>CM077827.1:11054098-11401443 GCA_039720395.1 Liquidambar formosana
TTAAATTGGTCATTGTCTTTTTGCAATGATCAAGCAATCGAAGTCAATATTATTGGTTTAAATTGGTAATCAACAGTCGCGATCTGACTTTTATAACAATGAACCAAAAAAAAAAGAAGACGTAATTTATTTCCTTATCTCATGAACATTCCTAAATAAATTAAAAACAAAGAAGGAATGCAGGGGAAGTCTGGGTGTGGAGAATGGGTCATATAGGGGCTAAAAATATAAGATAAGATACTAAAAAGAATTGTAACGGTATGGTTGAAAGATTGTGATTGATTGGATGGTTAGGATCATTTTAGTATGACTTGGTAAAAAAAATTGGGTGTCATTTGGATTTATTTTCTTAACGGTTAAGAAAATACTAATAGAAGGGAGCTATCCCCCAAGATAACAGTTGGCGCATGCATATACGGAGTAATAAATTCGAAAATTTGCTTTTTCTAGAAACCGACAAAGCGTGATGCTAAATTAGATGACAACCTGGAGATGTCATTCCTGAGTCCTGACGTGGATTAGAGGATTTTTTTTTTTCAAAAATAAAAATAAAAATAAAATTAAAAAAAGAAGAAAAGGAAAAAATCGAACTAAAAGGTATTTTTCCTTCTTGGAAGTCCCCCCCTTTTTTTTTTTTTTGGTGCAAAATCTAATTGGATGTTTCCCAAGAGACAAGAAGGCATTTTTCATGTACACAAAATGGAAAACGGAGCTTACCGTGAGGGAAGCTTCGATGGCGACGCCGGAGACCTGCAAAGTAATCGGAAGTTTCCTTTCAATCCGAGGCTCCATCTTCCACGCCAATTCCGCTAGATTTAGCGAAATTTTCCCTACCACCGCTAACTTACTCCTAGATTCCGCATTCTCACCCTACAATTTCCACCCAAAATGTATCACAAAACCATTTTACCACCACCCAAATCTATCCACCGTATAATTTCGATCCGAAAAATTCTCAAAAACGACAACATATACTTACATATAACACACGAAACGACGCGTCCCACCGATCGAACGAGTCGTCTTTGGGAACGATCGAGAAGCTGCAAACGCTCTCGAATTCGTCGTCGCCGTCCCATTTAATGGATTCGCCCCTTCTCACGAACCTCTCGCTTGAAAAATTTCTCTGTCGTTTCGACGATAGATGGAACGGAACTAAACCAGGCTTAGGGCCTTTCCATCTCATCTCAATTGCTGTTACCTTCTCTTTCTTGGATCCTGTCTCCTCCTTCCCTACCGTTTCCTTGAGTCCTTCGAGCTTCAATGGTTTCACCTTCACCAGAAACTTCTTCGTTGCCACCACCGGCGGCCATGGCGACCACTTCATCATCTTCAACACTTGTCAGATTTTGCCTAATACGTTCGAAATGGAAAGCAGAGATGTGAGATTTTACTTAATATGGGGGAAATGAAAGAAGGGATGGTGTGGGTTTTGAATGTGTATTATATATAGACGAGAGAGAGAGAGACAGAGAGAGAGAGAGGGGTAGACTTGTTCCTCTGTGGGTTAGTGACAGCTAATCTTTACGGAACAGGGCAAGGTGGGAGATGAGGACCGTGCTTCCGCGTGGACGGCTTCGTACACTTTCTAATGGACCACGTCACGTGGATTTAACGTGAGTGTACCTTTTCTCACTGATGTGGCGCTTTCTTATTGGTGTCCCGTAAGGAGGGTGTGATAGTTTGCACACCAAATGAATAGTTTGAAGGTGGAGAACGTCATGCGATGCTCTAGGGTACTGACGCGACTACACGGCTAGCCAGTAAAACACGTGGGATACGCGTTGGTGAAGCGATAAATACGAGTTTTTGGCAAATCTGTGCGCGTGCATAATTATCTGTTTTTTTTTTTTTCAGTCGTGTGTAATAAATATGTTGCTAGGTTGGACCTGTGCATCAAATTAAAAATAAAAAATTATTATATAAAAATAATTTGAAGTAAAAAATAATAGGGGAAATAAGTCAAAAGTTCACTTTGAGAAGACCATAAAGCAAGCAGTCATATTAGGTGTTTTTTTTATACAGCCTTGAGTCTATTTTGAGTCTCAAATGGTTACGTTTGGGTGATATGGTGATTGATATTTATTCTCAAATACCAGGTTTACTCGGTTTGTTGGTTATGATAAGTAATCAATGTGATTCTACATATTTTGTTGAGATTTGTGCCATTTTTTTCTCCTTTTGATATGGTTTGTTAGCTAGCAAGTCGTTGACATTCAATATTATGCAAGATTCTCCATGCGTTTATACTCTATAATTCTCACAGTAATCAATTATATTACCATGTTGATCTCCGTGCATTTATTATCATGTTTTCTCCATCAACCATATTATCATGTTTATGTCCTATGATTTTCCAGGCAATCAACCGTATTGAGGTGTTTGGAATTTCCGTACACATGAAAAGATGAGAAGAGTGACATGAAAACATCTAACTATCTCAATTTTAAATGGGGACTTTGGCCACAAGTTCATTAAATAGGACTTATGCAATCATAAGTCTTTAGCAAAATCTTGTACAACCATAAGTCCACCCTATATTCTTTTGGACCAAAACGCCCTCAAAATATCTATTTTCTCTTTGAGCCAAACAAGCTATGAGATCTGTGTTAAATCTAAAGCAACAACGCTGCTACAAAGATGACACTGGCAGCAAATCCAATAAAGGTGACTCCATTTATAGTGACGTTGCTTGTAGGAGTCAGACGAGTATTGATTGATGGAGTGACAGTAGATGGAAGCGAATGGGAGTGTTCTTAATAAGAAAATCATTGATGATACAAAGAAGTCGAATTCCAACCCTTACTTCCTGATATTTCCAACCACACTAATGTTCTTTCACTCGCATCGTCAACTTCACGCCATCAATTTCGATTTAAAGAAGAAGAAACTGATTCGAACGTGGACTTGTAGGTGAATGAGGTGATTGTGATATAGGTATGGGAGAAAGAAAATAGTTTTAGGATTCAAAACCATGGAGGATCAAATTACTTTTTATCTAGTTCGATTGGCAACTTAAGGCGTGGAGTGGGAACATTTGATACAAGTGAAGAATGATTATTATTTGACCCAACACAGTATGGTGAATTTATGCTTTCACACATCTTATTTATTTATTTATTTATTGTTTTTTCCTTTGGTAATGTCACAAAATAGGATGTAATCAAGTAGTGTTGTTAATAGATTCAATAAGATGAATAGTAATTTATTAAATCTAGTTAGAAAATTTCTTCGGAATAGTTAAACATAAGCACTTAAATTTATTATTTTAATTGTGATGCGTTTTATTTCTTTTGGTATATCTAAGAAGTGTGGGTGTTTCGTTGTGTGAGTAATTTGTGGAAGTGTAAGTATTTCATATCAATTCTTCCTAATTTTCTTTTCTTTAGTCATGAATTTTAAAACAGTTACATGTAACTGTTTCAAAACAGTTACATATATAATGATTCTAGAAAACATTATCTTTTGTCAAATCTACAAAATATTTTGCTACTAACACCAAAATTAATTGTTTTATTCAGAATTAACAGTTAAATGTACTCACCAAAGAATAATTTAAATTTAAACTCTATTAAAAATAATTTAATTTCAATTTTTGTGAAATAGTAACATGTACTTAATGTAATTGTTTTTTTAATACATAATTAATTTCATATTTAACATGGATTTTGTTTTGAAGGTCTCAATGAATATATTTCAAAAATATAAATTGTATTGAAAATCGATATATAAATTAAAAGTTATATTGTTTTAAAGTTTGAAAACAAAAAATAACAACTTAAGGGTATAATTGACTTTATGCATTTAATTAAGACTTTCACAAAAACACTACCGTTTCATTTAGAAGGGGACTTATGGCTGCATAAGATTTAATCTTGGACTTATGCCTTTATAAGTTCTAAAGAGTGGATTTCTCACTAATTTTCCTCATTTTATTTAAATACTTGTAACAATAATTACAAAAAAGTAACAATGATCCTTCTGAAACATTCTTTTTTCTAGAAAAACATGAAACTTTCTTTCCCTACATTAACATGCACAACTAAACGTCCACCACGTTTCATGCAACTATTTTTAAAACAATAGTTATGGGAATATGCATAATAACTAAGAAATATCTGAAATATAAAATAGTTATATGAATGTGCATAATATTTACATACACAAAACGTATTCACGTTGAAAAGTGGCATATTATTGAATAGGACAGTCAATTTTTTACACA
Organism: Liquidambar formosana; assembly: GCA_039720395.1. NCBI lineage: Eukaryota > Viridiplantae > Streptophyta > Magnoliopsida > Saxifragales > Altingiaceae > Liquidambar > Liquidambar formosana. Next base: position 11,058,324 of record CM077827.1, read on the forward strand.
CTAGACAATTGGAGCAATCTCATGACATTAGTTATATTAGTTTTCATTCCCAAATTCCAAATCCGTTCGAATTGATTGATCCCTTCAAAATTTCCTTGGTCATGAAAAGTTAGAAAAAAGTTACTTGAACCATGTAACTATTTCGATTTCAAAGGTATGTAACAGTTTCGACCAAACAAAAATGTTACATACTCATTATTTTTTCTTTTGTTTCTCATTTTATTCTCGACCTATTTTCATTCTTTTGAACAAATTCATGTTTTTGTGGGAAGGATATTGATAAGGATGTTACAGCACACATGATGATAGAGGAGAAGGATCATGGTGATGAAAGGGACAATTTGGCAGAAGAATATGGAGGCATGGAGCATATTTAGGACATGAATTTCTCCACCATTTATGGGATATTAATGAGTTGGGTTACACCATGATTTGGGCAATTTTGTCATACCCAATTTAAATGGTCTTAAGATGGCATATACTTTTTTATTAGCCTTATATCTGCATAAGTTTTATAATTAGGACTTGACACCAAATCCCCCAAAATAATATTAAATTTAAATATTAAATACTTCTTCCGTTTCAAATTGGCCGTCCCTTTTGAAAAAACAGGATTTTTAAGAAAATCCTATTAAATGCTTTCACATCAATATAAATGTTTTGACATTCCAATTTTGCCCTTAAGTATACAAAATACTAGAACAAGAGAGAATACTTTTTTAAGGGTATTTTAGGAAATGAAATAAAAAAAATTAATGACTTTTGAAATGTGATAATAATTTGGAAACATTCCAAAAAGGAAAGCAGGCCACTTATTTAGAAACCCTCAGTATTAAGCATAAAATAAAGATGAATACATAAATATGAAGGATAAAAAATTATTGACTTTATTTGCTAACATAATCTGTAATTTGTAGAAGATTATAATGGGAGAAAAAAAAAAAAGGAGAATAATATTTATTTATTTATTTTATTTTTATTTTTTCAAAGATGAGATTATAATGAAGGAAAAAAAAAAAAAAAAGAAAGGAAAAGGCCGTTAGATTAGGTTCTTTATTTATGCACGTCATGCGTGCCGAATTTCAAGCAAATCTGATATCGGGAAGTATTTGATCTGTCACATTTTTATATATAAATAAAACTATAATTTGGGGCATTTTATGAATGACATAACTCTTAATATCCGATTACTTGAAATTTGGCATGCATGATGTGCATGAATAGAGAACATAATCTAACGGTTGGATTAGAGAAATATTATTCTTATAAAAAGATATTAAAAGGTGTAAGAGTAAAAAGTTTTACGTTGGGTGTAAACGGATCTCTTCCCTAACAAAAAACATATGATGCAAATTGGTATATAGACATGAATATGAAAATTACTCTCTTTAATTCTTGCAACGCAAATGTGAATTTTCAAAGAAATTTTTTGGACTTTTCTAATGTGACAAAAATTATCATAGATTAGAGAAAGAGAGAATCAAGAAGAAGAAGAAGAAGATGAAATAACATTTGGAAAAAAAATGGCCTTCTTGCTAAAAAGGAGGAGACGTGCTTTTTAAGAGATAAGTTAATTTGGACAGTTGCAACTTCCTTATATAAAACACAATTATTAAAAAATTAAGATATTATGTGACAGTGTAAAAACTCACTACGTGGCAATGGTGACCATTACTTGCATATATAAATATTGGAACAGGATCGTCTTCCATAGCATGGCAGAGGGTGATCTTGCCATACTTCTTAACAAAAGGCGACAAGTGGCGAAATCACCCATCCAACGGATGAAATCGTGTTTTAGGTCCTCTTTTTTTTTTTTTTTTTTTTCACATGGAGAACCCTAAACGACGTCATTTATTTTAGGACAATGAATTTCACTTTTCCTTGGAAACAAAAACGAACCAATCCAGCCATCATTTCCGGCCACACACGGCGGCAACATCTCAGTTCAATCATTTCCACCTTCACCTTCTCACAGTAATACCGGTAACCATGGTTTTCACCCTCTCATTTCACTGACCAACTAAGAGAAAACACAGAAAAAACACAAACCAGTAGAGAGGGAAAACAAAAAGGAAGCAAATGAGAAATGAAAAGAGTGAGATATAAAGCGAGGAGGTATCAGTTGTCTTCTCGATGAACAACCCAAAATCCATGATACCTAAAACCCATGTCCATCCAACCTCTATGTTTGAACCCCTTAACACGGCATCATTCACATCTGAAATAGATTTGATCTCTCCCATTTTCAAAATTGCAACATTAATCCACCATTATCACCATCCCCGAGCTCCACATGGACCTATTGACGACGGGGGATGGTGGTCTTTGGGTCTCAATGCCGAATTTGGTGTTGCAGACCTGTTGTTCTTGCACTGATGGTATTGATTGTGGAGAGAAAGACGGTTGCCATGGGGTTTCCAGGAGGACATTTGGTGGCCGGGAAAAGGAGGCAGAAAAAAAAAAAATTAAATAAATATCAAAAAATAAAAATAAAAAATCAAACGACACCATTGTTAAGGTTCACCCTGCCAACAAAAAAAAAAAAAAATTAAAACGTGATTTGATCTGTTAGATAAGTGATTTCGCCACGTGTTGCTTTTTATTGAGAAGTATGGCAAGATCAACCTCTGCCATGCTATGGTAAAAGATCTTAGTCCATAAATATTTGATACTCTCTTCTTCTACAAAGATAGATCAAGTTTGACAAAACACGAAATTTAAGAAAAATACTCATTGCATTAATTTATCATTTATTAAATTTCATATTTCCAAAATTACCCCTCATATTTAGTATTAGGATTTATGTTAAAAGTAATGATTGAAATAATAAGGGGTAATATAGGAAAGTTAAAAAAAATTATGCTTTGACTTTTCTAAGTAGACAAACATTTTGGGACGGAAAAAGTAGAAAATTTGGCCTATCTTTTAGGAATGGAAGAGGGAGTATTAGATTAGATGGCTTTTTGGTTGCCATTTGTCATTGACCATACCTTCTCCTATTTTTTATTTTATTTATTTATTTTTGGATGAGCCTATTTCACATCATTTTTTACTTATCCACACCCTTCTATAACTAATTTGGTCATTTCCTCATTTCCTTGTCAAATTTCCTAATTCTATTCAAAAGAGAGAAGCTTCACCCTTTTATCAACTCCAATTTGGCAATCTAGGATGAATCTAAGACTATCTAGGGATTTCTTTGGCCTCTAGATCCATTTTTGTGTCATGTTTAGAGGGGAGGCCGAGAATAAAATAGGTGATGGCTTCTTCTTCTTTTCTTCCTTCTTTTCTCTTTATTTTTTTTTTTTCAATTACTCTTCAATGCATAAATATTTCTTCACTTAGTCAACCATTAAAGGCATAGAACTAATAAAATGATCCATCAATTTTAGAGAGAGCCTTTGCAGTCAGAAGGAGAAAGAGGGTGAGGGAGAGGGAAATTGAGAGTATAGAGAGGAACGATATAGGTGAATGTCATGCCAAATTTTGTTGTTTCTGCTTCTTCATTTATTTTTATTTTTATTTTTTATATTGTTGTTATATATATATATTTTTTTTTTACCAATAAGATGAATGCCATGATTTTTCGCTTTCCCTTACCTCCTCCTCTTCTTGATTTTCATTTTTAAAGTCCCATAAAACTTTACCCCAAACAAAAAAAATAAAAAAATAAAAAAATTGGAGTTTACAGTTGCAGTGTAGAAAAAGGGTTGTTGGAGAAACAAGAGGGGAGGAGAGAAGAGAAAGAAGAGGGAGGAGAGAGAAAATATTAAAAATGATGTTGAGAAGTTGAAGGCAATTAGATGACTAAAGTGACCATAGAAGAAGGGATGTGGCAAAAAAGGGTGTGGAATTATTTATTTTTCTAAATTATGTTATCACAACCTGACCTAGTGCCATTTGAGGTACAACTCATTGGCAACAGTAACTCCCACATCAGGTTTGTGAAACTGTAAATTTCTTAGCAGGATTTGGCTGAAGGTTCATGCTTTATGCCTTATTGTATAATATAATAGGTTTAACAACTTTTTTCTCATTAAGTATTTTGTCCTTTTTCTGACAAAAATAACTGCATCAAGTCTTTATCTCTTTCCATTTCCCTCTCCCCCTCCTTCTCCCCATACCTATCGACGCTCTTCCTTCTTTCACTGATATCCGAAGACGACGTCAATGCTTATACGATGGCCAACACTTCTCCTCTCTCTCTCTCTCTCTCTCTCTCTCCTATATAGATTTATACACCAGATTTAATTGAATCAATAGTGCTTGAGGATAATGACGTAGAGACTGGCCATCACTTTTATAGTGGGTATAGGTCATGAAGACAGAGATAGTGGAACACATGTGAACATTTTTCCCTTCTGGTCTAAGGGAAAATTGAAAAATGAAATAAAAGAATGAGCACGAATGTTTGTAGCTGTTGCTTGTCGACAATGAAGATTTTTCAGAAATCATCGCTAGAGAAGATTACTGGAAAATGGTTTCTTAGTAGCTACCACATAAAATGATTGCACTTTTTTCTCTCTGTTTTTATTTATTTATTATTTTTTAAAAATCATCAAAAAGAATTTTATTAAAATGTTGGAAATGAGGACACCCAATAAAAGAAATCACCCCCAAAAAACTACAACCAACTACAGAACAAGACCAAGCCCTACATACGAAAAAACAAAACAAAACAAACCAAAACACCCGAAGACTCAAATAACACCAAGCTAAAACCCCATATAGACAAAAAGAGACCTAACTTAAAGCCATGAAAAACAGAAGTTGCCAACCTAACAGTCTTACCAAAGAAATAGAGCAAGCTCTCATCGAAACCTGGCCTTACAAGAGCCACAACTCCAAGCAAGATCGATGGCCCAACGCCTATATATAGTTCTACTTTAAAATTTCTCTAGACTGAAAGACTAAAGCAAGCAACTTCACTCCCAAACAAAGCAAGAAAAATAAGAGAAGTAACTCAGTACCCCCAGAGCAATCTCAGGAATAGAAGCAACTCAGCATCCAATAAATAGAAACAACACCTAATCTAAGAAGAAGCTAAACATCGGCAAACATGAACACACACTCCAACTAGCGTCGAACAAAGAGAATAAAAAGAAACTCTAACTCCCCACATCCACTTAATTTTCTCTAGTCAGATTTTATATCCACTTAGTTTTCTCTCATCAGATTGCTATCAAAAGAATCCCAATCTCGCTCTTCCATTGCTACAAATGATTCAACATTTTTTTGGTCAATGCTAAGACTCTCTTCAGTGCCTAGATGGCACGATTGCTTCCGCGAATCCTGAGCTTCTTCAAGGATCAATCTAATTTTGAAATTAATACCACTATTTAACTAAGTAACCGATTTAACCGAGAACTTACCTCAAATAGCCCAGTGAAAAGAACCATATATCCATATCATGCATACATATAGTTATAGGAATACTTAAAAATCTTTAATCACATCATGATCAGAAAGGAGACCTGAAAATCGGCTAGGCTAGGCTAGCTGTTTTTCATGCTGCTTGGGTTGGGTTTGGGCCAAACCTAATCGGGTTTTATTATTCTTCAGGTTGGGCTCGAGCTAGGCTAAAGAAAAAAAATCGAAGCCCAAGCCTGATCTAGAGCTTAGGATATGCTTTGGGCTTGTATTGGGCTTCAAGCCTTGTTCTTAGGTTGGCTCTAATTTGGGTCAACTTTTTTCTTACTAAATAACCTTTTTTTTCTTGTTTGTTGATAAGATATTTTTTAGGTGATGTGATAATGTAAATGGTTAATAGTAGTTAAAGATTTATAGGTCAAAATATAATTGTTGGGAATTGTTTTTTATTTGTTTGAAACGTTTGTAAATTCTATTTAATTATTCTTTTTTTAATCTTATGTAAATCTAACAATAAATATAACTCATATAACAATAGTATATTATTTTATATGAGATGGGATAACTTCAAACCGGGTTGGGCAACAATCTTAAGTCTAAGCCCGCCTATCTTAATGATTAGGCTAGGATTGGGCTGGGCCTAAATGAGCTTCAGATCGAGCTTATCCCAATTTTTTTGGGTTCGATTCTAACGGGTCATGAACTCATGAGCCAATTTCACACCCCTACCTAAAATACAGGTTTGGATTTGGTGTTGTACAGTACCATGCTGTGCGTGATTGTACAATTGATGTATAACAGTACACGATTGCATCATTGGCAATACACCAATAGTGAGATCACACACATCATAGTGCTGTAACAATACCAAATCCTTTCCCCTGAAATACTATCCAAATTCCAACTATGAGACTGCAAGTTAATAAAAGTGACACACTCCAACATTCTTATCAATGCAAGCCCATTAATAAAATCTATTAAAGGTTTATTATAAACCCATTTATCTTTTCAAAACACCATAAATTTTACCTTTTCCAATAACCCATGTAGGACCAATGCGATTGAGATTACTTTAGGGAAAAATAGCTTTCCAAGCAGACAAAGCATTCGTAGCTGCTCGGGCTTCAAACAAATTAGATATTTCATATGTTTACCACGCATTAATTTTACCAAGCCTAGCAGTAGCTGATGCACTAGGATCCTCCATGTTACGAATTCCAAGAACTCTTTCCCACTTAGGCCTGCATAATTTATTCCATGCAAAACAACCAAAGACAGAATTATGATAAGAATTAGAATTATTACCCCAAAAGAAATTCATGATTATGGTTATTGAGTGATTAAATAGTTCCTCTAGGTAAATTAAAAGAATTCTTAGTATGGATGGAAATGGCACTTTCTGCGTGGCCTTCGCAAATATTGATAGATTACTGCCCACGTGTCTTCTATTTATTTATTTATATTTATTTTGGACAATCGATGAAAGTCTACTTGAAACTTAACCTCCCCTAATATCAACAACTGAGTGTCAATGCATTTTCATAAGTTTGAACCCGAGATCACCTACTTGACAAGTAAGAAGAATGCCACTAGGCTATCATGCCATTGACATATTTTTATTTGACTATTTCCTTAAGGAAACCCTTTCAAATGATTTTACACTCGTATGCATATTTTAATATTCTAGTTTTGCCCTCAAGTGCACAAAACCTTAAAAAGGTCAAAACGGTAATTTGCACACCTGGGAAAGGATATTTTGGGAAATCAATTAAAATATAGTCATTGACTTTTTTATCAAGACAATAATTTTGAAAAAAATCCAAAATACAAATGAAGACAATCAATTAGAAACGGCCGTGCATTTTAGACGCCTAACCTCAAGTGCAGAAAATATAGTCATTGACTTTCTAATCCGGCTTGCATTTTAGAGTTGACCTTCTCGATAATATCCTTGAAAGTGTCCTTTTTATCCTCGGAAAACCAAGGTATTTTCCCATGTTATTAGGGTAAGGAATATTAATTCAACTGCTAATAGCATGTTTTAAATGAGAATTAACATTATACGAAACAAAAATACTAGACCCAAGGGAGTTAGTCCAGTTGGTAAGAGAAGAGTTCCTCTACTTTATCAACCTGGGTTCGATTCCTTTGGAAAACACTCTTAATTCTTGAACGCACGAGGCCGATGTGGGGGAGTACGCTTTTAAGATCGCCTAGGGAAGGATTTAGTCGAGATCCGCACAAGTTGGCCCGGACACTCTAACAATAAAAAAAAAGAAAAAAAAAATACTAGACTTATGCAAATTAGCAAGCTGACCTAGCACAGCACAATATTGATCCACTATAATCTTAATGGACTGGCACTTTCTGTGTAGCCTTCACAAATAATAGACCGTCATTCGCGAACATGAGAGAAGACAAAGAATCCATACCTTGACAAAATTTAATACAAATATCAGACTTTAGAATAAAATATTTTTTATAGCTAAATTTTGAATAAGACATTTAGGGTTCATTTGTTTGGTTGGAATCGGGGAGAATCGGAACACATTGAAATGAGATTATAATGGTAAGTCATCATGATTAGAGAGAGGAGAACATTTCATTCCATTCTAATTCATCTCATTCTAGGCCAAATAAACGAGACGTTAGTACTAACAATAAATTAAAATAAAATGAGAGAGGATCACATTGTCTTAAGCCACGAGTGGGTTTGATATGACCTTCAGGATAGCCACTAACCAAAATAAAAGAAGATCTATTGAAATGCATCTCATAATCCAATTATTCCAAGCATCACAAAGCCCGATTTTAACAAGAACAACTTTGGGAGAAGATCATTTCATTCCATCATAAGCTTTTTCCATATCAAGCATAATAACCATGAGTCTAGACTTACCTTTGCAATTTTTTATTTTTAGAATAATCTCATGAGCAATGAGAATATTAAAATTGAGCAACCTAATGAGAGCAAAAAGACCTTACTAGGCTAAATTATTGAGGTCGGCTATTGTCACCATTAAAATTCCTTTACACCCCACTTAGTTTATGCTTTTAAAGTTTTATGAAAAATATAAAAAGTTTTCATGAAAAATAATCTTGTTATCTACTAGAAAACATCATTCTAAACAACTTTGTAGAAGAAAGTTTTTCTAAAATTTGTCATTTAAGTTAATCTTTTGACTATTTTTCATGAAACATTTAGTAAAAATGAAAAAGATGGATATTGTAAATAGCCAAAAAATCTACTTAAACACCACGTTTTGGAAAAATTTTCTTCTACAAAATTGTTCAAAATGATGTTTTTTACTAGACAATGCGATTAGTTTTTATGAAAACCTTTTATATATTTCATAAACCGTTTTCTTTTGCACGCTATAAAAGGCCTATTTTGTTGTAGTGAACATTAAGAAGTTTAAAATAAGTAGGGGTGTAAAGGAATTTTTGTGATGGCAATAGCCTGCCTCTAAATTATTTTATCTAAAATATTCTGCAGCCCATTGGCCATAACTTTAGCAATTAACTTGTAAGTCGTAACAAACATTACACAAATTAATGTTGAAAATGATTTAACCTTATTTGGATTATCCTTTTTGGGAATAAGACTACCAAAAGTTATGCCTTTTTTATTTTGACCTCCCATTTCATCATTCTCCCCATCAATTAACACAAGTTCTACTCTCTCTCATTTTTTTTAAAAAATAAAAAATAAAAAAAATAAAGAAAAGGTCCTTAAGCATCAGGGAGAGGCAAGGAATCCCAACTAGGTTGGCACCCTCCTAGTCCTCGACATCATCATATGCTTAAGCCTCTACATATTATTAGAGGAATACACTGCAAAAAGACAAAGAAAACTAGTGTAAGTGACTTATAATTATGTTACTATCCAGTTAATAGAACAAAGCCAAACTATGCTTTAAATCTATAATAAGAAAGATTATACATATCTTTGCATAGAAATTAATGAGGAAAGCTCCTGTGGAGCAGTCTACACCAATGGAATCCAACATAATAGATCTCGAAATTTGCACATTTGTCTGCAGCGCAATTGTCTTCTTTAAAAATGTGAGAACATTGAAAGTCCATAAATTTCTTGTCTTCTTTAAAAATGTGAGAACATTGAAAGTCCATAAATTTCAAGTAAACTTGACAATTAAGCCATTGGGTTCTCAAGCTCCAAGGAAGACTATTAGACAGATTTTGTAGACAATGAACAACTGTTATTGAGTCTGATTCCAACCAAAGTTTGTGCCAACTATTATGTCATGCATGCTCAATACCAATCAAAGCAACTAGAAGCACTGCATAAAATACTGTTTGGACCCCCAAATTAGAAGTAAAACAACCTTTAACAAATCCACAACAAGAACGAAATATTCTTGCTGCCACCGCAAGACTCGAATTACCCCACGCCAACCCATCAATATTGAGTTTAATCCAAGTTAGGAATAGAGGGTACCAATGAACCGCAATGATGGTGGAAGCCTTCCTAGGAATACCCTTGATACCAAGAGAGTGAAGGATGCACAAATCATTTTGCGTGTTGGACATAGATCCTCCACAAATTTTACCAATATCATGCAATCGGGCTTCAAGAATCAAGAGTTTATTGGAGTCATTAATTGATAAATTATATGGTTAACCTCAAGAGGGGGATCAATTATTATTGTGACTTAATAATTATGCTACAAGACCAAAAAACCAAAAAAAAAAAGGTCTAGAGTTTGACATCACTCTTGGGTTAGTCACAAGCCGGGTGTATCATGGGCATTAATTGATAAAGAATGGCAGCGGCATTATTTGTATTTTGGAATCGGTTAGGTCAAAGATTTGGATATATGGCTTGTTGGTAAAAGAAGAAAAAGGAAAAAGTAAAAATATTTAGTTATGAAAGATTGGAGATACTCCCATGGAATTAAAACACGCTCAAAGAAAAACATAATTCACTTACAAGACAAGACAATAAACCTTTATGAACCCAAGTTTGAGGCTCTCGAACTTGAAATTCAAGAAACACAAAAGTAGTTTTAATTGAACAAATTTTCCACTCTTTTTTCCAATTTGCAGATGTATGAAGATTATCTTCTTAACTTGACGGTGGAGAAAGGGGGGCAGCATTAAACTTGGGTTGTACTAGTTGTCTCATATGATTCGAAAATCAAAAGGAGAAGGATCATTGTACTGCTGCCAACATTTTGAGCTCTCTACTCAAGAACAGGAAACGAAGATTGCTTAAAATCAAGATTAAGAATAAAGTTAGGCTTCTTTTCTTGACTATATAAGTTCATAACTGACTGACAAGTCCTTCACACTTGAATTGGTTGAGCCTAGGGATTGTGAAGATGCATGTCGATCACTAGCTAGGAGGCCATTAACATATTAGAGAAGCTCTAATCGTGGCTGCGGTAAGCTTTTATTTCAAGAACCCCGCTTAGTTTATACTTTTAAGGTTTTATGAAAAATATAAAAGATTTTCATTAAAACTAACTACGTTATCCTCTAGAAAACATCATTCTAAACAACTTTGTAAAATAAAGTTTTTCTAAAATTTGTTGTTTAAGTCAATCTTTTGACTATTTTTCATGAAACATTTTGTAAAAATGAAAAAAGATCAATACTGTAAATAGCCAAAAAGTCTACTTAAACAACACATTTTGGAAAATTTTTCTTCTACAAAATTGTTCAAAATAATGTTTTCTACTAGATAATGCAATTAGTGTTTATGAAAACCTTTTATATATTTCATAAGGCATTTTTTTTTTTTTTTTTTGCACGTTATAAAAAGCCTATTTTGTTATAGTGAACATTAAGAAGTTTAAAAATATGTGGGGGTTGCCTCTAAATTATTTTATCTAAAATATTCTGCAACCCATTGGCCATCACTTTAGCAATTAACTTGTAAGTTGTAACAAACATTACATAAATTAATACGTCAGAAAATGATTTAGCCTTATCTAGATTATCCTTTTTGGGAATAAGACTAACAAAAGTTATGAGTTTTTTTTTTTTGACCCACTATTTCGTCATTCTCCCTATCAATTAACAAGTTATGCTTTATTTATTTATTTATTTTTAAGAAAAAGCCCTTAAGCATCAGGGAGAGGCAAGGAACAACCCCCCAGCCCTCGACATCATTATATGCTCAAGGCCCTACATATTATTAAATGAAGAAAAAAGAACATGGTAGAAAAAGATAAGAAAACTGGTGTAGGTGACTTATAATTATGTCATTATCTAATTAATAGAACAAAGCCAAACTATGCTTTAAACTTATAATAAGGATTATTAATATCTTTGCGTAGAGATTAATGAGGAAAGTTCTTATGGTGCAGTCCACCACCAATGGAAGCTAGCATAATAGATTCCAAGATTTACACATTTGTCCGCAACATAATTGTCTTCTCTAAAAATGTGAACATTGAAAGTTCATAAATTTCAAGTAAACTTGACAATCAAGCCATTAGGCTCTTAAACTCCAAGGAATATAAGAGGGATTTTGTAGACAATGAACAACTATTGCTGAGTTTGATTCCAACCAAAGTTTGCGCCAACTATTATCCCTTGCATACTCAATACCAATCAAAGTACGTAGCTAGAAGCTCTGCATAAAATACCGTTTGGACCCCCAAATTAGAAATTAAACCACCTTCAACAAATCCACGACAAGAACAAAATATTCCCGTTGCCACCACAGGACTCGGATTACCCCACGCCAACCCATCAATATTGAGTTTAATCCAAGTTGGGAGTAAAGGGTACCAATGAACCACAATGATGGTGGGAACCTTCCTAGGAATACCCTTGATACCAAGAGAGTGGAGGATGCACAAATCATTTTGCATATTGGACATAGATCCTCCACAAATTTTACCAATATCATGCAATCGGACTTCAAGAATAAGAGTTTATTATAGTTGTTAATTGATAAATTATATAGTTAACCTCAAGATGGGGATCAATTATTATTGTGACTTAATAATTATGCTACAAGACCCAAAAAAAAGAAAAAAAGAAAAAAAAAAGAAGGGTCTAGAGTTTGACATCACTTTTGGGTTAGTCACAAGCCGGGTGTATCATGGGCATTAATTGATAAATAATGGCAGCGGCATTAAGTGATAAATAATGGCAGTATTTTGGAATTGGTTAGGTCGAAAATTTGGATAGCTTGTTGGTAAAAGAAGAAAAAGGAAAAAGTAAAAATATGTAGTTATGAAAGATTGGAGATACTCCCATGGAAAACATGCTCGAAGAAAAGCATAATTCACTTACAGGACAAGACAATAAAAGTAGTTTGAGGTTCTTGAACTTGAAATTGAAGAAACACAAAAGTAGTTTTAATTGAATAACTTTTTCACTCTTTTTTCCAATTTGCAGATGTATCATGAAGATTATCTTCTTAACTTGACAGTGGAGAAAGGAGGGCCGCATTATGATTGGGTTGTACAGTTGTCTCATGTGATAAGAAAATCAAAAGGAGAAGAATCATTGTAGTGCAGCCAACATTTTGAGCTCTCATATGATAAGAAAATCAAAAGGAGAAGAATCATTGTAGTGCTGCCAACATTTTGAGCTCTCATAGTATATACGAAGATTGCTTAAACTAATTGGGTTGTACAGTTGTCTCATACTAGTTTTAATTGAATAAACTAATTGGGTTGTACTTTGTCTCATATGATAAGAAAATCAAAAGGAGAAGAATCATTGTAGTGCTGCCAACATTTTGAGCTCTCACATGATAAGAAAATCAAAAGGAGAAGAATCATTGTAGTGCTGCCAACATTTTTAGCTCTGATAGTATATACGAAGATTGCTTAAAATCAGGATTAAGAATAAAGTTAGGCTTCTTTTCTTGACTATATAATTAAGTTCATAACTGACTGACAAGTCCTTCACATCTTGAATTGGTTGAGCCTAGGGATTGTGAAGATGCATGTCGATCACTAGCTAGGAGGTCCTCAACATATTAGAGAAGCTCTAATTGTTGCTGCGGTAAGCTTTCATTTCAAGACCCCGATCCTCTCTTTCGGCCCTTTTTTGGTTGACATATTAGTATCTACTTTTTCAGTGAAAGCTTTAATTATTTTGTCCAAATAAGTGAGAATTATATATTCTTTCTTCCCTTTTTTGGTTGACATATTAATTTCTACCTTTTCAGTGAGAGCTTTATTTTGTTTGACCCCACCGCTAAGCGAGAATTATATATATCCTAGTACCTCATGCATTAATGTGTTATAAGGGCACATTAGGTCAATGCATATGATACTGATATAATTTATATTAATACGTGTTGACTTGATGAAGACTATATATATAGTCTTTTTAATATTAGGTGTATTTGACATAATTTTGTATCACGTACACTCCACAACTTTTACCTGCAACTCATATTTTACGAAAATAGCCGTTGGATTAGTGATGAAACTTTTTCCCTGCTTCATCCCACCCCAATAGGGTTGGGCAAGTGAATTTTTTTGGGATTTAGGTAAGTGTCAAGGCGAATTTTAAAAATTTAAATCGGGTACCGGTCGAACCTGGTATTACTTTGCCCCACCTTGCCCTGATAACAGTTTTACCATATTACCCTTATTTCTTTACCTATATACTTGAATATCCATCTTCATACATACATACATATATGAATGTTTGAAGCTTGCCTTGGACTTTTATGAAAATTATGATTTTTAACATATGGATTTTTAATTTTTATGTTTGTCTAATCAATGGGTGGGAACTATATTTGTAATTTGATACATGTGATTTGTGAAACATTAATATAGAAAATGATAAGTGGCACAGCGGTTTGGGTATCTCATGCAAATAGTTAATAGGGTTGGGATATTAGTTCAACATGTACAAGACTTTTCGGGTTTGGTGTGGGTCCGGGGCTGGGGATACATAATCCAGGTCGGCGATGGTATACCCCATAGACTCGGCCCTGATCTGGCCCGTTGCCATTCTTATGTTGGATTAAACTGATTCATATGTACGTCATATATGTCAAACATCAACTTGATCTGAAATTCCCTAACAGGTGTTATCACTTAATTTATTTTTTTATTTTTATATATTCTATTTTGTTTTTTTATTTTTTTATTTATAGAGATTATTCAAATAAACTATGCTTTGGAGACATGTTTATGTGTAAAACTGAAATTCTTATTATTTGGTTGGATTTAGCTATTTTTCATGTCAGCACTTAAATTTTCTGTTTAGCATGCAATCTAGCTAAGATTGTAATTAGTAATTTTTAATCTATAGTACCACACTAATTAGGATGTATTTTATAGGTAAGTTATCTCATTAATTTCATGTCACCATCCATAGAGAGGAATGATTAGAGCTAGCTAATAAGTCTCCTCTTATAAAAGCTTTTGAAAATGTTATGATACTATATAAAAAAGGCCTTGCAAATAGTGAATAATGCATGTCTAATATATATATCTAATATTTATCAACTCGCATACCTAATCTTATTTTACGGAGTAAAATAAAAATATACTTGTCATATGTTTGCTTGTTCACCACATTTGTTGTACAAAAATAATGCTCATAAAAGATATACTTGTCATATGTTTGCTTGTTTACTCTTCATTTAAAATATGTCTTTAGGTTATGTAAATACTTGAGAGGAAGGAAAATGTGAGTAATGTATACAAAAGTAAATATTTATTATTTATCAAGAATTGATAAAAAAAAATAAATGATTTGTTTTTATATCATATCTCAAATTTTTTATTTAATTTGAAAGTATCAACATATTATTTTAGCCATGTAGGGGAAGTTGTTTTATCACCGAAATTCTAATAAAAGAGAGTTGGGTTTTATCGTTTGGTCTTTTGGAAGAAAGTACATTTATTTTTACTTTCTTCTTGTAACATGCATCGTAACAAAAAACGCGCGAGTTACTACATCCTAATTGAATTAGAAATTTTAGAGCCAGTTTGATCATGCATTAATTTTGAACAAAAATAGAAACTGGAAACATTATTTTTATATTCTTTGAAAATGATCTATTTTTAAGAAAATTTTGAAAAAACGATTTTTAAGAATATATTCTTAGATATGTTTCTTGCTTATTTTCCATTCCTTGCAACTTTGAGAAAACAAAGTTATTTTTGCATTACATGAACAAAATAAGGTTTTGGATTTTTTTTTTTTTAATAAAATATTTTCTCAATTGATTGTAACATGGAAAAGAAATCCCTTCTCTTATATTTTCTAGCTTTTTTGTTCTGATTATTCTATTTTTCATGCAACAAACAATTAAATTCCTAAATAACAAAAAAAAAAAAACTGACCTATACTACCTTAAATCCTTGTCCATTTCCTACTATTTTTCTTAAAAATTAGATTTACCTTGGAAAGCTTTTTGTAAAGCTTCGATTGTATTAACCAATAGTTAGGCTTGAATCTAGTATGATTTGTCCTCTCTCTTATGGTCTCTCTTTCTCTCTCTCTCTCTCTTTATAATTGTACTTTATTTGTATTTCAAATTATATACTATTATTATCATGACACAAGGAAAGCAATAAATTTATTTTATATAACTTCAAAAAAACAATAAAATCCATTACAATTTAATGACCGATTTGGAAGTTGAGTATACTAAAGTTAAAATACACCTAAGTTAAATATAGCTTTCTATAATATACCTTCTTTTTTTCTTTTGCCGCTGGATAGTAATAAGAGTAAAAAGATTTTAACTAGTTGTATCACTTAAACTTTTAAAATAAATTTCTAGGGACTCGTTGTAATTTCAAGTACAAATGGATGCCTCATTCAATTTATATCCAAATGACCATAATAACCTTCAAATATAAAAATTTAACATTAGATTTTGCTCGATCATATAAAATTTATTAAGTTCATCTCCTAGTACTGGTCTTTTGTCATAAAAAATTGTGTGATTTTATTTGTATACATGCTTAACTTATTATTATTATTTTCTACAACATGATTTAATGCCAATGCCAGATTCTTTCAATGAATTATGATTTACTAAAACAAGGCTGGTTTATGAAATATATGCATGCTTAGGTAGATTTCGGGTTGTAGCTCTCCGGTAGTCATTAACATGACGGTTAAAATATGCAAATGTTATTATTGCAGGTAGCCCTTGAAAAGTATATTAGAATCAGGTAGTTATTAGTTTGGGCCTAATGGCTCAAGATACCCTTCATTTGGCAAAAAGATAAAAAAAAAATATAGTAATAATTTTTCCTAATAAAAAAAATACTAGGGAAGGAACAATGTGCTGATTATTTTATCTATGTTCACCAGTGAAGGAACTTAAAACTTAAAAAGGATGGAAAACATTCCAAGGAAAAGAACGGCCTGCAATAATATTACAATTCATGATATTGAAAGAGGAGATGTTGCGGTAATTGAGATTGCTGCTGAAGATCCCGTGGTAATTTCCACTAGAGGAATGTTAGAAAGCTTACCTCCTCTATCGTCCGAGTGTTGTATCTATCGAGTTCCCAAGAAACTTCGTAAAGTAAATGTCGAAGCCTACACACCTCATCTAGTCTCCATCGGCCCTTTACACTTCGGTGAGCAAAACTTGCGAGAAATGGAAGTGCATAAATTAAGGTACTTGTGGACTTTTCTTAATCGAATTGGGTGGAGCTTGGATCAGAGTGTCCAAGTTGTAAGAACGTGGGAAAAAAGAGCTCGCGATTGTTATGCAGAAACCATTGAGCTAAGCAGTGATGAATTTTGTAAAAATTATTCTTGTGGATGGCTGCTTCATTGTTGAGCTTTTCTTGAGGTTCCAGTTCGAACAATTGAGAGATGAGGTCGATCGCATATTTCATAGGCACATGGATGAATGGTGTAGTGAGGGACGACTTGGTGTTGATTGAAAATCAGCTCCCATTCTTTGTTCTTGAGGGTTTCTTTGGTTGGGTTCCCCCTGTCTCTATCCCAGATGGAAAACACACCACTTTCCTTGGGCTTACCAATAAATACTTCAATCCTTTTTTGGGGGAAAATGGAAGTTGCTGATTCACCTAATGGAATCAAGCATTTTGTTGATTTCATGCGCCATTTTTACCTCTCCTCATTTCCAACAAAGAAACACGAAGGTGATGCAAGCTTTAAACGCCCACCCAGTGTGACACAACTTTATGAGGCTGGCGTCACGTTTAGAGAGGGGACAAGCTGCCTCTTTACTTGACATAAAATTCGACAAAGCCAATGGAATTCTGGAGATTCCACATATCAAGATATGGGACCGCACGGAAAGTTTGTTCCGAAATGTCATTGCCTTTGAGCAATGCCATTCTAGCAGTAAGTACATCAGCGGGTATATGGACATATTAGATAACTTGATTAATACCTCCGAGGATGTGGATTTACTCATCCAAAACAAAATAATAACTAACAATATAGGCAGTGGTGAAAAAGTTGCGACACTATTTAACAATATTGGTAAAGAGGTTTTCATTGATAGGTCCGTGTCTTCTTTCTCAAGTATTTGCAAAGATATGAATGAGTACTGCGAAAAACCTTGGCACCGCTGGAAAGCAACTTTGAAACGTGATTATTTCGGCAGTCCATGGACAATCATTTCTTTTATTGCTGCAGTTGTTCTCCTTGTACTCACTTTCATACAAACCGTATGTTCTATCATAAGTCTGTAATACTAAAATTAAAAGTAGAATGCTTTTGTAATAATAAGTTACACAACAAAATGTCATTGTTGCAATTGGAAGTGTTTTGGTGGTTATATTAGTTAATTCTTCTACGGAGTACTTTAGATAACTGGAAATTACCCCAAAAAATATAAAAGAAAGAAAGAAAAGAAAACCTGATTTGTGATTAATACATCTGTTGCTTCACCAGGTCCTCCTGCTGCTGTTACTCTGGAAGGCATGATCTGCACTTCAATGATTACCAAGATTGTAAGTTTGAGGTGAGAAGAAAGGAAAGGAATAAATAAAAATCTTCAAGTTCAAAAAACGTAAGGAAGGAATGAAAATGATTTGTGATTATCTTGTTTATCTAAAATAGAGAGGAGAAAAATGGCCCACCCAGAGAATATAAGGGACACCATTACAATAGTAGAGAATGTAGATGTCAAATAATCATTTTTTCTTGTTTAAAAAAAAAAAAATGGCTTAATTTTCCTGCCAGCCATGCCACTTGGCTTCCAAAACTATAGTGCAAGCAGAAGATAAGCAGAATATTGTTTCAAAGAAGTTATCAGATGACAAAATTTGATCTTGTTATATGAAATGAATAAAGATAAAAATCCCAACATCAAAATAAATTTACAAGATGTATGAGCATAAGAATTGTATATGAATAGAGAGGAAAAAAACCGTACATCAGGATTATGTCCAAGATCTTCATCACTACAATCTGGTTTCACTTCTGTATGCCATTTAAGGGAAAAAAAAAAAAAAAAAAAAAAAAAACCATGTCAATAAAATGGCTTAGAAAGCTAAAAACAAAGAATCAGTAATGTAATAAATCTGATAAAGTAATAATGAGAGAAATTAAAGAGAAGCTTTGTTAAAATGAAAGCTTAAAAATTTTGTTCCTCATGAAAGTGAAAATGGTGATGGACAGCCAAATTGTGACTTTTTGAGTGAATGCACAGCCAAATTGTGACTTTTTGAGTGAATGCACAGTCAAATAAATTGTGACTTTTTGAGTGAATGCACAGTCAAATAAATTGTCATAAATGTCAAATTCTTCTTCGGCGCGTCCATCTTAATAAGTTTCAAAAGGCAGAGTATATAGTGCTTTCGAACAGTTATTACATTTTAGATATTTTTTTCCCCCTTTAAAAGTAAAAATGCACAGCCAAATTGTGACTTTTTGAGTGAATGCATCGGCAAAATAATCCAATTGAGCACTGACCACCAAATTTTTACAATATAAAATAGATTGATAAAATTAACCAAAATAATCAAATTAAGCACGGTGGGCTCTAATAAGGCTAGCTTTCTATGACTAGGAAATCACAGATCACTTGGCATAGTGGAAGTAAAAAAAAAGGGCACACATCAGGCTTATCAAAGTTAAGCATAATCACTCCTATAAAATAAATAAATAAATAAATTAGTTAAGCATGCTCACAATACGCAAAAACAAACAAATGATTGAAACTCAATACTTAATTAAAATATAAAATAAAATCAAGAAAAAAGATTGAAATAGTAGGTGTATGTTGGCTAAGAAATAAGGTCCGTTTTCTATGAAGTTACAATTGGTGGGGTTCACTCTTTTAAAATGGTGATGGCCGGGGAATGGTTTTGTTTTGCTAGCGAAGTTTGCTAGACAAAAACCAGATTTTTTCTGTTATTGTTTTGGTGTAATGGTGATGGAGATGGTATTTTATATGGACGTATTATGTAAGGGTTCTGTCACCATAGGGCGTTACCTGAAGCATAAACTACTGCCTCTTTTTTTTTTTTTTTTTTTTTTTTTGGGTTTTTGTTAGTTGCAAAATGGATCATAAGCTACTGCTTAGTTTCTGGTTTGGAAGAAAAGTGATGCTTGTAGAGAAGGAGGGAGCGAGGGACGGACCTAGGAATCTTCATTTGGTGGGGCCAAACTAGAAGAGTAAATTAGCTATGAACATAAAATTTTAAAAAATTATAAATAATAATACTTTTGCTCGGAAAAATATTAAAATGTCTAAATTAGTCAATTGTCACATCATTTGGGTATGATGATTTGTACAAACGAACTCTTTGGGCAGCAATATAGCATTGCTCTTCTATTTATACATCAAAAGGGATGAGTTGCCTAAGAAATAAGGTGCGTTTTCTATGAAGTTACAATTGGTGGGGTTCACTCTTTTAAAATGGTGATGGGGAATGGTTTTGTTTTGCTAGCGAAGTTTGCTACACGTACAAAAACCAGATGTTTTTTTTTTCCTTTTAATTTTATGTTTATTTCGGTTATTGTTTTGGTGTAATGGTGATGGAGATGGTATTTTATATGGACATATTATGTAGAGGTTCTGTCACCATAGGGCGTTACCTGAAGCATAAGCTACTGCCTCCTTTTTTTTTTTTGGGCAAACTACATATTAGTGTCACCAACTTTACCCCAAATTTCAATGTGGTGTATGAACTTTTTAATTTGTCCAATTTAGTGCACTAACTATACATTTGTGTTTCAATGTGGGTAAACAAGGGACGGCCGTTTAGTTTACTAACGGAGACCTCACGTGGCGCTGACGTGGTGATCCACGTGGCATTGACGTGGCATCCCTGGTGGAGTCTCCCCAGGAGAAATTACATATTAGTGTCACTAACTTTACCCCAAATTTCAATGTGGTGCATAAACTTTTAATTTGTCCAATTTAATGCACTAACTATACATTAATGTTTCAATGTGGATAAACATGGGACGACTGTTTAATTTACTAACGAGGACCTTATGTACGCTTACGTGGTAGCCCATCTACCATCGATGTGGCATCCCTGGTGGAGTCTCCATCAAAGCTGTTTCGACGAACCCATTCATAGTCAGAAATGATAGAGCATAGGAAACCCCACCTTCCCTCCCATTTCCATTTTCCATTTTCCATTTTCCATTTCCCTTTTCCAACATACGTAATTACAATCCCTCCTATCTGAAGAGAAGAAAGGATACTATTGAAAGTAGGAAGATATTCACCGTGTCTTCCACTACTGCCACCACCACCACTATTGCCACCATGGAAAGATAGACACACTGGTGCCACTTATGTGATATGAGAGTCTCCCTCTTCCCCCATTCTTCTCCACCCTTATTGCCACATTAACGACTTCCTCAAAGAAATGGAGTTTTCCCTCTCCTCTTCTCTCTAACTCTAATTCCACCTTCTATCCTTTTTCTATTCTCTCCCCTCTCCAAACCTGCACGTCGTCCCCCACCCCTACCACCATTCCCGAAGATAATCTTTACCATTCTTCAGATCAGTTCATAGTCGATGTGGAAGCAAAGTAGCTCTTTGCGTCCCCCACTCCCACCACCATTCTCACCCTTGGGTTAGAAGCCCTAGATCATAAGGGGTTATCAATGTAAGTAATCTCTCAGATGCTGCGCACGTGAGATGCAAATGGTGGGAAAAAATGGGGAGACTCCACCAGGGATGCCACATCAGTGCAAGATGGGCCACCACGTGAGGGCACATGAGGTCCCCATTAGTGAAGTAAATAGTCGTCCCATGTTTACCCACATTGAAACACTAATGTATAGTTAGTGCATTAAATTGGACAAATTAAAAGTTTATGCACCACATTGAAATTTGGGGTAAAGTTAGTGACACTAATATGTAATTTCTCCTGGGGAGACTCCACCAGGGATGCCACGTCAGCGCCACGTGGATCGCCACGTCAGCGCCACGTGAGGTCTCCGTTAGTAAACTAAACGGCCGTCCCTTGTTTACCCACATTGAAACACTAATGTATAATTAGTGCACTAAATTGGACAAATTAAAAGTTTATACACCACGTTGAAATTTGGGGTAAAGTTAGTGACACTAATATGTAGTTTGCCCTTTTTTTTTTTTAGGTGCAAAATGGGTCATAAGCTACTGCTTAGTTTCTGGTTCGGAAGAAAAGTGATGCTTGTAGAGAGGAAGGGAGGGAGGGAGGGAGGAAGACCTAGGAATCTTCATTTGGTGGGGCCAAACTAGAAGAATAAATTAACTATGAACATAAAATTTTAAAAAATTATAAATAATAATACTTTTGCTCGGGAAAATACTAAAATGTCTAAATTAGTCAATTATCACATCATTTGGGTATGATGATTTGTACAAACGTACTCTTTGGGCAGCAATATGGCATTGCTCTTCTGTTTATACATCAAAAGGGATGAGTTGCCTCTCACTTTGATCAAGTTAATAGAATTTGCTCATATTGTTTTTATTTCTTTTTTTTATTAATGTAATATTTAAGTAAGGTGGCTCATAAGTAAAATTAGTAAAGAGTTTTAATTTAATGAGGTGATTGTTCATGGATTTTAGTAAAACATTTTCAAAATTTTGATATCTATATGTCGGTAATTAGCTATTATAAGGTATAAAAAAATTTAATTTCAAAAAAAAATTGCCACAGCCCCCCAGCCCCACCTTTGGGTCTGTCCCGGCCCTATGGAAACCCTCTCACAAGAAGGGCCTGTTGGAGAAATAAAAGAAAAGAGGAAGAAAGAGGGGGAGAGTTACATAGGGAAAAACAAAGGAGAGAGAAAATATTAAAAAAAGTTTATACCAATATATATATATATATATATATATATATATATATATATATATATTATGTTCCCATCCACGACTTGATATAAGTTATATGAGCACGGTCTATTGAGAGTTATACCCCATGAATTACAGGACGTTATACTCCTTGTATTGGTCCAATGTATCTTATATCTCATTAATGCACAAGGTACAACTTCCAATGCGAGTGTTGATATAAGTTATATCAACACGTGCTTACCTGATCATCATCCTATATATATATATATATAGTCCTTCTATTATTAGGTCTAATTTCAGGTGCACTGCAAAACTCTTCCTAATGATTTATATTTTGTGAATCCTCCGAACGTTTAAATAGTCTTTTTATGTAAACATTCCAAGCCAAAAATAAAGTTGATTTAAGATTATTGCTTTGTATTTTATCCAAAACATGCATTTTATAATCAATAACAATTGCTCATTTATGGACATCTCGAATGGAACAATTCTTAATCTTAGATTGACTTGATTTTTGGCATACATAACCAATATATAAATAAAGTTTAATCCAACTATTGGTTTAGCCAAATACGAGTCGCACGTAAGAATTTTCAAGTGCTATATATATATATATGAATGAGTGCAGTTCCACCAAGCGAGGTCGCTTGGATAAAGAGAAGAACATGATATTTAATAGGAAAAAATCCAAAAAGAAAATAAAAGAAAAGAAAAAAACGTAAAAGTAAAATCTTACTTGTAACAATACATTAGCCTCGTCAATCTCTTGATCCAACTCCTGAACCAAAATTATAATCCTAATATATAGATGTCAATTGGAAGGATTATATTTTTTTAATTAAAACAAATGGTTACAACCTTTGAAAAAATGATTGTGTTTTTTTATGAATAATTGAATGATTACCACTTTTAAAAATTAGAGATACAACTTTTAAAACACTTAGAAATAAAGAAGATACCACGTAGTTATGTAAAAAGTTGCCAACGTGGCGATTGTGAATACTACTTTTATATATACCAAAAGCACAAAAGTAAGATCTTACTTGTGCCAATATATTAGGCTAATCAACCTCTTGATCCAACTCCTTAATCAAAATTATAATCCTAATATATAGATGTAAATTGAAATGATTGTATCTTTTAAATTAAAACAAAGGGTAAAATACAAAAAACCCCTTCCTATTATTAACCATTTTGCAAGTTACCCCTTCTATTAAAAAACCTACCAAAAAAAACCCCTATACTGTCTGGGGTTGACAAATTGCCTCCTCCATCCACATGCTGTTAGGGATCTTAACGGCATAGCATCATGTGACTGGCACGTGATGCTAATTATTTGCTTTTAAGACAAAAATACCCTCCACTGTAATGATTTCTCTCTGTTATTTCACCTTCTCCATAACCTGTTCCAAGCAAGCTCGCCGGCAGCATCTCCAAGCAAGCTTGCCGGTGACAATGGTTTGCTTATCAAGCTAAAAAAAAAAAAAAAAAGAGGAGGTGTTCTTCCCTATAATGATCAAGTCCCAAAAAAGAAAAATATGCAAAGAAATTAAAGGAAGCTTGCTACCGACAGGAGGCTGATGTTATTTATGTAATGATCAAGCCTTAAATAAATTTTTTTAAAAATAATTAAAAAAAAAACGGAGAAAAGAGTACCCCATAGATGGCGAGGCGGTGGCACCGGTGAGCTTACCCACAAGATATACCCAATCAAACCACCACACAAACCCCGTCAAAAACCTACACCCATATTGTAATTCATTGTAACAATCATTAAACCCCGACAAACACTAAACCAGTCCGGTGAGGCTTACACCGCCGAAGTCGAGAACCCCGTCAAACCACTCACGAAAAAAAGCAAATCTGATCTTCTAGGATAAGTTTTTTTTGGGGTCTTTACTGGATTTGGCAGTTTTGCTTTATCTGAGGTTCAGATCTGGCAGTAGGCTTCACCTGAGGGTCTGTCGGAGGTACGCTTCACCAAATCTGTCAGTTTGCTTCATCGGAGGCTCAAATCTACTTTTTCGTGGAGAGGGTAATAGGTCAGATAACGGAAAAATAAAAAATTAAAGCTTTAAGTCAGTAGGTGACTAACCTGGCTAGAGATAGGAAAAGGTTAAGCGGGTTTGGTAAGGCGATTCGAGGGAGAGGTGAACAGGGGACAGGGGTCAGTCGGTAACTGAACTTGCTGGCAGTGTTGCTTCTTATCGAATTCAATCACTAGTTGCCGGAGAGAGAAAAAGGTAAAGCGGTTCAAGGGCAAGGAGGTCAGGTGATGACTGACCTGGCCAGCGGTGTTGCTTCTCATCGGACTCAACCACTGGCTGCCGAAGAGAAAAAAGGTGAAGGTGGGTCTGGTAAGGCGGTTTGAGAGAGAGGTGAATGGGGGAGAGGGTTGCCAAACAGGTTGATCCAGGATGGAATGAGTAAGTCATTTTGTGGCCGTTGGATTGCTTTATTGAAGATGGATGGTGGAGATTAAATGGGTTATTTTTAATATGTTAAATATCAGTATTTTAATTCATTCCGTACGAGGATAAAACAGACTTTTCCTTTTCCGTCAATGACGTACCCCCTAACACAATATGGGGGTTTTTTGTTAGGTGTTTTAATAGAAGGGGGTAACTTGTAAAATGGGTAATAATAGGAGGGAGTTTTTTGTATTTTATCCTAAAACAAATGGTTACAATCTTTAAGAAAAGAATTGTGTTTTTTAAAAATAATTGAACGGTTACCACTTTTGAAAATTAGAGACATAATTTTTAAAAACAACTTTTAAAACACTTAAAAATAAAGAGGATGCCACGTGGTTACGTAAAAAATTGCTACATGGCGATTGTGAACACTACTTATATATATATATATATATATATATATATATAATACAGTGGAGAAGAACAAGGCAAGTAAATGACCAAATTACCCATGGAGGCCAAGATGTGGAGTAGCAAAAAGGAGTATATAAGAATACTCATCCTAAAAACGATAATCTTTTCAAAAATAAATGAAAAGAATTATTATGCATGCAAACTCTTAAATGAATAATGACAAACTAAATCGATGGAAAAGTCATGTAAGCAACTCTACTATGTTATAGGATGATAATCAGGTGAACAAATGTTGATATACAACTTATATTAATACCCATATTGGGAATTGTACCTTTTGCATTAGTAGGATATGATGTACATTAGACCAATGCAAGGAATATAACCCCCAATGCATGGTGCTAATATATTTTATATCAACACGTACTGATGGGAACATAAGTACAATGTTTTTTTTTTTTTTTTTTTTTTAAAACTATTAGGGGTATCCTAGGTCTTACTCCCGCTGAGGTTTCGGCACAGATTAATCCCCTAACGGCCCGTGTGAGATGCCCTATACCCACACAAGCAGCGATCTCTACACAATGTTATATATAAAGGTTTTAGGCTACATTTGTTATAAGGGAATAAAGGAGGGAATGGAATGAAGATTCCATTACCCCAAAAAAAGTGTGTGTTCAAGCCATTGGGACTAGCCTAGTGGTGAGGGAGGGTGTGGAAAAGGGTAAGAGTAGGATAAGCACATTAGGGATTCAAACTCCTCCCTATATACCAAAAAAAAAAAAAAAGGAAAAGAAAAGAAAAGAGTGAGTGTTTAATAGCACAAGGAAATGAAATTAACCATTTTTTTATGGGGTTATATTCCTTCCTAGCTTAAAGGGAATAGCCATTCCTTCCTAAGCCAAAAGAAATGGCTATTCCCATCTTTTAGGGTGCGTTTGGTTCGGGGAATGGGAATGTGATTCCTGGGATTGGGGTATTACTTGGGAATGGGAATGTTTATATACATACCAATTCCGATGTTTGGTTCGCGGTAATGGAAAGTAAGATTACCTCTAAATATTCCCATTCCTATGTTTGTTTGGGGTCAAGAAACTAACTCTCATTGTAGTAAATTCCATTAATACCCTTACTTTACTAATAGTAGATTAGTCTATGAACCAAGCCATGCCCATGTCTCTCGATCTAATGTCTCTCGATCTACAAAGAAGATCAACTCTCCTTCTCGTCCACCGTCCACCGTCACAATCAGATCTACCTGCAAAATACTCATCAATTTCTATGACATAGCTTTGCCAAAGAATCAATATACTCATTAATTTCTGCAAAATACTTATCAATTTATTTGTTGATGAACATCCCTACAGTGCAGAAAGCGGTAGCAAACATACACATCACCATCTGAATATCCATCACCAACGACGTTGATCGAATATGGCATAAACCACTGCTTCACAAGGAGGAAAGCGAAGCTCACCGTGAAAGCTAGGTGGCAATGATCAAGGTTGCCGTGGAAATAGGGAGACGCACCACGCCATAGGCGTAGAGGTAGTCATCAAATCCCATCCACCGCTTCACCTCTCTCCAATCCATGGCCTCCTCTTCTCCCTCTCCCTCCTCTCTCCGAAATCACCTCCCTCCTCCCCTTCCCCTTCCCCTTCGATCTCGCCTCCGCCCTCGCCTCGGCCTCCTTCCTCCTCCATTGCTCTCCCTCGTCGGCGACGTTGTTGGAGTTGTGCTTCCACCATAGCTGCTGATCCGTTCTCAATTGTCGGCGATGTCACTGGATTGTGCCTCCACCATGGCTGCCATGGGATGTGGGTTCGTGTTTTTGGGATAGAGGAACGGGACATGGAAGGAATGAATTGTTGTTGTTTGTAAAAGCCAAGGGTACGCTCGTCATTATGTTTTATTATAAAAGCCATTCCCGGTAATCCAAATACAAACCCATGTTGGATGTGTCATTGGCTTTCCCCCCTTTTGTGGGAATCTGATTGCTCCAAGAATGCACGTTTCCCGGTCATATTGTCGAACCAAACACGGTAATGTGGAATCATTCCCCTTTCCCGGGAATGATACCCACGAACCAAACACTGCCTTAAGGAATGAAAATCATTAAAAGTGGTCTCACATATTCTTTTTAGTTTCATTCTTACCCCTTACCAAACATTCGAATACATGGAATGACTATTTCTATTCTATTTCATTCTCATTCCATTCCCATGTACTCCCATTCCATTCGCTCTCCATTCTTTTCTCTCAAACCAAACACAACCCTAATATAGGAAACCGCCACTAGGTAAAGTGATGGATTTGGGCACTTACAAAATTACAAACACTTGAACCTGCTCTTTCATAGATTTTGCCTCGGCCACCGGCCATCAAAGGCAATAACCATATGTTTCTATGATTTGGGCACACACAAAATTACTACTAATTGATACTTGAACCAGCGTGACCTTTCAACAACCAATGGTTTGTCCTGTTCCTTTAATTTTTAATTTTTTTTTATCCAAAGGATATTTTTTAAACTATACCCATCAGGTCTGCCAACAAAAGGTTACATATATAGCCCAACATGGGAAAATTCAGCACTTGAAAATTACAAGCTAATTTGTGACCTTTCAACAACCAAAAAGCCCAGCAAGGGGCAAATACTGTGAAATTTGGGGCAACCATGCTGAAATCCTATTTTGGAAAGGCTTTTTTGGCAGAAGAATTATTCTTTGATTGATCGTGATATTTTACATATCCCGTGAATATTCCATTATCTTTCTTTATTACAATTGTTTTGTCTTGGACAAAGCATGATATATAACTTTCAACAACCCATAGTCTGTTCTACTATACTTTCTAATAAGTTACTGTAAGTGTAACTATGACACGGTCGCATGGTGTGATGAGTCAATAGATGCAAAGTAAAGTGAAATTATATATATAGGGGACTAAAAAATATTCTAAGAATCCCATTTATTTGCTCTACTTTGAAATCTCATTTTATTTATTTATTATTATTATTATTATTTTATAGATTAACTCAGGAAGGCTTTCTACAAATAATGTAACAATTGAAATGTTAAAAGGCTTTTGATTCCTAATGTTTTATATATCACGAGATTCCATTTTCTTCTTTTATTCAAAGATGTATTAGTCCAGATTACATAGAAAACTATGAAAAATAATACTTCTTCCGTCCTACAAAGATAGGTTAAGTTTGACAAAACACGCTGTTTAAGAAAAGTTATCATTGCATTGACTTCTCATTTATAAAGCTTCATATTTCCAAAATACCCTATCCTACTAATTGTTATTGGATTGTGTGAAAAGTAATTTTCGAAATAAAAAAGGATAGCATAGGAAAATCCAAAAATATATATATATATATATGATTTGACTGCTTGAAATGGTCAAACATTTCGGGACAAAAAAAGTTACAAAAATAGCCTATCTTTGTGGGACGGAAGGAGTAATAATTTTAAAAATAAAAAAATAAAAAATTGCTTGATCATTAATTAATTCACAAGCTTCGATCAAACCTTGCTTTATATGCTCCCATAGTGTTGCCATCTAGGGTTGCAAATGAGCTGAGCCACTCATTAAAGGCTCGCGGAAAGCTCATTAAGGGCTCAGCTTGAGCTCGATCATTTAATAAATGAACCAAGCTTGAGCCCTAATCTTAGGTTCGTTTAGTAAACAAGCCAAGCTTGAACGTACCAAAGCTCAGCTTGTTTCTCGGCTTGTTTAGGCTCACGAACAAGTTCAGTTAGGGCTCGATAAGAAACTCGTTAGTAAACTCGTTTAAGGGGTAGTGAGTGGGGACATAATTGTCCCACTATACTTTTTTTTTCTTTTTTTTTAAGGGAATTATAAATACAAATGACTAATAAATGACTACTACAAACTTAACTAAGAATAACTAGTTATTTCTCGCAGAGATCGTTACTTATGTGGTTATAGGGCATCTTACATGGGTCGTTAGGAGAATAGTTTAGACCAAAACCTCGGCAGGGGTAAGATCTAGCATACCACTAATAGTTAATCAAAAAAAAAAAAAAATGGCTAGTTATGTTTCTTTTTAGTATAATACAGCGTCGTTTTTACCCCTGTATATATTGATTTGTTTGCCTTCACCCTAATTCCCTCTTTTCATTCGATCAGCAACCCCAGCCGCCGCACCGAACCTTCAACTTTCTGTCTCCCTGTATCACTCTATGGTGCAAATCGATTGACTTTGCTTCGCCGGTAGAGATCGTCGCCTCCTACTGTCTTCTCTATGTATATATTTCATGGCTTTTTTTTCTTTTCCTTTTTTTCTTTCTTTGACGGGCCCACTTCGTGGTGGTGTCAGACTTTCAGGAGACAGATTGTGATATTTGTGGCCATGAGGAGTAGAGATTGATGGTGGTACTGTGTCTGTAAATGTTCATCATTCCACGAAGAGCTGTGACAGATTGTGTTTAGACAACGAGGTGGGTATTATATTTAGGGTTTTTTTAAATAAATAAAAAAAAAATTGTTTTGATAAAATTGCCCCTGATTGCAGTCTTATTGTTTTATCTCTGTTTTCTTTTGCTCCGTTTTTTAATGCTGAGTATGTTGGGTATTATATTCAGTGGCTCACCCCACGTATGGTGAGTTGGGCATTGGCCTATGGCTCAGCAGCGATGACAGTGACGACGTAACTGCATCTCCCTCATCTTCTATTGGACTTTGGCTCCACCATGTACGCATGAAAGCTAGGCAGATCCAACGATCGAGATTCAATGACTGGCAGGGGCATGTGCATTTGTCATCTCACTAATAAATATGATGCCAATTTGCTAGTGAGTTTGATAATGCAGGGCAGGTCAGTAGGCCACTTGCTTTGGCACTCTCCAACCACAAATTGGCCCTTCACCCCAAAAAAAAATGAAAAAAACTGTTATTTAAGAGAAACTTCCTCAAATTGTGAAAGCAACATGTAATTGTTGTACAAGCCTGACCTTGCCTAGTTCAGCACAGTCCGATTGGCAAGCCTAACTGCTACATGATTTATATATTTCATTGTTTGCACTCTTAACTGTTTGAGGTTATGTTTATGAGTTGGGTTCGGTTGATAGTCATTGTATTATCCATTGTCTTGAGAGCTTCATTTTGCTTTGTAGGTTGTGTGGCATCAAAGAAATACTCATTCCCTAATGATGGAATCGAATGGTGGTTGGAACACTTCGTGGTTTGGACCATTTTATGAATCTGGTGGTTGACATTGGAAGTGTTTTTCTTTTTGACTTTTTCCCATGTGTGTTTAAGAGGATCTTATTTGGTTGTTTGATCATGACCAGGATAATGGATTGTTTGGTATTATTTCAATGTCAATCAGTTTGTATTTTTAGTGATTATTTTTAGCTGAGCTCAAGCTCGAATTTAAGGCTCATTAAAAAGCTCGGCTCGTTTACTAATGAATAACTTCTAATGAGCCCGAGCTAAGCACTCCAAAGCTCGGCTCATTCCTTTGCACCCCTACTATCATTAGAGCTAGCTCAATTGGGAAGCAAGTAATATTCAACAAGGTAGATTGTATTGAGCTGGCCCCGGCCTTCATTGCTCGTCAAAGAATTCACATTGCTAAGATAAGAATGGAAAGACTTTGATTAATTTTGAGCTGTCCAAATTAATATTTGCTTAGCGGTGGAATAAAAGCCCCAACCAACCTAACCAACCCATCACCTTATATAAACCACTTAAGAGCAAAGAATACGTACAAGCGTGCTATGTGCTAGAAATCAACTTTTGGAAGAGAAATCTGATTGAAGAGTGAGAGCTAGAACGAATGGTAAGGTCCCCCCATCAAGATCTATATATATATATATATATATATATATATATATTCATGTTGCATGTTGAATGGTAAGCATGTGTTGATATAATTTACATCAATACCCGCATTGTGAGTTGTACTTTATACATTAATAGAATATGAGGTACATTGAATCAATGCAAATGGTACAACCCTCAATGCATGGTGTTGATATAATTTATATTAACACGTACTGGGAACATTACCGCAGATATAGATATGTATACTTTAGTTACTGATTGGAACCAGTTATTAGCTAGGCTTCTTGTGCTCATTTTTCTTTTTCTTTTTGGTTTTCTTTTTTTGTGCTCTTCTAGCTTGCCCTTATAGTACGTAAAATCCTAGCTCTACCCCTAGATGTCCCTTATGCTTTTGAGGGTACAATTCCAAATGCATGATGTTGATGCCACTTATGTAAGAATATCCTTATAAGAATAGGATTGTATGTATTCATATGTAAATATGTATATATTAATAGCTAATTCTTTACTGCTTATAGAAGTGTTGATGTTGGAAATTTTTCTTTTACGATTTTAACTCTATTAAAGATGCTCCACGAAGGAAATGGGGGAACATGATCTTAACTCTCTCTCTCTCTCTCTCTCTCTCTCTCTATATATATATATATATGTGTGTGTGTATTCCAGATTCAAAATGCTTCCTTAACAGGCCTTGAGTGAGGAATATGCCGAGGGCTGGGGGGTGCCAACCTAGTTGGGATTCCTTGATTCTCCTTGATGCTTAAGGACATTTTCTTAAATAATAGGAAAAAAAAAATGGCTTCCCTAACAGGTATTATCACTTTATATATATATATATATAGAGAGAGAGAGAGAGAGAGAAAGAGAGAGATTATTCAAATAATCTATGTTTTGGAACCATGCTTATGTGTAAAACTGAAATTCTAATTACTTTGTGGTTGGATTTAGCTAGTTTTCATGTCGGTACTTAAATTTTATGTTTAGCATGCAATGTAGCTAAGATTGTAATTACTAATTTTTAATCAATAGTACCACACTAATTAGGATGTATTTTATAGGTAAGTTATCTCATTATTTTCATTGCACTATAACCACAGAGAGGAATGATTAGAGCTGGCTAATAAGTGTCTTCTTATAAAAGCTTTTGAAGATGTTATGGTACTATATAAAATAGGCCTTGCAAATAGTGAATAATGCATGTCTAATATATATATCTTGTAATATTCATCAACTCGCATATCTAATCTTATGTTAAAATAAAAATATAAGTGAAGTGCTTGCAATGTTATACCACATTCGTTCTACAAAAATCACGCTCATAAATGATATACTTGTCATACGTTTAATTGCTTGTTTACTCTTCATTTAAAATATGTCTTTAGGCTATAGTAAATACTTGAGAGGGAATGAAAATGTAATTAATGTATACAAAAGTAAATATTTATTATTTATCAAGAATAGATAAAAAAAAAAAATAAACGATTCGTTTTTATATAATTTCTCAAAATTTTCATTTAATTTGAAAGTATCAACATATTATTTTTGTCGTGTAGGAGAGGTTGTTTTATCACTAAAATTCTAATAAAAGAGAGTTGGATTTTATCCTTTTGAACAAAAATGGAAACTGGGAACATTATTTTCATATTCTCTGAAAATGAGCTAGTTTTAAGAAATTTTTGAAAAAAACAATTTCAAGAATATATTCTTAGACGTGTTTCCTACTTATTTTCCATTCTTTGCAACTCTGAGAAAAAACAAAAATATTATTTTTGAATTACATGACCAGATAAGGTTTTGGATTTTTTTTTTTTTATAAAATATTTCTCACTTGCTATAGTAAGATGGAAAAATAATCCCTTCTCTTATATTTTCTAGCCTTTTTGTTCTGTTTATTCTATTTTTCATGCAACAAACAATTAAACTCCTATATAACAAATAAATAAAAAATAAAAAACTGAACAAAACTACACTAAATCCTTGTCCATTTCCTAATATTTTTCTTAAAAATAAGATTTACCTTAATTGGAAAGCCTTTTGCAAAGCTTCAATTGTATTTACCAATAATTGGGCTTGAATGTATGATTTGTCCTCTCTCTCTCTCTCTCTCTCTAAAATTCTACAATTATTTGTATTTCAAATTATATACTATTATTATCATGACACAGTGAAAGCAATAAATTTATTATATATAACTTTTTTAAAAAAAATCTGTTACAATTTAATGACCGATTTGGAAGTTGAGTGTATTAAAGTTAAAATAGACCTAAGTTAAAATAAATCCTTTTTTTTTTCTCCCCCTGGATAGTAATAATAGGAAAAAGATTTTAACTAGCTGTATCACTTAAATTTTTAAAATAAATTTCTAGGGACTCGTTGTAATTTCAATAAGTACAAATGCATGCCTCATTCGGTTTATATCCAAATGACCATAATAACCTTCAAATATAAAAATTTAACATTAGATTTGCTCATATAAAATTTATTAAGTTCATCTCCTTGTACTGGTCTTTTGTCATAAAAAATTGTATGTTATTTTATTTTTATACATGCTTGACTTATTATTATTATTTTCTACAACATGATTTAATGCCAATGCCGGATTCTTTCAATGAATTATGATTTACTAAAACAAGGCTGGTTTATGAAATAAGGTAGATTTCGGGTTGTAGCTCTTCGGTTGTAAGGGTTAGAGTGTCTTGTTTGGTCATTAACATGACAGTTAAAGCATGCAAATGTTATTATTGTGGGCAGCCCTTGAAAAGTATATTAAAATCAGGTAGTTAATTAGTTTGGGCCTAGTGGCTCGGAATATCCCTCGTTTGGCCAAAAAAAAAAAAAAATAGTAATAATTTTTTGTAATATAGAAAAAAAAAATATATATATATATATATAGATAGTAGAGAAGGAACAATGTGCTGATTATTTTATCTATGTTCACCAGTGAAAGGAACTTAAAAACTTGAAAATGACGGAAAATGTTCCAAGGGAAAGAAAGGCCCATATTTCTGTTGAGATGGAATACCATAATATTACAAGTCATGATATTGAAAGAGGAGATGTTGCGACAACCGAGATTGCTGAAGATCCCGTGGTAATTTCCACTAGAGGAATGTTAGAAAGCTTACCTCCTCTATCGTCCGAGTGTT
Organism: Liquidambar formosana; assembly: GCA_039720395.1. Taxonomy (NCBI): domain Eukaryota; kingdom Viridiplantae; phylum Streptophyta; class Magnoliopsida; order Saxifragales; family Altingiaceae; genus Liquidambar; species Liquidambar formosana. The sequence continues at coordinate 11,092,691 of CM077827.1, forward strand.
GTATCTATCGAGTTCCCAAGAAACTTCGTAAAGTAAATGTCGAAGCCTACACACCTCAGCTAGTCTCCATCGGCCCTTTACACTTCGGTGAGCAACACTTGCGAGAAATGGAAGAGCATAAATTAAGGTACTTGCGGACTTTTCTTAATCGGATTGGGTGGAGCTTGGATCAAAGTGTCCAAGTTGTAAGAAGGTGGGAAAACAGAGCTCGCGATTGTTATGCAGAAACCATTGAGCTAAGCAGTGATGAATTTGTAAAAATGATTCTTGTGGATGGCTGCTTCATTGTTGAGATTTTCTTGAGGCACCATTTCAACCAATTGAGAGATGAGGTCGATCGCATATTTCATAGGCCATGGATGAATGATGTAGTGAGGCACGACTTGGTGTTGATTGAAAATCAGCTCCCAATCTTTGTTCTTGAGGGTTTCTTTGATTGGGTTCCCCCTGTCTCTATCCCAGATGGAAACTCCACCACTTTCCTTGGGCTTACCAAGGAATACTTCAATCATTTTGTGAGGGAAATGGAAGTTCCTGGTTCACTTAATGGAATCAAGCATTTTGTTGATTTCATACACCATTTTTACCTCTCCTCATTTTCAACAAAGCAACACGAAGGTGATGCAAACATTGAACGCCCACCCAGTGTGACACAGCTTCAAGAGGCTGGCATCACGTTTAGAAAGGGGACAAGCCGCTCTTTACTTGACATAAAATTCGCTGATGGAATTCTGGAGATTCCACATTTCAAGATATGGGACAGCACGGAAAGTTTGATCCGAAATGTCATTGCCTTTGAGCAATGCCATTGCACCAGTAAGTACATTAGCGGGTATATGGACATATTAGATAGCTTGATTAAAACTTCGGAGGATGCGGATTTACTCATCCGACACGAAATAATAACTAACTGGATAGGCAGTGGTGAAAAAGTTGCGACACTATTTAACAATATTGCTAAAGAGATTTTCATTGATAGTTCCGTGTCTTCTTTCTCAAGTATTTGCAAAGATATGAATGAGTACTGCAAAAATCGTCGGCACCGCTGGAAAGCAACTTTGAAACGTGATTATTTCGGAACTCCATGGACAATCATTTCTTTTATTGCTGCAGTTGTTCGCCTTATACTCACCATCATACAAACTACCCAAAAAAATACTTTAGATTACTGCAAATTACCCAAAAAAATATAAAAGAAAGAAAGAAAAGTAAACCTGATTATTAGTCAATCAAATGAAGATGCCCTTGTTTTCATCTTTTCACTTAATCCTTTTGAAACTTGAACAATATGACGAAATTATATATATATATATATATAGATAGATAGATAGATAGATATAAGCATGTAAAATTTGGTTTTCTCCCAAAAGAGTGATAATTTAATATTTAATCACTAATAATCATGAAATGAGACACTTAATTTGTTGTGCAAAAGCATTGTTAATTACAAAGTCGATAACTAGGTATGTCCTATTTTTAGATGGGATCATGCCGGATTTTCTTTAAATATTTTTTTAAATTGTGATTTTATTATAAACCATCCTTGATTTTTATATAAATTACATTTCATAATGAATACGTCATGACTTATTTTCCGGATCATGACACAAACATTCCAAAACCCACATCCTCTATCTCAACCCAAAACCCATTCTTCCCGACAAATAATCCACAAATTGCCAATCAACACAGTAGTAAGCTTTTTCAAAATCTAACTTGAACAACACACCCCTACCCTTTGTTTTCTCCACAGATCAATCACCTCATTTGCAATAAGTAGCCCATCAATAATTTGCTTTCCACCAATAAAAGCACTTTAGTTCTTAACTAATGACTTTAGGGAGAACTTTTTTAATACTATTTGCCAATACCTTAGCCAAGATCTTGTACAAAGAACCCACCAAACTAATCGGTCTGAAATCTGAAAACTCAATCGGATTACCTATCTTTGGGATCAACACCAGAAAATATGAATTTAACCCTTTCACAATTCTGCCATGCTGGTATGAATTTAATCGGTCTTGATCGAGTTAACACTTAACAGAGAGTAATTCAAACTAACCCAATAAATTTATCGTCATTTGACATACATCATATCCTATATGCTTATGCTTATATATATGTAAGATATGAATGATTATTGATTAAATACCATACACAATGGCAGTAATTACTCTTTATACCATCTAACATTTTTAAGTAGATGAGAAATCTTAACAGTAACTAGTTGCAACTTTTCTTGCTGTTCATTATGCCCTTGAGGTATATTCAATCAATGGATTACATAATCAAGTTAATGAGAACTACAAAGTTCAAAGATTAGGAGTGTAACAAGCACAAGAAATGTATGTTTTTCAGACAGTTTGTTATAGCAGTAAATTGGGTTAGGCCTAAAAGGTCGTTCCACCCGATTTTCAAGCTGTTAACGTTCTCCCTGTTTCAGATTACTCCAAATGACCAAAAAACGAAAAACTGATTAATGATTGAATGAAGATGTACAAAAACCCATATCCCCTGCCTCTCTTTACCAGTAATGTGGGTGCTCTCCAATATTCAATACCTTGGCTCAGTTCACTCTTTATTCATCATTCGAAAAGAGATTATGATCTCTGGCATTAGCAACCACCAAAATCTCCATCTTAGAGAGAGAGAAAGAGAGAGGACATGGAAATACCTCAAACATTAAGGATTTAAAATGCTAACTCTCTAATATTCTCAATTCTACCCAGTCCACATTTTGTCACTCCACTTGAGGATTGGTCTTTGAAAGCTCCAACCTGCAAATTTAGAATGAATTCACTACCTTGTCATTCAGATTAGATTACTAACAGATATCCAAACACCATGGAAGATAACTTCCATTGGATTTGGATTTGGATTTTTATTTTTCCCAATGATGTCAAAGTTTTATTGAACTAATAGTAAAAGCCCAGTCATTCCAATGGCCAATATCATAATATTACTCAAAAATCAGGTTCTGAGTGCCAGGGAACAGTACTAAGAGCAAAAGTTAAGAACAATAGCTCAATTAGGTAATGAAATGCAGGCAAATAAAATTGTAAGCAACCATGGGAGATACCATGAAAATTGTAAACTATTTTAATCAATGAAGGATACGGAAATCAGTAAAATATATATTTACAATATAAATCACTAAAAAATTTCCTATCCATCCAGTGCTAATGTATTTTACAGTTTATAAATTATAAATAAATAAATGAATTCAAAAGGTGGGGGAAAATTAAAAAAACTCAACTTAGACTCAAGTTGATAAAAAAGGATAATTCAACGTCACCACTAATACTAGTAGCTGGTGTCACTATGAACAGACCTGGAACACACCCTGGACTCCTCCTTATCTGATCCAAAGTCTAAGACTTTTTGAGTAATAGAATCACTGAGGTGAAAGGCGTTAGAGGCATATTTTGGACATTGCTGTGAGCTAAATGCGTCATAGGTTGTCTATCAACTTGATTTTGAGTGCAAAAAAGGTTGGTTCTCATGTCTTAATTCCTTCGAGCCGCCCTGAAGAAACCTGCACTTTAACAGATTCAAATCAAATGATGAAATGCTGAATAAATGTAAAATTGCTATCAATTGATATAAAGATACATAATCCATACAAATCCTGAGATGGTGTTAAATCTAGCAATAACCTACCGGTGCATCACATTATAATTTAAGTCCAACTGGGTCAATTAGACTCATCACAGTGTGAGTCAAAGTTTCAATAACAACCAAATCTAATCAGTTCTAATGTGGATTCTGTTTTAAGGTAATGTTGTTCTATAATCCTAAATGGGAAAGAAAAAAAAATCTAATATATAGGTTAGAACCAACAGAAGTATTGAAATCAGGGTATATCATGTCAAAAATCCTAATCCACACTCCACTGAAAAATATACAAAGGAATTTCCTGATAGCAGAAATGCTTTCAATGACTTAAACGCTTTCTAGTGCGGGCATTTGCAGGACTGCACATGTTAGGAAAGAGTGATTCATCAAATGCCATCCTCCAGAGCATGATCTTTTGAAGATACATTTTACAGATCAGTTTAGACTGAAATTAATCAAGCAGTGGCTTGGATTATAAATAGATATTAGCAGGGAAATACAATGTGTGCAGGCAGTGCCAATCTGGGTAACAACTTAAATACGGCAATTTAATTTGCGGAGCATAGAGATAAATTGCAAGAAGCTATTCAGTCCAGACCAAAGAAACAAGCTGGAGATTCCAATGGTTCTAGTAATGCCATTGGTTGGATTACGCAGATGACAATAAAGAATGAAATATATATATTTGTATTATGCCTTGTTTGTGTCCCTTCAACAATTATCCAAGGCATGGTCAAAATCAAAGTATAGACATGCACCAAAACAAGTAGCAGAATGTCTACCTCAACTATACCTTTATGTGTATTTGTCACAGGATCATGAGTCTTCCTTAAATCTTTGGAAGGCGCCAAGCTGACCCTCTTACTGTCACACCCAGAACCAGCTACAATAGCACCAGCACCTTCAATATTGGATTTTGTCTGTACAGGTGGACCTTTAAGGGTCAATTTCCCACTAATATCATTTCCTTGAGCAAGCATCTGGCCAACAGGATTGCCGCTATTGTTAGAATCGAGCCCTTTGGAATGAGTTTTGCCAAACTGCTCAGTCAACCTGCCAGCCATAAAATCAGAAGTGGAGGATTTCATCCCTGAAGAATCCAGCTTTAGCTCTACAGATTTCTCTCTTGAAGATGGACGAGTTCTGACAAGATGCTGCAGCAATTTTCTAGCCTTCTCACTAGATTGCTGATGAAATTTTGAGAGACCAATGTCAGAACGCGATACATCACTAGAAACTCGCTGAAATTTTGGAATGCTGCTGGTTGTTGCTCCAGGTACCAGATTATTCTTCACGGCAGGCAAGAAAGCTTTAGGGACATCAGAATTTACCATCCTCGAATGAACATGTGTAAGATGGTGAGATGAATCAGCTGCTCGAGAAGTAGCTGAACCACTTCCATCATCCAATATTTTACTCTTCGGGGCCTATAAGTACATAGAAAAACATGAAAAATAATCCTCTCAAATCAAAAGATTGCTGCAAGTTTTCATAATGTAAGAATTGACCCAAAAGTTTAATAAAGATTGCAAGTCCTTAGTATAACCAAGTCCAACATTCATCACCATTAAATAAGGACAGAATCAAAATTGGCAAGATACTAAAACACCTTCACATTGCATTTATAAGGACATAATTCACAACTAATAATGCATCCAGTTTGAATATTAAAGTCAAGCACAATGCCACAGAATGCGTAGAAAATAACAAAAAACATGTACTAGTGCGATGTCCTGAAGTACTATGATCCATGGACACACGAAGCCATAAATATATAATTTAATCTCTAAACTGATATATACCTCTATCTAATAAGAAATTATTATACTCATCAAATCAAAAGTAGATGAATGAAGTGGACAAATGTTTCTTTAGTGTCATGTGAAAAACAAATACTTGTCAAACAAGAAGGAATTTAATAGGATGGCTAACAAATTCATAGAATGAGCTTAGCTGAAATGAGGAAATTGAGATGGATAAAATGCAAGACAAGGATAATATCATAAATGGAATGCATTTGTTAGAAGTTAGTTAGACTTGGCTCCAATTGAGGACAAGATGAGTGGAAGTTGGCCAGGATGAATTAATAATGTGCCAATGTTAGACAGCTGATTGCAATAGGATTAAGGAGTGATTAGGTTCAAACTAAGTCTCTGTTAACTAAATAAATAAATAAAGATGTCTATACTATATATTACCATCAGTAGGTGATGTACAAGGGGGATCTGCAATTACTTGAACCTATTATGGAGCAATTGAGAAGAGAAAGAAACAGCATTCAACTGAGGTCTCTTACAAAGACCCAGTTGCATGATTCTACTAATTATCTTTTCTTCTTATCATTTTTTTTCATTTTGTCTTCTTACTACTATTTTCGTTATTCCAACTGTCACAACTTGTTCTAATAAAACCTAGTTATTTTCCAGCCTGAAATTTCACTTATTTTCAGTTCAACACAACCACTAAACCTAAACCTTAACCTTTGACCTTCATTTTTCACTTGAAGTCCTACATCAAAATCACTTAACAAGTCTAACCCTCGGTGATCCAACAGCTCGATTATTATAACTTTTAAAGTAAATAGAAAACTGCGGATAAAAAACTATGAGAGATCACGAAGGCAGATTCTTACAGCCTTGACTCATTTGGAGAAGAGTTTAGAGCCTATTAATTTTGGAAATTGATTGTACAATATATTAGAGAACGAAAATATTTTCCACGTCTCCATGCTACTCTAATATGCTATCATTACACCCATTCTTATTTGGGCACCATTTAAATGCATTCTAAGGTTGACTACCCATCCTTTATCTAGTACTCCCTCCGTGCCGTATTGACTGTCCCCTTCGAAAAAACACGTTTTTTTAGAAAACACTTTTCAATGCTTTCACATCAATCTTAATGTGTTAACATTCCAATTACACCCTCAACTGCACAAAACATTGGAAAAAGTTGACACACTTATGAGAAGGGTTATTTTAGGAAATCAACTAAAAAAAGTTTAACTTTTTGAATGGGACAATAATTTTGGAACATCCCAACAGGGAAAGATGGACAATAAAATAAGAACGGAGGGAGTAACAACTTCAATTCTCAAATTCTAAGGTTAATTATCCATGTAGCGACAGAATTTACTAGGATTTAGGATGCTCAGTGAAGAAAATGAGATCACTTATTCATTAATTTTTACTATTTTATCTCCATATTATAATATCAACTTAAGCATTCAATGACCATACGAAAAAAGGTTGGGCTATCTCAATTTCCATGGGATGATTAAGTGGATCATAAGTTAGTCAGAATTAGTGTCTATAGTGTTTTTAACATCTTCATATGAGAACCAGTACCATAAGATATTACCTGTCTACTCCCATAGATGGGAGTTGGTGGTTTTTTCCACCGAGTAGCCGAAATGTTGAGGAAACTGTCACTGCCATCTTGCGCCTCATTTAGCTGACAAAATTTTAGTATGAAAAAAAAAAATGTCATACATCATCTCTTAACATTATATACAAATACAGTGCAATATTTAAGGTATATAAAAATAATAATTTTTTTTTAAAAAAAATTAAATTACAGACCTTAAAATTGGACCTTGAGTATAAAGTTTTAGAGTCAGAGGTTTGGGGCAATTTATGTCGCTCAATCCTGTGTCTTTGATATTGTGGGGTCTGATAACTATGTCGATCCTGAACCATGGCACCTGGACAGCAAATTGATGACTTTGCTAAAGGTGATGGAAAAGATGACTTTGACACAAAAGCATCACTATGAAGTGAATGTCTTTCACCATTCGCCATTATACTTCGAGAGCCAGAGATTGATTCTGATGTTCGAGCTTCCATGTAAGCTTTTGCAATTTCTACAGGTGAACCACCAATTTCATCTTGTACCTACAAATTTACAGACAATCAACAGAATATCATAAAATGCCAGCAATTAATTGAACATCATCATTGAATATGCATAATGAAGATTTCTGCAAATTAATTCACACTTGACCAGGTAAGAGATTTTGAATTTTCCCCTGTAATTTTTTCTTTTTCTTTTGTCCAAAATTTAGTCAAGTCTACCTGTTTTTCTTTCAGTGTTACAGGATTTTCCTGGGTCAGTTCCATCCCTGCAGTTGATGTTCCTACAGTGATGTCTAAATTCTCCTTTCCTGGTTCAAGAACATCACAATGGTCAACAGCCCTTGAATGTATTATCTCTCTCAAGCGCTTGAGTTCATCTCTGGATATCATCAAAGAACATTAAGGTATATCACCAACAACAACTAAATAAACAGAAAATTCTGTAGAATGGTGACGACTAATGTAAAAATATAATATGAACCACTTTTAGTTTTAGGAACAGAAAACGTGACCCGTTGTGTTCTCCATTTTACATGCATGTCTATCTACAACAAAACATTTTTTTTATGCCTAGATATTGCAACTCATCATGTAAGAAATATAAAATGGTATAAACTTGTGTCACTTGATAAACAAATAAGGTACATGATGGCTAAAAAAAAAAGGGAAGAAGAAGGTGAAGCTTACATTGAAAATTCTTTATGTTTTAATAGCTGCTCAATTTCAGAGAGTGAACCACTAGTACTAAAAGAGTTTCCCAATTCATTTTCCTTGCACTGCTCAAAGTTAGAGCCATATTTTAATACATCTGTTGCTTCACCAGGTCCTCCTGTTGCTGTTACTCTGGAAGGCATGATCTGCATGCACTTCAATGATTACCAAGATTGTAATTTTGAGGTGAGAAGAAAGGAAAGGAATAAACAAAAATCTTCATGTTCAAAAAACAAAAGGAAGCAATGAAAATGATTTGTAATTATCTTGTTTATCTAAAATAGAGAGGAGAAAAATGGCCCACCCAGAGAATATAAGGGACACCATTACAATAGTAGAGAATGTGGATGTCAAATAATCTTTTTTTCTTGTTTAAAAAGAAAATTTGGCTTAAGTTTCCTGCCAGCCATGCCACTTGGCTTCCAAAAGTATAGTGCAAGCAGAAGATAAGCAGAATATTGTTTCAAAGAAGTTATCGGATGACAAATTTTGATTTTGTCATATGAAATGAATAAAGATAAAAATCCCAACATCAAAATAAATTTACAGGATGTATGAGCATAAGAATTGTATATGAATAGAGAGGAGAAAAACTGTACATCAGGAGTATGTCCAAGATCTTCATCACTACAATCTGGTTTCACTTCTGTATGCCATTTAAGGAAAAAAAAAAAAAACCATGTCAATAAAATGGCTTAGAATGCTAAAAACAAAGAATCAGTAATGTAATAAATCTGATAAAGTAATAATGAGAGAAATTAAAAAGAAGCTTTGTTAAAATGAAAGCTTAAAAATTTTGTTCCTCATGAAAGAACCAACTTGATTCCATTATATTACTATACTCTCTAACATTTACTAAAATAATAATAATTTGGGTATAAGTTTTTATATAAGTATTAAATTTAAGAATCCATGTGAAGGCCTCTTACTATGAAAGACCTTATCTAAGAATTACTACACTAGATCGTTCCTGGAAGATGCATTCCTAAAAGCAATATTAAGTTGATTCAAAATAATATTATACACCTTACCCTATTACTGGAACTCCTTACTCTATTAAAGCTCAAATAAATTGTCATAAATGTCAAATTCTTCTTCGGTGCGTCCATCATAATAAGTTTCAAGATTCAGAGTATATAGCATGATGCATTACGGATTCATGAGGTACATGCCTTGAGGTGGCCGGTGGCCCTCACTCCATCATTTTAAAGGAAAATAGAAAAAAAGACTAAAATAATAATAATAATAATAAATAACAATGCAATACAAACAAATTATATATAAGACACATTTTTTTTCTTTCAATTAAATTAAAATTATATTTTATATGTAAATAAGCATTGGAAAAGGAGTTTATCATTAGCTGACATCGAGGAATATCAATTCTCCCAAAATGAAAAAATAAAAATCAAGAAATCTTCAAATACAACAAAATGCTGAAAATTACTTAAAAATGGATTCCCTTCTAAAGGTATGTTAAGCATATTCCTTCAACGAAGAATCGTGCACTCTAGAAAATAATAAAATTCTGAACATGTCTCTATAATTCAACAAAATGCATTATTATTATTATTATTGTTATTATTTCGTACAATTAGAGGAGCTCGAACCCCTAACCTATCATAATCCTTCCCTTTTCCCCATCCTCCCTCACCACTAGGTGAATAGCTAAGAAAATGCATTATTATCCATCCATGGGTACTAATTTCGTTTTTTGGGTGCAACGGGAAGGGTTCAAACCCGCTAACCTATCATGCTCCTACCTTTTATCTCACCCTCCCTCTGGCTACCCAATGGCTTTCATTGGTAATAATTTCGAAGGTTGATCCATGTTTCCGGCCCAAACAAGAACATTTTAGCAACTATTTGCTAAAAACCAAAACGAATATATAAACAAGAATCACTAATGCATTGTATTATGTTAGAGAGAGAGAGAGAAAGACAGAGAGAGAGAACAGACCGGAATGTTCAGCGCCGGTGACCAGAGGACTGACAAGGTTTAAGGTTTTGGTAAAGAAAGACGGGAAGAATGCGGTGGCGCCGCGGGAGATGAGGAGGGATGCTGGAGTGGCCAGCTTGGACCACCACCTTCCGTCTCTCTGTAGGCCAGTTTGACTTCGACTAACCGGCCGGTCGTACGGAGTCGCCGGAGGCTTCCGTGAGGACGCCTCTCTCAACTTTCCTCCGGCGCCCCTCTCACCTTCTTCTCTCTCCATCTCTATCTATCTATCAATATACTCTGTCTCTGTTTCTCACTCTCTCTCTTTACATATATGATATATCTCTTCTTCGATACTCTCTCAAAACACACACACGCACTCCCTCCCTCCCTCCCTCTCTCTCTCTCTCTCTCTCTCTCATGAATCCTGGGACTTCTGCTTTATGAGGAAAGGATACGGTTAAGAAGCGTATTTTAGAAGAAGACGTGATTAAACAGTCCTACTGTTTTTAAACTTCTATTAGTTTTTTGTCTTTTTCAAAAGGTTTTGAAACTACTGGTGGGATTCTGTTTTTTAAGTTTAGATGTGTCTTTCTGTATAAATAACACATAAATCGGTACAAGCCATAACCCTTTTTTGCTGTAACCTCCTCTCTCTCTTACAGATATCACATACCTCTTCTTCGACACTCTCACAAAACACACAATCTCTCTCTCACGAATCCTGGGAACTTTCTGTTTTATGAGGAAAGGAGACGATTAAGAAGCATACTTTTGAAGAAGTGATTAAATAGAGTCCTGTCCTACTGGTTTTAGACTTTCGTTACAGAGCTTTTAGATGAGAGGATCCTTTAATTGGATGTTTGGGTTGCTGGATAATCTAATGGTTTAAAAAAAAAAAAACAAGCATATGCATATATGGGATGGGTACTAAGCTTTTTAAAATCATTGGTACACCTAAGTACCCTAGCAGAGGATCCTAGTTTAGCTTTTAGTTTTTTTCAAAAGGTTGTGAAACTATTGGTGGGCCTCTGTTTTTTAAGTTTATCAAGTGGTCTGGTGCACACATCATAACGTGATTTGTGTAATATACTTATGATTGTACAATGTGTTGCCTACTTGGCTTACCCTTAACGAGTTATACTAGATTCTTGGTAACCTTGGATGCACAGCACGGTCAACTAACACTAGGAGATCTACGGTGGCTAATAGCCAACGTTTACTAGCCACCGTAGATCCATCTCTTCTCCTTAATTGATGTGTCGCACGTCCAATATACCAAGTATGGTGCTTAGCATGCACCAAATCCAACTTCTTAGCCGAAACCTAGACCACCTAATCTGAATTTAGCCCAACCGAAGAGAAAAAAAGGACCATTTACAAGTCATAAAAGAGTTGCGTTTTGGCTAGGTATGGACATATGCTAGCCTAAATTGAGCACAATTTGAGCCATATATACTCAAAATGATCCGAGTGGTTGCATGCATGTGCATGACCCATATGTCGAGAACTGCCTGTAAATTTTGAAGTTTGGACTTTGGACTCCCTGATAGCTAACCCGTTTTCATCGTAATGCATTCTGGTTGGTTTGGCTATGGACCTCACTTTGAGATGTTATTGCAACCCTTCAATGTTATTTGCACACCTCATTTATTTTAATTTTTAAGATTTTATGAAAAATATAAAATATTTTTATGAAAATTATTACGTCATCTATTAAAAAACATCATTTTGAACAACTTTTTAAGAGAAAGGTTTTTCAAGTGGATTTTTTGACCTTTTATAGTTTTTGTTTCATTTTTTGTCAAAAAGTTCACTTAAACGATAGATTTTAGAAAAACTTTTTTGTACAAAGTTGTTCAAATTAATGTTTTTAATGAAATTTGCGACTAGGTTTTTTATAAAAATCTTTAAAATATTTTTTTAAAAAAATTAAAATAAGTGGGTTGTGATTAAGGGGTTGCAATTACCGCTCTCCCTCACTTTTGGTTGACTTTGGTCCGGCCCAAGCCAGACTCTTGACTATACAAACAATGAAATGGGCTTGTGTTGGGCAGACTTCAGCTGAGCCCATACCAATTGTCCAATTGATGTGTTATCTTTTTTTTTTTCTTTTTTTTCTTTTTTTTTTTTTGTGGCTAAACACACATAGGAAACACACACAACACACAAATGAGTAAACCCACATATGTAACATAAATCAAAGGAAAACCTAAGAGCTCATAAATTTAACCCACACTCAACCTCCAAAAGGGCCTACCTCTTGAAGGAGAATTGATGTGTTATCTACTTATCTTAGAGGTGCTCTTCATTCGGTTATTTGGGTCATTTTGCCTTAACCCAAAACAAAAGCAATCAAGGATCAGTTTTCATTCTACAAACCTAACCGAAACCCAATTCATGCTGTCATGCAACTTTGAGTTTGGTTCGATTTATAGAGAATATTTTCGTAACAGTATTAATTTTTAAATTTATAATTAAAAAAAAAAAAAAAAAACATAAAATGTACTAAAACAAAGAGATATCTAGGTAATTATAAAATCAACAAAACACGTAAATTTATAAGTTTTTCATGGACAACAAATACATTTCTAATATATGGAAGCAAAATGTAAATTGAAATTGGAACAATTATAACATAACATATATTGCTAGTCATGTATAGTTAATGTTATTTTGTTTGTGTTCGTGTATATATAAGGTTGGTTCTCAGATATATTGAGTTGGTTTCCTTAACCCTTACTTAGATCAAAACAAATAGAGATCGGTTCTTAATTTTTAACCCAAGACCATATCGAAGTAGCTCTAAGAACAAAACCAAACCAAAAGGCTAGTTTCAATTTCTTTCTTGGTTTGCACCGGACCAAATTACCCCTAGTTACCCTATTTTTAAATTTACAAATAAAAAAGATTGTTATTATTATTTTTTTCAATCCCCAATTTTGATCATTAGAGTGGGACACTTGTTTAGAAGTTTATACTTCATATGAAATAATCATACATTCAACTAGTTGCGTTATAATTTCCTCAAGGCATGTTTGTTTGGTTGGAATGGAATCGGTGGGAATGGAATCTGATGCCATATTCAAAATAGTTTGAAATGGAATGATATTGAAATAAACATTACGGAATGAATATCATTATAATTCACTACTACTATTGGATTCCATTCCTATTTAACTACCTCATCCAAACATGTTGTTTGGAATGAATTGGAATGGGATTCCATTCCATTCCCACCAAACAAACAAGGTGTCTTTATTGGCACCCCAATTTTTTCTTTCTACCCCCAACCGATTAATGAATATTTTTTATTACTATTTTATGCTTGTGCAAATATACTATCAAAACCTTCTCTCTTCTCTTCCACCTCCACCATCGGCAGAGACCAGTATTTCCAGTTAGTACAACCTCCATTTCTGACGAGCACCATACGCATAGTAGAAGAAAACAAAACCAAAAGAAGAGAGAGAGAGAGAGAGAGATAAGAGGAGGAGATTTTTAAATTTTACCGCCTCCATTTTTAAAACTATTTTTCCCATTTTTGCTTTTGTCTATATATTTCCTTCCCTTTTCTTTATTAATAATATTTTGAGTCATTAGCAGATGATTGGGAGGGCTTAGAGCATCTTCAATAGGCTAGCTATCTAACCTCTTTAGCTATTTTAGCTAGTCAAATAATTTTTTTCCTTCTCTAAGAGACTAGCTATATGGCTAGCTATTTTAGCTATCATCATTTCGGCTAACTACATTTCGATAGCAAATGTTCGCTAGATAAACTATTTTTAGTTTAAAAAATGACACTTGTCATCTCTCTATGCATAATTCCCTTTTTATCTCTCCACCAAATGACTAAAAAAAGAAAGATTATTAATAAAAATTTTGAAATAGCTCAAAAATAATTGGTACTTTTGGAGTACTCACTTAGATAACTAGCTAGTTATTTTAAATAATACCATTTTGTTAGCTAAAGTAGCAAAAAAAAAATCTAGTACCCTTTGAGATGCTCTTAGGGTGCTATCCTAGTTGAGGGATGTAAAGAATTTTTTTAGGGCGCCAATAGAGCCATGAATCTTTTCCTCTATAGGCTATAGCTAATTGATGAGCCAGTGAGCATGGTATCCATTTTAACTTGTCCTTTTATGCAAAGGGAACGGCTATTGCAACCCCCAATTCTTATCACCCCACCCCCTATCTTTTAGGTTTTAAGATTTTATGCAAAATATAAAGGTTTTTATGAAAACCGACTGTGAAGTCCACTAAAAAACATCATTTTGAACAACTTTGTAGAAGAAAGTTTTTCCTAAATCTATCGTTTAAATATACTTTTTAGCCATTTATAGCCTTTATTTCATTTTTTACCAAAAAGTCTACCTATATGATAGATTTAGGAAAAACTTTATTCTGCAAAGTTGTTCAAAATAATGTTTTCTAGTAGATTAAGTGACCGGTTTTTGCAAAAACCCTTTATATTTTTCATGAAATCTTAAAAACTAAAAGAAAAGGGGTGGGGTTATAAGATTAGGGGGTTGCAATAGCCGTTCCCTTATGGAAATTCAGGCAAGTAAATGGGCCACATGCAGTTTACAGGCCCACTAATGCTGACCAATTTCTGCCCCAAAATTATGATTTACCACGGATAGTTGAAACATAGTTCAATTGTTTTTTTTTTTTTTTTTTTAACTAATAATATCATGTCAACTGCCCTATCAAATTGTGTTGACAAATGAAACAATATTCAAAATTTTTGAAATTTTAATATGTTGACATAACATGTCAACTGCAACACCAAGTGGTATTAATAGATGAAACTGTTGGAAAATTTATTTAAACATTACACTATGAACAATTACACAAATATAAATTACATTATATTATAAACGATTATATAATTAAATAGAATATCAAATTAACAATGTGCTAGAACAAGATATAAATTTATCAAAACAAATAAAATAAGAAAAGTAAAAGTTAGAAAACATAGCCTCGAGGAATCAGTGAGGTGCGATGTCGCTATCCTAAAGTTGCATACGCCTCCCCACATATAAGTATTGGTGATCATATCCGACTCCAAGATACAGCCCAATTCCTTTCAGACATTCTGATCCATAATACTCGTTTACAACAAATAAGTGCGAAGAATGTATCTAAATTGCTCATAGAAAATAAATAAAATACAAAGTAAGATAAAAGAAGAAAGTATGACAATTGGAGAATAACAAAGAAAGACAGAGAGGGAGAAGGGAAAGGCGTTCAAAGTCTATCCCGAATATGACTACAACATTTGGTTTTATTGGCCCTAGATATACTCATACCAAATGTTTCAGCCAAAAGATATAAATACAAAAATCTAATACATTAACCTTAATAGTTAAGGCATAAACCCATAAACGGTAACAAAAATAATATTCATAAAGATAACACAATAAAGATCATAATTAAATAAAATAATAATCAAATTAGAAACGGTCAAATAAAGTTTTGAAACTTTCATAAAATAATTAAATTTTCAACAGAAACGTATATTACACTTTTTGAAATTTCATTGTAATGACGTCACCCCGTGACATCAGGGAGTATGAAAAATAGAGGTGAGATCCACTCCGATACCAACAATCCAAAATAACAAACCATGTGGTAGATTATCCCAAAAGCCATGCTATTACACTAAAAGGTATATATGAAGTTCAACCAATATGAAACCTCTTTGTTGAAACTTGGAAGCTTTTTATGTTACCTAATGCTTATTTTATGTCCAAGTTGATGAATGATTTGTCAAATACTCCGACTTTTGATGGAGTGTCAAATGGGCAAAATTATATATATTTTTTTCAAGGTGAGTGAAGCTTGGTTCTTTTATATATTCATTTGCTTTATCTTGCCCACTATCTTTTAGTGCCTAATACAATGACCTTGGCCCTTCATTTGTCAATCTATTATAAAGATTTTCACATATAATACAATATGCCATCTTGAAAATCATGTAGATAATTAAAGTAGTTACATTAATGGCCCAAAAGTGATCTCCTTAAACCTTCCTTTATTGTCTTGTTTCTATAAAATCAACACTTAACCGATTTTCTTTTGACATGATCAAGATCAATACATTATTAGGTCATGTAATACGTTTTCATGACAAAGGCGAACAATGGGTATCAACCTCTTTTTCATTCTCGAAAGACGAGTTGAGTTTCGAACCCTAACCTCCTTGTTTGTGAGAAGAAAAGAGATACGAGCATGATTTTTCAACTATCAATCAATCCCATATCAAAAGGTTAATTAATTAAATAAAGTTAACCAAATGTTGCCCTCAGTTGGAAATTTCTCATATTTCTTATATCTCCCTCTGACCTAGCTTCCATTGCATCTCCATGGAATTCTATTCCACCATATAGAGAATTTTTATCCTATTTCATATAAATCTTATTTCAAGGGAAAAAAAAAAAAAAATTTCCTCTCATCTTGTGTATAACTATGGACCCATTTGTGTTATAGAATATATAGATGAAGAATTTAATTATCACTTTATAATATCTAGAAGAATTCAAACAAAGTAAAATAATGTTGGTATACACATAGTCCAGTCTCCAATTTTGAAAACAATGAGCTCGATCAATATGTAGTGGTATCGGTTGGTGACTTGGTATTATATGCATATTAATATCATGTTCATCAATCGTTAGTACGAACTAAGAAAATATAATAATAGTGCAATTTGAAAAATAATTGAGCACAGTACGGTCCAAAATGAGTGTCATTGTCGCAATATTCTCATTCACATGCATTGGTGGCTCAATGTGAACTATATGTGATGGTACCTCTCTCTTGTGCCATTGCCGTATCATTGTCATTCACATGCATCTCACATGCATTGGTGGCTCAATATGAACTATGTATGATGATACCTCTCTCTTGTGCCATTGCCGTATCATTGTCATTCACATGCATCTCTCTCTTTCTCTCTCTCTCTCTCTCTCTCTCTCTCTCTCTCTCTCTCTCTTAGTAAGTAAAATAAGGTAATTAGGGCAATTCGAAATAAGATGGTAAAAAATGGTACCATTTTCAAAATTTGGAAAAATGCTCTCATACGATCAATTATTGTGATTACTCCATTTTTTTTTCAATGAATCCATTCAAGATTAAGTCATCAATGCTATATAGGCCATGTTTGTTTGATTGGAATGGAATAGATGGAATCGAATCACATTTCAATTCATTCTAAACAACATGTTTGGATGTGGTAATTAAATGAAAATGAAATCAAATAGTAGTAGTGGATTGTAATGATATTCATTCCATAATGTTTATTTCAATTTCATTCCATTCTATACTATTTTGAGTATGGAATAAGATTTCATTCCCACTCATTCCATTCCAACCAAACAAACATGGCCATAGAGTATAATGGATCGAGAGCAATCTTAGCAGGATAACCTCAAAGGTATTTGCTGAGTGGATTCTATCTTGGAATAACATTGTTGTAATATATGTGTGTTTGAGAAGTTCATTCATCAAGATTTGATGCCTTGGACGTACGATACCAATTTTTCATAAAAGGTAAATATAATAATCAAAATATGGCTTCCAAATGGGTGAATATTTTCTAACAACATCTTTGGAACTATTCGCTAAATTTTAACAAGGTAAATTCTACTACGAAATTAGGGGTATAAGTAAATTCTATCAATTCAATGGTTAAAAAAAAAAAAAAAGAATTAATAAAATAGTATAAATAAGAATATTCGATAATGTAATTAAGAGAAACAGACACTTTTGCAATTATCTGAGCTATTCAATCTTTTCTCAAGCTAGCAATCTCTAGTGAAGTTGGAGCTAGCACAAAAAATATTGTATCTTCTCACAATAAAATGGTGCATAAATTAATAAATAATGAACTAAAGGTACATGAAAGTAAGTTAACTGTTAAGTCGCTGGGATAAGCCTAGTGGTGAGGGAGGATGGAGTAAAGAGTAGGAATAGGATAGATTAGAGATTCAACCCCTCTTATTGTACCCAAAAAAAAAAAGAAAAGAAAAGAAAAACAAAACAAAACAAAAAGAAAAGGAAAAGAAAAGAAAGGAAAAAAGAAGGATAAGTTAATGTTTCCATAGCTAGTTCGCTCTAATGATAACTGTTAGGAGGCCGTTAAGTTTTCAACTTAATAGCCTAAACTTGTAAGAGGAGGGTTCAAACAAGTATATGAAGTCATGTCAAAATTTATAATTAACCAATATGTGATGGGTATATTTCCAACAATAACACAAATTGGTTTCAATAGATAAATTGAGTTCAGTAGTAAGGAAAGAGAAATTGATTTTGGTATGCATGAATATAAACTTGGAAGCAAAGAAGACCAATTCGACAGTTTCAAGCTATATATCCTCTCTCAGCACATACCCAATCGAATTGGCCTTTTGTAACCTAACATATAAATTTTTTTCTAACACCTTAATCCTTTGGTTTGTGGTTTCTATTTTTGATCCCTCCCTCTCTCTTGTTCACCGTGTAACTATTTAGTATTTAATAGTCAAGGTTGGTTAGAAAAATTATAAAACAAATCATAGAAATTAAAAATTTTATTGGAAGTGGCACTCAAACAAAATGATAATCTTACTTTTCCACTCCACTGCTATCTTCCCTGCATATATATATATATATATATATATATATAGGATGATGATCAGGTAAGCACGTGCTGATATAACTTATATCAAAACCTGCATTGAGAGTTGTACATTGTGCATTAGTGAGATGTGAGGTGCATTGAATCAATGCAAGGGGTACAACCCCCGATGCATAGTGCTGATGTAACTTACATCAACACGTACTGATAGGATCACCTCTGTGTATATATATATATGAAGTGGGTGAAGACGGGTTCTTATTCTTTCATTTGCACGGCAAGTGAAAAATATATATTATAGGCAAATAGGTGTATGATTCGCGAGAAAATTAATAAATATTTTTTATCATAAAGTTATCGCGTAAGTAAAGGTGCTGGCTGATCTAATGGGATGGTCTTCAAAGTCCTTAACTTTAATGGTATATCACATCCCTATAAGGGTGTGGGGGTTTACAGAGGTTTTGGTTTCGACTCCGCGTGGGTGCATATGTGTTCTCCTATCATTTGGCCAAAAAAAAAAAAAAATCTAATGGGACAATCTCTAGGTGGTCGTACTCCAAAAAATTGGGATCAAAATTGGTTTCCATCAATGTTGGAGGATATAAGGACTGAGAGCGTCTCGATCCAATGGGCTAATTATCTAATCTCTTGAACTATTTTACGTAATGAAATCACATTTTCCCTCCTACAAGGTGCTAGCTAATAGCTATATGATTAAGCTATTTTAGTTGTTGTCATTTTGGTTAGTTACATTTAGTTAGTAGATGTTCATTGTACCCAAACTATCATTAATTAAAAAAAATGACACTTTCCCTCTCTTTATGCACCATTCCTCTTTTTTTCTATCTCTCCATCAAATGATTAAAAAAATATATAATAAAAAAAATGTAAAACGACTATAAAATAATTGACAGAGATGCTCTCAAAAAGGATTATCCTTATTATAACCTAGAAAATACGGATACTTCTCTAGAGGCTAGGTGTCGTGTCCATGTCGGATACGTATCAGACATGACACTCCTCCGACATACCTCCGACATGGCACCCCTCTCTTTCTATCTTTTTTATCTTTTAATATTCTTCATTTTTCTTTTTGTCTTACTTCATTAATGAATAATTCCACTAAGGTTTCCAAAAACATAAAAGATACATTTTAAATGATAGATGTGAAGTTATATGATATTATATAGTTATATATATAAAATATGCATTTTATTAATAGTGTATTATCACCGTGTTATGTCTTAAATTTTAAAAATTTATTGTATCGACGTGTCTGTATTTTGTCATAATCATATCACATATCGTGTCCATGATTCTTAGATTATAACCCATAGGCCCAAGTGGGCTGTAGAGGAAAATTTATAGTTTTTCCTAAAAAAGAAGTCGTCTATAGCTCACCTCTTGTCACACCTCTAGATATGCTGAGGACACTAATTCTCACCTACATAAAAATTTAGAGCTAGTTGATGACAGACTGACAGTACATGATATGAATGATCTCATGTGGCCAACCCAACAAATGCTGCCTATTTGCCACATGGCACAATAATAAACTCACTTTCTCAGATTGGTAAATGATGCAAAATCCTACTGGATATGTAGGCTTTCTGGCTATGTAGGCTGTCGGTGTGTATTTTACTTGGGAGACAGCTTGAGCTTGCAAGAGGAAAGAAAAAAACATTAAACTATCTATGGTGCATTGATTTTGTGACCAAGAGAGATCCACAAAAAAAAAAAACACATCATATATCAATGTGGCCCCTTTATAATATGCAATATATCCCCCGATCAAAGCATGGAAATGCTTTGAGATCTATAGCTTCTATATAATTAATCTTGGGATGGGTTATTCTTTCCTTTCCTTTCCTTTCTTTCTTTCCTTTCCTCTCCATTTTTTTTTTTTTTTTTTTTTTGTTTTAACATTAGTTTTTCTCATGACTGATGTCAAGGTGGGTTCAGAAAGCAATGTGTAGAAAATAGAATAAAAAGAAAAGAAAGAAATTGCTAAAACAAAGGCAAGTTTTACATATTTATATTTTATTTTAAATTTTTGGGGTCACTATTCTTACTTATGGTTGGAGATGCTCTAGAAGTTATGAGTAATAGAAGCCGCTACTATCAATTAATCCTCCAACGCACTAAGGACAACTTGGCAATGTGATCAACACACACATTCGCAAAATTTTGGTGAGGATTGGGTCTACAAAATAGGAGGTACCGAAAGTTATAATTAATTTGATCTGTTTGGTTTTATATTTTGAAAATAGTTATTATTTTGTTATAGCACAATAATTAAAAAGACTTATTGTTTGTTGTGTGAAACTTGTTTTAAAATTAGAAGATGATATGCTAGTGGCATTCTCCTCATCATTAAGTGAATGGTTTCAAGTATTTGTACCTATTTAATCGGTATTCCGAGGTTAGTAGTGAGGCTTGATTCTATCAATTGTAAAAGAAATAAAAATAAATAAAAAACTTGAAGAAGATAAAGCTAGGGACGTGTGAGAGAGGGAAAAAATTAATTAAAAATTATATTTTCCAATGTGATGACACAAGCTATTACAACAATGTACTAACTTTTGTGACATGTGACATCGCCATTATATTTTTATGTTTCCTTCTATTTTTCTTTTTTTTCCACTCTAATAAAAATGTAGGGTTTGCGGAAATTAGCAGTATTTAATTACTCCTATAATACATGTACATATGTAAATTTTAAAAATGCTCCCATTTGCCATATAAAGTTTAAATGTAATGAAAAAACTTTTCTTTTTTAAAGCAAACATATATATAATTCATGTATTTGATGTATTCTGAAATATTTATACGTTAAAATTCTTTTAATTGTAATGCTAACAATTAAGCTAACCCCTACTACAATCATTAGCAAACAGCAGCACTACTTCCAATATTTAAAATATTTTAATTCTCATCTATATTTTTTTTTATTATAATTTTAAATGTGATTGATTTAATAGTTAACTATTTTATAAAAATTTAAGTAAACAAGATATGAATGGTGATTAATAGTGATATAATAAATGAAATAACATTACATTTATTTGTGTAATTTTGGTCCCAATTTTTTTTATTAAAAGTTGTATTGTACTTGTATATGCTTGTATTCATATTTTTCCATTTCCGTATTTTTTTTATGCCAAATTTTTTATTATATTTTTTTAAAATGAACCAAATTATATTTCGTATGTATTCCGTCCTTTATTTTCCCAATTCATACTTTACTATGTAATCAACTATAAGATTACTCCTCACAAGCAACTTTAATTACTAGTGGATAAGTAGCTTCTCGTCATAGGGTGCAACCAGCAAGAGCTCTTCTTAGACTTGCATTTAGTCCATACTTTGCCCGAGTTGAGTAAGTGTTCAAGCTTGTGTTGTTGAAGTTCAGCCGAGTTGAAAGCTGCTTTATCCATTCATAGGTGAATTGAAGTGAAGGGTTAGGCGGTTAGGAACTGTAGGATAGCGTGGAGTGAGGTGCAAGCATAATCTGGACCCGAACTCGAATAAGGACTTCCATCTGGGTCTAAGTCTATTTTGGGTGTAACCCTCACTGCTTTAAAACGCGTCCCATCTATTAAGGATAAGTCAACATGTCAAATCGAAATTTTGGCAAATGAGGTTTTATTCAGATTTTGCACAAATAAAAATAAAAATAAAAAAAGGGTAGAGGTAGAAAAAGAGAGAACCCAACAAAACTCGGCATATGGAAATATTGTTCACTTTGAGTTTATACTTAGCCCTTACAGCTTTAAAACATGTTTATTATATTGTAATAAGAGTTTATATGTATAATCTAAGAAGCACGAATACGGACATGCGATATGGTTACAACAAAATACGGACACATCGATATGGCAAATCTTCAAAATATAGGACACGACACGGCGAAAACATGCTATTAATAAAATGCATATTTTATATATATAGCTAGATAATATCATATAACTTTACATCAATCATTCAAAATACATCTTTGTATTATTTTTTAAAACCCTAGTAAAGTTATTAATTGATAAAATAAGACAAAAAGGGAAATGAAAAAGATTAAAAAGACAAAAAAGATTAAAAGAGAGAGGTGTCGTATCAGAAGTATGTTAGAAAAATGAAAGAGTATCGTGTCTGATACGTGTCCGACACAGACACGCACATCTAGAGAAGTGTCCCTGCTTCCTAGTGTATTATAATCTAATAATTCTCTCTAATCAGGCGACGTGGGTTTAGGTCCATAAACTTGGCGCCTCCCCTCACCACTCCCCATCCCACATAAACTAGGATTGTTGATCACTACACCCCGATTGGTATCGTAGCCTAGCCAATAAAACGGAAAGATGATGTCGCCAATGGCCTTGTGATCTAACATATGGGTTAGGACACAGGATTTAGCACCAAAAAAGAAAAACGAAAAGGTGAAAGAAATTCAACCAAGTCAGTGTCCTACTAGTAAGCATTGTTTCATTTTGAATAAACAAATTTACATGTTTAAACTAGATGATTTCGTCAATGACTTTATGACCCATATAGTGGCCCTCTTTCCCTCCTCCCCATGTGAGGGCAGGTTATAGGGTCGAGTATTTAAAAAATTATATGATGTTAGGTATTTTTTATCCATATATGTTACCAAAAAAATTAGACGATCCCAATAAGAAAAGAGATACTAAACAGATAGTTGTTGTCCATCTAATGTCAACTTAGACTTGAAGAAGATTTCGTTGATATTAGCAAGTACTAATAGTTCATGTACTCGAACATTATAATAATGATTATTTATATTTATATTTATATCTATATCAACTCTACTTCTAAAAGTGCCTTGAGCCAAAAAACTTTTGATTCACTAAAACAATTGATGATTGTACACATGTGCACTAACTAGTATTAATAAATTCCTTAAAGAGCTGAATATTGTCTTTTTTTTCCCTTTTTTTTTTTTTTTGTTTTTTTTTTTTTGTGGGTTACAGGCAAACTTATATAAAAGTTATAGATCGAAATTCAAACCCATGGGGTACAATGTCTGTATATTTTTTACCATACAGCTTAGATGACATCTTTATTGAATATTGTCCATTTATTAATTCTTTTCAGTTTTTGAACTATTGTAGTCTATAGTTTATTTTTCAGATATAGTTCATATATCATTAAAATTTTCACCATTTTCATTAGCGGCTACATACGTGGGTTTCTTCGTTTCTGTATAAGTTATCTATATGTGTATAACAAAAAAAATAAATAATAAAAAATAATAATAATAATAATAATAATCACGTGGTTAAAGCCAACGTGGGATCCATGGCATAAATATATGATTCCAGCTAAGAACAATTGTTTAAGGAATAAATTAGAGGCAATATCAGATTAGTCTTTCTTGGTTACTTGAAAAAGTGGACCTTATGTTTCCTTGGCGTCAGAGAAAACAACATAATATAAGGATCTTGTCCACCTTACTCCGCCTATTCATGTCTCATAATTTCAACACTGCTACTAACCTAGCTTCTTATTCTAAAATTCAGTTCGGAAGATTAAGGTATATTGCCACCATTTTTTTTTTTTTTTCTTTTTTAAACAGCTTAGCTGTAATTTAGTTTTCCAGCCGGAGACGTGTGTTTGTTGATTCGATTGTCCGATTCTTAACGACATTTCTGTAGCCCTAATCCCCATGATTATTTTGTTTAGACCATATTAACCGTTGGATTAAGAGCTTGATCAACTTGGAAAATTACAGTAGTGGTTTATTTATTTGACTACTGAGATTTGTAGGTCATGGTAAATTCAAAAAACAAAAAAGAAAAAAAGAGTCAAATATCTATCTATCTATATATATATATATATATATAGATATATATATACACACACGGTTATGTTCCTAAATGCACGTATTGATATAAGTTATCTTAGTATTATGCATTGGGGGTTGTACCCCTTGCATTGGTCCAATGTACCTCGTAGAAGATACAACTCCCAATACAAGTACTGATATAAGTTATATTAGCACGTGCTTACCTGATCATTATCCTATATATATATATATAAAGATTTTGGATTAGATGCTGAGTTCAGTGCAGAGATCTCAAAATTCAATATTGTACTAAGATGA
This sequence comes from Liquidambar formosana, assembly GCA_039720395.1. Lineage (NCBI taxonomy): Eukaryota > Viridiplantae > Streptophyta > Magnoliopsida > Saxifragales > Altingiaceae > Liquidambar > Liquidambar formosana. Next base: position 11,117,548 of record CM077827.1, read on the forward strand.
TCCACATCGATGGATCACCTTTTGGATGGTTCAAATTAAAAATAAAAAAAGTTACTTCTGAAATGACTGGTAGCAACTTTTTCAACTTTTAATCCAAACCATTCAAAGCACGATCCAATAATACTGAACTAACTCAGGACTATTTAACTCAACACTAAATCCATGCTCAAATATAAATATAGATACTCCTATTTTTATGTTGGTTAATTCTTCATAATAGTTATTGACACATTAGGATAGTAGACTCACAGTGTGGGTATAGGACATCTCACACAGGCTATTAGGAGAATAGTCTGGTCTGAAACTCCAAAGGGAGTAAGACCTAGGATACTGCTAATAGTTAATCAAAAAATATATATATATATATATATATATATATATCTATATATATATATATATATACACATATATATATATAGGGTAAATTATAGGGGGAATTACATAGAGGTTCGACTAGGGCGAATAGTTAAAGTTTAATTATAGTCAGTAGTCATTCTTAGTTAAGTTAGTAGTCAATTACTAGTAAGTTAGTAATCATTTGTATTGAACTATAATTGTTTGCCATGGACCGATCTATAATTCCTCCATTACCATGATGTCCTTTTCTATAAAAATGATGAAAAGCTTCACAGAAAAGGAATCTTGTGAGATTCTTCCCAATATTGCATTATTCTTGCTAGGTTAGGGCCTGTTTGGGAATTTCAAAAATTGGATTAGACTGCGTCTAATTTATAATTGTTATATAGTTTTTAAATAAACGAAGTCACAATTGGTTTGAAAGAAGTTATGTTTATATCTTATTTTCAAAATAAAGCTAAACTGATTAGTAAAAAAAAGATATTTACCAAATAGTGCAAAATCAAAACTGGCCAGATTTATCCTCAATTGGCCAAGTTTTCAAATTTACCAAACAGCCCCTTAGCCTTTATAATTTTTCAAAGCATTAGAGCCTTTACCATGTCAAAATTAGAATCAATCTTGATGGGTGGATTGGATGGTCCTAAAACCTTTTACTTAGGGGCGAAACTAGGAAACTATCTCAAGTGAGGCAACTTATTACAACTTGTTACATGTTAGTGATCACTTTTCAACTTAATACCATATAAAGGATAACATTTGTCAACTTATTACAAATTGACTGTATATGTACTTCAAAATGACTATTAATTGTTCTTATTTGGTATTAAGTTGTGAAATAGTCATTAAAAAAGAAAAATATGGAGTAAATGTGTTTTTTTTTTGAAATTTTCACGCCTTTTCTCTTACTTGACGAGAGATCTTATGAGAAAGTTGATTGATTCAACTCTCACCACTTCTGTTCAGAGCCATCTTCATAGACTTTGTCTCATAACTCTCCAATGTATGTAAAGCAAAGGAACTGCATATGCTTGGAGGATTCCGAGATGTGACAATGGTCAAAATAAGAATCAAGCAATGTGCAACCGATTAAGTAGGTACTATACAAAGGCCTCTTGCCAATAATTAGGTACTATACAAAGGCCTCTTGCCAATAATTTACTTTCAATGCAAGGACAAGGTTTAATTAAATTGTAGTTCATAAAGAATTGAACATGTCCTGATCGAAAAGCTAACACACCAATATAGTATCATCAAAGAATGATTTAGCATAGTACTGCATCAAATCACATACAGCCAGATTCGAATTTTTTAAAAATTATTGTTACTTTTTAAACAGATGGAGATTAGTGAACGTGCTAATTTTATACTCTTTAACATCCTAGGTCAAGTTATTTGATGAATTCATCAGCATAATGTCTCGCCTCAAAAGTCTGCTACAATTGGTTAATCGTGGTCACTTTGTAGTCACTATGCCAATTTCCTATGAAGTACTAAGGGGCAAAAAAAGGGTTGAAAAAAAAAATGATAATGTAACGATTGGAAAACAGATCGGAGATTTGACTTACGCTACCCATTAGATGGTTGACCTTCATTCTCGAGGGCTTCTTATTTTTTATTTTTTTTAAATTTTTTTGGGGTCAAAATTAAAGGAAATTGAAATGAAATGGAATGCACAACTCATTATTGAAATCTCATTCTATTTTATCGGCCACTTGCCAATAAAATCTCATTTCATTTCACTCTAATTTTCCCTCCCGATTCCAACCAAACAAACGTTCCGCAAATATTGATACGCCGTTATTTAACAAAAGAACTTACCATTTGGTTGCACATTATAAAAGATCTTTTTTAAAGTAGTAAAAGTCATTTTTTATTTTCTTACTTTTTGCTTTTAAGTAGAAGCAATAAAAGTAAAAGTGCGTTTAGTAATAATGATTTCGCCGGTGATCTTTTGGATGTAATGAGAAATTCTACTGAATTATCATTGCCCAAATAGAAGTTTAGGAAAGACACAACATGTCCCTATCGCAAATTTTTCGAGTTAAGGTCAAACTCGTTCAAAATATAAAAATGACTTTTATAAGTAAATTTTTATTATTTTTGTTTAAAATCAAATATTTTGCCTTCTGTTGCCTAGAAGTTTTTTTTATTTCCTCCAACCAGATAGTGTTTTTTGCTTTTAAAATTTTTTGCTTTTAAAAGCAAAAAAATCTTAAAATAAGTACAATCACACGGTACATTAATGAGTTGCTAATTCCTCTTTAAAGTGGAAGTTACAACACCTTCATGCCAGCAAGGAGTAAACTAATAATAGGTGCTAGCACGTGCAACAGTCATTTTTTTTTCCTTAAAAAGAAACGAGCATAAGCCGCATCAGAAGTTACTTAGAAGTTGTTACCCGTATAGGCACGACAAGAGCTGTGTGTCCTATTCAATCACGTGGTTAGAAGGAGTTTTGGAAAGTTTCACAGTCCATGTCTTTTTAACATAGTTAGACTGGCAAGAGAAAAAAAAATGTGAATGGTTGGAAGTGCAGAAATTGTATCTCAATTATAACTTGCAACTACGAAAAAAGTGTTTCACCAAAAAAAAAAAAAAAAAATTTCTACTAAAAATGGGGAGGCCTATTTATACATCACTCTAAATATCCTTACCAAAAAAAAGGACCAAAAAGGCATGGGATTACCGGATGTCCTATAATGGGCAGAAAAGGAAGGGATTTTACTTGCGGAGTTGTGAGTACAAGAAGAATGATGGACCTTACTGGATGTCTCCCAGGGAACAGAAATGGATGGGTTTTCTTTCACGCAATTGTCTTTTTGTTCAATTTGGGGGGGGTAGGTTTTGAAGAAAAAGGAGAGAGAGAGAGAGAGAGAGAGAGAGAGGGGAAAAGGGCTGAATAAAGCTGCAAGGTCAAAGGTCGGCATGTTTAATGTGATATTGGACAATTGGCTTGAAGGGAAAGGACAGCGGTGGTTATGGAAGCTGTGGCGGGACCCAACATTCAAAAAGCTTACACACCCTGCCCAGACGGGTATGAGTTGGTTGCATAAGCCTTGACCATCCCTCACATGTGTCCAACTTCGCAATAAATAATCCCAACCAGCATTCATTTCTTTGAAGTCCTATCTACCCTCTAATCATAATTAAAGCACACAATAATAAAATAAAATGCAGTGACTTGTATGGAATTCCAACCCAAAAGAAAAAATATATATTATTTTTTTTTTTAAAAGAGAGTAAATTAAACTTAGGTAGAGTCAAAAATCAACAGCTTCATTAAATTCTTATAAGGTAGGTGCATTTTCAAGTGGAGTATTGCCATATAGAAGGAAACCAAGAACCTAAATCAGTTTGAGGAACGAAATGCTCTTATAGTTGGCAATTCGTGTTGACGAGCTGTGTCGAGGCTTAAGTACCAGAGTATACATATAAATTGTAGCTTTTGATTTAGGGTTTAGATGTAACGTTTTATATTGTTTTCTCTAACATAGTGAAAATCACTACAACTCTATAAATGTAACTTTAGTTTGAGTGAACTACGTATACCTATGTGTTGTATGGCTCCAACTCAGGCCTTAGCTCGAGCCTCCACTCCACAGACTTGTTTCACAAAATTCTCATTTAAACCGTAGCGCTTGCAAAATAAAAAATTGGGTTGGGTATTATAAATCAGGTCAGACAAAACATCACGTTCCACAAAGCCTAATAGTTTAATAATATTATATCATAAATCCAAGAATATTTATAAAGGTTTCAAATTTTATCAAATTTTCTTTCAAAAAATGAAAAAAAAAAATTCAAATTCAAATAAAATATGTATTTTAAATGTGTGAATTCCTCTTATATAGGTGTTGATGGACATAAAACGTTTATTAAACGTGCCATTTCGGGGAAAAAATGGGTTATACGAGTTAACTCGAAAATGGCCTATTTGCTGCGCGGGTTACGTTAGTTGACCCAATTTCAATCTGAACATGATAACAACATGCGGACCTGCATATGGGATTTACAAATCAGGAAGCGAAGAAACAAAAAAATATTGATGTGGGCTAGGAAAAAGTCTTGTCAGTAAAAGCAAAAAGCAAAATAAAAAGTATTTTAAACCGATCACATGATCGATCCTTCTTTGTATATTATAGTGGATTAAAGAAAAAAGAGACGGTGAGTTTTTTACCATTCCATTTTATTACTGTTTAGTTTTTTGGAAATCATATTTTAGACTATATATTTTATTTTTATTAAAAATTTCTTAATATCACATACATATTTGCATCACAGGCCAATACTAAACGTAAATTTTCCTTCTTAAAAAAAAAAAAAAAAACATAAATTTTGACGGCTTATGTTATTATGTGTGAATCTCACCTCACAATTAAAGTAATTTACCCGTCAAGACATAGGGTAGAAATGGGCCGTGATTGTGACTGTGACGACTTTTTCTAGTATATTTTTAGTGCTTTCTGGTAAAGGAATTTTAGATTTGTCCGTCTACAAGAAAATAATTACAATAAATTGTCACTGTTAGTTAAAATAGTAGTCATTTATTAAGAAATTAGTAGTATTTTGCACTTGACTGTAATTATTTTTCTCTTTCACGATCAATCAAAAATTCCCCTGAAATTAATTGTAAAACTATCAAATTTACCTAATTGTAAGTCGGCTTCATCTACCCGTTTCACCAAAAAAAAAAAAACAAAAAAACATGTTTTGATTAGGAATTCAACCAATATGTGCTGGTCGTGATGTAACCGTATGCAAGTCAAATCCCAATATAAAATCAAGAAAAATCATGGATCTGTCATCCAGAGGAAATCATGTTTTGACAGTTCCTTTAAAGGAGTTGAAACCCACCTCAGGTCTCTCAAGCCATTTTGACAGGAAGCAGAAACAGATTCAGGGAAAAAGCCAGAGACCCACTTGTTTATGCAACCTAAGCAAAGAAAATAAGGTGAGAGCTACCTCTCTTTGATACACAATTAATGTCTTTCTCCCTTCCTCTGTTAAACACTTTGAACAATACGTCTTTTGAATTTATCTGATTCTTTCCACACGGAAATTCTTGGAGTTTCTACAACTTGCTATCGTTTCATGACCATGTGAAGAGCACCCCATTAAACGTCATTGATGTGTTCCTTTCTAGCTTAAATCAAGTGGGTCTCTTTTTCTTCTCATTTCTTGGCTAAATGAAGTGTACCCATCAGTTGTCATTGATGGTTCTCTTCTTCAGCAGTCTTAATTCAATTGGGTCTTCGTTAAATTTTGGTGTTTTGAGTAGTTTTTGAGTCATAAAGATAAAATTTGTGTGGAATTGAATTAGTTCAGCTTGACTTGTCTCCTTTTCTACTTCCTCCTTTTCGGGTACCTCCTTCTCTGCTTCCTCAGATTAACAATTTTTCGGGTACCTCCTTTTCTGCTTCCTCAGATTAACAATTTTTGGGTTTTTCTTGGTACTGTGTTGTTTAGTGCAGATTTTTAAAGTTGTGATTTTGGAGGAGTTGGTAGATTAAATTTCATATATAGAGTTGTGATTAGTTGAAGGGCTGGTTTTCTTCACATTTCCATTCCCATTTTGATCCTTCTTGTGTTAGTATAATTCTTCTTTTAATTGGGTTGTCAGTTACTCTTCTTCTGTTACCTCTTATCTTACTAGATTTAGCCTAATTTGGGAAAGTCAGTTCATTATGTCTTTTCATCTGCTTTCATAGTTTTATAATATTGGGATTTCTTGTACTCTATATATTGGTGAAAAGTTTTGAAGTTAGGGCTCTAGAAGAGGAGAATAGATTAAGAACAGAAATTATTGTCAAAACTCTTCCCTTTTTTCGAAGTTTATCAGTTTTCTTCTTCCTCTGTGACCTTTGTTTTCCTAAATTTAGCAAATTCAGATTGTAGCCATGGAAACTTGGGGTTTTATTCATTTTATGGGCTCCGTGTGTTTGTCTATTCTCCTTCTGTCTGAAAATTGTATTGCTAGCGTTCAAAAGATTGGTAAGATGAATCCGGGGTTTCAAGGGTCTCAAATGACTTATATCGATAATAATGGATTGTTTCTTGTGTCCAATAACTCGCATTTTGCCTTTGGCTTCACCACCACCCAAGATGTGACTTTGTTTCTATTAGTTGTTACTCATATGGCCAGTAAAACAACAGTCTGGACTGCAAACAGAGGCTCTCCGGTTCAAAACTCTGATAACTTCATGTTTGATGAAAGTGGGAATGCTTTCTTAGAAAGAGGGGGAAGTGTGGTTTGGTCTACGACTACCACTGGCAAAGGAGTTTCTGCAATGGAACTGCAGGACTCTGGAAATTTGGTTTTGCTTGGGAATGACAGCAGACCAATTTGGCAGAGTTTTAGCAATCCTACAGATACCCTTTTATCGAACCAGGATTTTGTGGAAGGAATGAAACTTGTGAGCAATCCTAGCCTCAATAACTTGAGCTATTTTCTTGAAATCAAGTCTGGCGATATGATTCTCTATGCAGGTTTCCAAACTCCACAAGCTTATTGGTCTATGGGGAAGGAAGACCGAAGAACCATCAACCAAGATGGTGGGGAGGTTACTTCGGCATCTCTTAATGCTAATTCATGGAGGTTTTATGATAGTACCAAAGTCTTCCTGTGGCAATTTATTTTCTCGGACAATTCTGATTCAAATGCCACTTGGGTTGCGGTTTTAGGAAGTGATGGTTTTATCACTTTCAACAATCTTCAAAATGGGGGAACAAGTGTTGCTTCCCCAAGCAAAATACCAAATGAACCATGCGGTACGCCAGAACCATGTGATGCATATTATGTTTGTTCTGGTAACACCAGGTGCCAGTGTGCTCCAGGTCTTAACTCTGGCAGTTGCAAAACGGGGATTGTCTCTCCATGTGATCCCTCAAAGGGTTCTACAGAGCTTGTAAATGCTGGGGATGGGCTCAACTACTTTGCACTTGGGTTTGTTCCACCTTCTGCTAAAACTGATTTAAATGGCTGCAAAGCCTCTTGCATTGGCAACTGCTCATGCCTGGCTTTGTTCTTTGACAACAGTTCGGAGAATTGTTTTCTGTTTGACCAGATCGGAAGTTTGCAAAGGCCCGATAAGGGCTCAGACTTTGTTTCATACATTAAGATCTCCAGTAATGGAAGCAATGGCGTGAGCCCTGGTGGAGGGGGAAGCAGCCAGAAACACTTTCCAATTGTTATGATAATAGCTATTTCCACAGTACTAGTCATTCTTGGTCTACTTTATGGTGGATTTCGATTCTACCGCAGAAGGAAGAAATTGCCGGAATCTCCCCAAGAGACTTCTGAAGAGGATAATTTCTTGGAAAATTTATCTGGGATGCCGATTCGTTTCAGTTACAAAGACCTACAAGATGCAACTAATAACTTCTCTGTGAAGCTTGGGCAAGGTGGATTTGGCTCAGTTTACCAAGGGGTACTCCCAGATGGAACTCGAATTGCTGTGAAGAAGTTGGAAGGCATTGGTCAAGGGAAGAAAGAGTTCCGAGCTGAAGTTAGTATCATTGGCAGCATTCATCATCTCAATTTGGTCAGGCTCAAAGGCTTCTGTGCTGAAGGATCACATCGGCTTCTTGTTTATGAGTACATGGCAAATGGATCTTTGGAGAGATGGATTTTTAAGAAAAGAAGAGAGGATTTCTTGTTGGACTGGGAAACAAGATTCAACATAGCATTGGGCACGGCAAAAGGATTGGCTTACCTCCATGAAGATTGTGATGCAAAGATCGTTCACTGTGACATAAAACCTGAAAATGTGCTTCTTGATGATAATTACCATGCCAAAGTGTCAGATTTTGGTTTGGCTAAGCTAATGACGAGGGAGCAGAGCCATGTTTTCACGACACTGAGGGGCACCAGGGGGTATCTTGCTCCAGAGTGGATCACAAACTATGCCATATCAGAGAAGAGTGATGTTTACAGCTATGGGATGGTATTGCTTGAAATCATCGGGGGGAGAAAAAACTTTGACCCCGCGGAAACTTCAGAGAAATCCCATTTTCCATCCTATGCTTTCAAGATGATGGAAGAAGGGAAGCTGAGAGACATCCTTGATTCAAGACTGAATATTGAGGAAGACAACGAGAGAGTTTCTATTGCAATAAAAGTTGCATTGTGGTGCATACAAGAAGATATGCATCTAAGGCCGTCGATGACCAGAGTAGTCCAAATGCTTGATGGTTTCTGTGCTGTTCCTCAGCCGCCAACTTCTTCTCAAATGGGTTCCCGCCTTTATTCGAGTTTCTTTAAACCAATCAGCGAGGAGGGCACTTCATCGGGGCCATCAGACTGCTATAGTGATGCTAATCTCTCTGCGGTGCAGCTTTCTGGGCCAAGATAACAGTTGCCGAAGATGGTAAGATTTTTATTAAGAAGATTTAGAGCCTTTTGGATGAGCTATTTGCATATATAGTGGTTTTATATTCTCATGTTCATGTATATATTGTTAGACTAATCAAATTTTGTAATACTAGCCATTACAGAATTTTCATCCCTTGTTTGTGTACTCCTGCTTGCTCTGTAAATGATCGAATAGAACTCGTTGCATTGAAATGATGCAAAAAAGAAATTGCTTTATGCGACAGCCACTCAATTGGTCGTGAATCATTTGTGCATATGATATCTTGAAAATGATGAAGAAAAAAAAAATGGAAAAAGGAAGAAAGATCAGAATACTCGATCAATTGTATGATCATAACACTTGAAATCCCGTGGCATTTTTTTTCCCAGGGCAAATATAAGTGTCATCACAAAAGAAAATGCAAAATACCACAACAATGTGAAAATAAAGAGTTCATATTTCATGGTTGGTCTATGATGAGCTTCTTTGAAGGATGAGATCTAGATCTAGCCCTTGGTACATGTATCTGATTTCAGGCCTCAATTGGTAAATATGTAGGTTGCATTTGGCGGAACATGTTGTATTGTGAAGTCCATAAAGAGCCGAAGTCCTAAGAAGGGCTTCCTAAAAATGCATTTTATCAGGGAAATTTTTGGTGAATGGCAATGCAAGTAAGTTTCCCACCCTCCCAGCAAAAGCCAAAAAAAAAAAAAAAAGGAGGCAGGATATTGTCGCTAGCAAAAATTTCTTTGTACCCGTACTTAGTTTACATTTTATATGGTTTTATGAAAAATATAAAAGGTTTTCTGTAAAACTTTCCGCGTTGTCTTCTAGAAAACATAATTCTGAACAACTTTGTAGAAAAAAATTTTTCTTAAATCTGTCGTTGAAGTGAACTTTTTAGCCATTTACAATCTCTGCTTTATTTTTACAGGAATGTTTCATGAAAAATAGCAAAAAAAAATCCACTTAAACAACAGATTTTAAAAAAACTTTCTTTTACAAAGTTAATCAAAATTATGTTTTCTAATGGACAATATGATTAGTTTTCATGATAAAGTGGGGGTATAAAAAAGTTTTTGTGGTGATAATAGCGTCTCCTAAAAAAAAAAAAACACAAAACAAAATGTAAGTTTGTTTTGAACTTTTCCATACTATCCCTTTATTACACCAAAAATTACTTTAAACACATAACTAACGCATTGATAATAAGATAAAACTACTTTTGAAAAGAAAAAGTTGAGTGGACATCAAATTAATGTATTAATTGATTTTCTTAATCTGTATGCTTTTTCAAAGAGGCTATCTTTGTGGGACGGATGGAATATGTATTATTTTTTATCCATAGTCAAAAGAATCAATTTACTATAGTTAGTGACAAGCCCAAGTAGCAATTAGCAAACTCTGTTGGTAGAATCCTAAGGAATGGACTAGTAATTTTTAAAACTTACAAGCAAAAGATCTTAAATTAAAGTTTAATATATGTGTTAACTAATGTAAAGTGGGCGATGGTTTTACATGAAATTAGTCAAGCCGAGGGTATAGATACCATTATTAAGATACATAAAATAAAATAAAACAAATTCTCTATTAGCATTCTAGCTGAGAACATCTTCAAGAGGGTTATTTTCTTATTTAGATGTCAGTGTCACGAGGAGAAGGCTAGTCTCCCTATTTGATCCCAGTTGATCACAAATTCTCTATTAGCATTCTAACCGAGAGCAAGAGATCTCATATTCAAATTAATGGAGAAACCTCTCTAGATTTGACCCCATTTGATCACAACCCCTCAACATATATGTCAGATTGTCAGTAAAGGTGGCTAAGAAGGTACCCTTATCTCACTACCGATGAACCCTCCTATTTATTCAACTAATATAATAAACGTGCCACATGATCTTTTTTTTTGTTAGTTCTTGTAAAATATCGTGGGATAGGAAAGAACTTTAAACTTTAATCAATGTGTGAGCAAATTACTTACCTTTTTTTTTTTTTTTTTTATGAAGTTTTGTAATGAGATCCCCAAAGAGTATTTCATCTACTAGCAAGGCGTGTTTTTAGATTTGTATAATATCTTTTATTTTAAAAGCTCTTACTACGAGTAAGGATCTTTTCTATTAGAGCATCTTTAAGGCTGAGTTACATGGTGTGCTAAATGCATATCCTAAACATAATAATAGCTCTCCTTTGTGTTATATTTGGTATAAGAGTGAATTATTGCTATATTTGTTATGTCAATTTTTCCTCTTTTTTTTAACAATCAAACATACCAGCAAATTCTTTTCCTCCATTTTTCTTCTAAAATTTTCTTAGTAACCAAACAGCCCAAAAATAAGTATAATATTTTCAAAAATAATATTGAAATCTTATATATATAAAAAAAATATAAATAAATAACATCAGAAACACATACCCTCTTTTTTAACTCATTCATCCCACTCAAGCAACATTGTATTTGATTCATGATATATCTCATTTATTATCTTACGAGACCTTAAATTTGTAAAAATAATTGAAGTTGTGGCAAAAAATAATACACTACGTTTATTTATATCATTGAAGCATATTATATTAAATTATAGTATTTGACATTATAATATGTGTTAAAATAACAATAACACATCTAATTTAACTCACATAACTGAAGATGCTCTTATAATGGAAAGTTCAATTAAATCTAAATCCTCACTATGCGAATCTCACATGTTCCGATAGATCTCAAGTGACGTCAAAGGTCTCATTCCTCCCATTACACCATTAGGAAGGGAAGCCGCCATGGCCCCGCATATATCTAAATATAAATATATAAATTTCTGCGAATATAGAAGCCTCCTCAACCGTCCGTTGAAGATGTCGACGCATGTTCCGATAGATCTCAAGTGATATCAGAGGTCTCATTCCTCCTCCCATTACACCAATTAGGAAGGGTAGCCGCCATGGCCCCACATATATCAAAATATAAATATATAAATTTCTGCGAATATAGAAGCCTCCTCAACCGTCCGTTGAAGATGTCGACGATTAGCTTCGACCCGTCGTTTCTCTCCTCCGTCATCCCCTTCTACTCCACCTCCAAATTCAAAATTCCCGCCAAAACGCGATTGAAACCTTTCTCAACGGTCGAATTTGGCTCGAAAACTGTCAAAGCTTCCTCTCTCACCACCACCACCACCACAACCGCCGACCATGATTCAAGTAAATATCATTCACTTTAAGTGTTCACCTATTCTGTTCTGGATTCCCCTTCAGCTCTGTTTGGTTGCCGTGAAAATTTAAGAGAAGAAAAGGAATGAAGATTTTTTGAAAACTCAAGTTTTATCCTCTATGTTGTTTCAGCCTTATTTGAATAGCTTGAAATTTCAAAAATTTCTAATTTTTTCTCTTTCCCAAAATTTTCTCCGCAACCAAACAGCAGCATTCATTCAATCGCTGGTAGTTCATTTTGAACTTCTGAATGATTTTATTCAAACAGATGCATTCTTTTATACCGTTTTCACTCGATTTGAGCTTCAAAGATTATCAAACGATTGCTCTCCTCTTTCTCTCTCTCTATTGAAATTGTTAGGGTTTCTAAATACGCTTCTTAATTAGATATTGGGATTTTTATTTTTTATTTTTTTGAATTACAGATCAAAATTGCAATTGCGGTTCGTATGGAAGGAGAGGACTCATATTTATGGCTACACTGCCATTTCTTCTTCCTTTATATGAGTCTATGGAAGGCTTTGATGTCAAGGCCGCAGAGTAAGTTAAACAAACAATGTCTTCATTTTATTTGACATTTTTAAGTCTTATTACTTATAGAGCTCAAGTTATGGCTTGATATTGGATTGAATTATATTGTTTTCTGTTCTTGACGAATCAGATTAGATAGGTTTTGGCTTACAAAGTTCCATATTTATGGGTTGGTAGATTCTTAATAAATTTGTCTCATGTCACTGTCAGCATAAGGATTGGGACTCACCATAAGATGAGTCATTAGATCAGCAGTTCTAATGATCAGCTCATTATGATTATGTCGTAATTTAATTCTAATCAAATTCTATCTTGTCTAATGGACTATGGAGAACTTTTACAATGGTTTGAGAAAAGAATGTCGAATCCATTTATAACAAACTTGGTATATTAATTACGCCCTGCCAAATGGTGGCCCAAATTTCAATCTTTTTCCTCATGCAGACATGTCATTAGAACCTATTGAATTGTACAACTGGAATTTTATGTAAGGCAAGTTCGCTGATGTGTCATGTTATTTTGAGGGTTTTCACTTGTTGTGGCTATTGCCAAACTGAGCTTATAACTTCGAAGGATAAGCCTTTTTTTGTGATGCCATTTATTTTATTTATGGGCACAGTTGGATAATAAGATACTGACAGGCAGATGTTAGTGTATGTTTTTGTAGTGCCTGCCCAAGTGCTGTAATTGCCTTGGTAGTTTTCTTTATCCTCCTTTTGTTTTGTTTTTTTTTTTTTTTTTAATAATTTCTTTTCTTTGTTGACTCTGAAGGTCCAATACAAGTGAATATCTGCTCATAAAGGACGAGGTAAGCAAGGTACTGTCCAAGGGCAAGGCTGCTGGTGTACTTCGCCTGGCTTTTCATGATGCTGGAACCTTTGAAATGGATGATAATTCAGGTACTTGGGTGTTGCAAATTATCTTGGGAAAGGCTTTAATGTGAGGATAATATGTATACTGCTTATAAGTGGTACTAGTGATGCTACATGTTTAAGCCAAGGAACAAAGTTTATTTTCTGTTCCATTGAAACATGAAATGTATCCATTTTGTAACCGAGCGAAACAAAAAACCATAAGAAACTCGAAATTTTTATGTTTCGACTGACATGATGACATTTTGGTCAAAATTAATCGAAATGACAACGCTTCGATTGAAATTGACTGAAATAGTTCTAAAAAATTCAGGAATCTATGAGACTCTTGAAAATTTTAAATTAAAAAAAAATTGTGAAGAGAGAAGAAATGAAGAAAAGAACTGAGAGGATTGAAATGTGAGAGAGGAGAAGGAGATAGGAGAAAATGAATAATTGAGAAGAAGTAGAAAGAAATCTCGTCATTGTCCCTAGTAGGTTGCAATGTTCTTTCTTCTTTGTTGCATTGTATTCTTAGAGATTCTTGAAAAATTTTACATTTTATTTATAAAAAAAATGTGAAAGGAGAAGAGAGGGAGAAATCTGAAGAACTGAGAAGATAGAAAATTTAAAAGAATTGAGAAGTAGTAAAAGAAAATCGCTTCATCTTCTTCTACGGGTTTCATCATGTTATAAACGATGCTCCCTTAGTCCTTTGTTGCCTTGTGTTTTCAAGAATGTTCTTCCCACTCTCTCTCTTTTCCTATTTAATTTTTTATCAAGTGGAGTGTTGTCCAAATTTTTACACTAGACAACCCAATAAAATTCTACCAGTAAGGACTAAAGAGATGGAACTCGAAAGTAGTGTTAAATATAATTATATAAGTAGTGGGTATTAATCGCTATAAGTAATACGTGTTTTGTAAAACAAAATAATAACTAATTTGTATAATTTTTTTCGAATGTTTTGAACTTTTTCGATTTTAGGGGCGACTGAAATGACATATTGAAACAGAAATTAGTACCTTGGTTTAAGCTCTTTTACTTAGTTACTTCTAAATTATGAAGCATGAGTACTTCATACCCCCCTCCTCGGCCCCACGTAACCTGTATCATATCCGTATTGGATACGATACTCTTCAGATACTTAGGGATACATATCAGATACATTTTATACATATATTTTTATTAAGGATACTTGGAGGATACTTTGGGGATACTTAAAGGATGCAGGAATAATAAATGGGGGATATTTGGAGGATATGTGATAATAATAGAGGTTGAATTGTGTTTTATTTATTTATTTATAGATAAATGGGTTTAAATGTTATTTTAATTATTATTAGAATCAATTTATAAATGCTATTGGACTTATTGTATAATAGGTTCAACAACTTTTTTCTTAATCCAATAAATTTGTTTAGGCCCCCGTTTTTTTTTAAGTAAGGAATTATTTACCTTATTGGGGAAAAAAAAAATTTCTGGAACTTTGCAGTAAATTTAAGAGAGAGAGAGAGAGAGAGAGCGAGAGAGAGAGAGAGAGAGAGAGAGAGAGAGAGAGAGGGAGCTAGGTTATTTTACCACTGGAGTCTGGAGGTGGACTTCTTTTGATGAAGTGAAGTTATGTTGATCTTTGGGATTGTCAAAGGGAAATGCACTAATTTGGTCTTCCAGCTGAAAGAGTGGTAAAGCTATTGAGACAGACCAAACAAAGATATTGGAGAGATCTTCAGTTTTTCTCTTGCCTTAGCTTCATTGTCACTGCAACTTCCATGAGGTTAGCTGTTGTAACAAACTCAGAGTTTGTTACAACAAGTATAGTTTTGATAGAATAGTTGCAGTTAAGAACTAGCTAGCCCCAGTAAGAAAAATCCTCTGCCTGTCTGCATTGCTAATTTTCCATTAAACCACAAAATCTTACTGGATGTCTCACAAAGGGCGCGATATAGGAGCAGTAACCATCTTGAAACTCTTAGAAACAAATCCATATCAATGGTTTCATTCTAGGACATCAAAACAGCACTTGGGTTAGTCATGAATGATTTCTGGCAAAAGCACTAAGCTTGTTGTGGTTGAAATATGTCGAAATCAAAAGGTGCGATCTACGATTTGTATGTTGCAACTTTTCACATTCAATTGTTGTCCGTTACTCCTATGTGCAGGGTGCGATCTGCAATTTGTATGCTACAACTTTCCTTATTAAATTGTTATCCCCATCTGCTATTTGGGGGCTAATTTTCTAAAAATGAGAGAATGAATAACAGGTGATAAATACTTGGCCTTAGTTCCTGCAGCTTGCCCTAGTGTGGTGTCAACCTAAGTGACTCCAATGGCTAAGTCAGATAGTTTGCAGAGAATGAAAGTAGGGAGCTCAATTAGAGTTGCGAGCACTTTTTCATCATACCTTATATTGGAACAGTGGGCTCCTCTTGTAGTGATGAAGTTCGTGTAGACAGTGGGGCAGTGGTAGGGCTAGCGATCTAGCATGGCTGCACCTTTTTTAGCCAGCAGGTCGTTCTGCCCCTGAGGAGCCTTATTTATTAAAGTTTGGAATGGCATAGTTAGCACGACTATGTTTGGTAGTGTGGTGTCAATCCTTAACTTTCTGATGACTAATCTGTCACTCCTGTCTGCATCTGTCATTGTCTTTGGCCATCTTATGGCAACCGTCTTGTCATGATATTTTTAGTGTTTCAGTTCATAGCAGACAAGTGCTGGATAGTTTGCCTTCCATACTCTTCATCTAAGCTCAAACTTTTAAGAGAAACAAGTCAGGCAACGGTCTTGTATGGTTGCAAGAGTTGTCCAAGTTGTTAGCCTGACTCAAGATGGCTTGACCGCTTATCTTGTCTGATAGTTCTCATCTAGGCCTAATTGAGGTGGGAATCATTCAAGTCAATCAAGTTTCTATCCTGACTTGTGGTGATTTGGTTGGTAGCTTCTCAACAGCTTGGGCCATTTGTCCTTGCTGAAGATTATCAGTGATATGCCCTTTTGTCCAGTGTGGAAATCTGCATTTAATGCTGTCGCATGTGTTAGACGCACAGACATGCATCTCCTCCTTTGCCAGGTTATGTCTATTTAATTCGAGTGTCTCCGATGGAATTCTGTTCTTGCCCTATTGCTTTTCATTTGTCATGAAGTCATTGGGGGGCATTTTTATCCTTTACATTCTATTTTAAGTATTCATTTCTATATATTTAGAACATATCAAAATACTAGCATTAGTCTAATTCTTAGTTGGATTGGTCATTGTATTATTTTGGGTAAGGCAATTCAAGTGAGTATAAGGCTATTTTTGAGTTGTGCTGGGTTAAGTTATGGTTCATTGACCTCATAAACACAAAAAATGTTTAAATATTTTATGCTGATTTTCTTTATGCTCTTTTTTCCGAAATATTATTGGTCTTTTCTTGTTCTTTTTGCGTTGATTATGCATTGTTACTATAACTGCAGGTGGTATGAATGGATCTTTAGTTTACGAACTTGATAGACCTGAAAATGCAGGTCTCAAAAAATCTTTGAAGGCATGTTTTCTTTATCTCTGTCTCATGGTTTTTTTTTTTTCTTTTTCCTAAACGAAACAAGCACAAATATTTTACATATGATAAATATATCTATACTGCTAATTATTTTACTTCCCTATCAACTTGCAAATTTCTAAATTTCTTGAACAATAATCCAGACTGATCAACTTTTATACGATCTCCTACCGGCTAACTCCTCAGTGGATGCGTTGTTGTTTAGATATTAGAGAAAGTGAAGAATGAAGTGGACACAGTACAACCAGGTTTGTGCTATCTGAAATGGCACTGTGAAAATGTTTAAATAAGGAATTAACTATACGGTTCCATGCTAACTTGTATATTGTACTTTGCTAGTATCGTGGGCAGATTTGATTGCAGTGGCTGGAGCTGAAGCAGTTTCATTATGTGGAGGTCCAGCAATCCCAGTTCAGCTAGGCAGACTAGATTCAGTGTAAGGGCTAGCTTTTAACCATATATTTTTGGCACGGCATAAACCTCAATCTCAAGGAAACTTGGCAATTTAAGATGGTTCATGCAAGTATCCTCAAGCTTGTGCTTTTAATGGAGTATTGGAATTGATTATGGTTTATTTTGTTCAAGAAACTTTGAATTATAGGTTTCTTCAGCAGCCATGTGGAGTCTACTTAAGAACTTGCAGGCCATATTGTTAATAGTTCCTTTTTTCTTATAGGGTGCCTGATCCTGAAGGGAAACTTCCTGAAGAATCTTTGGATGCTTTTGCTCTGAAGCAATCCTTTCAAAGAAAAGGCTTATCGTGAGTTCATATATTGCAAACATTCTTTTCTATTCACATGTTTCACATGTAAAAGTTTCTTAATTAATTATTGTCTCCATTTAAATGTTTCAGAATTGCCTTTAATTGCTGCTAACCTTGTGTTTTCTCATGTTTATTATTTTTTAACATGCTCCTTAGTGCAAAAATTCCGCTTGTGCCATGCTTAATGTTTTATATTTCCTATAGACAGTCCCAAGCCCGGATAAAGGAGGCGGGTTGTGGTAGGTTGATGGCCAACCTAGAACTATAGTCACATCTTATGAACATGAATCCAAATATGAAAATTAATTAGGGCCTTCCCCACTTGTGACGTGCTGTATCAGATCCCAGGTACATTGAAAAATGGGCAATGGTTGCTAAGGTGTTCCTTCCAAGTGACGCACTGCATTGGTGCCTAGAGGTGGTAAGAAGTAGGCAAGGGTCCTCAGACTTTAATGGATGGGGTGAGGGTAACGAAGTTAGTCCAAGAGAGTACGACTCGTTTAGAAACTTGGAACTTAAGAGCATTAGCAGGTAAAGGGATGGAATTGGTAGATATAAAAAGTTAGAAGAAGAATAAACACAGTTTGTTTACAAGAACCTAAGTGGGTTGGAGAAAAATCTAGAGGAATTGAAATACGGGATATAGAATTTGGAATGCAGAAGAGGATAAGCATAGGAATAGAGTAGGGATAATTGTAGATAGAGATTTAAAAGAAGTTGTAGATGTTAAGAGAAAATGCAATAGAATAATAGGATTAAAACTTGTGCAAGGGTAATAGACGATCAATATAATTTAGGCACCCAAGTAGGATTAGATGAATCCATTAAGCAGAAATTTTGGGATAATATTGATGGAATAATTCAAGAGATACCTAACATGGAGATGATCTTTATAGGTGGAACCCAAAAGGAGAAAAAAAAAATCATATTTAAAAATTAAATATTAAATGAAGGAAACTGGAATATAGAAGTAGAGACCAGCACTATGCGGAATGGAATTGCTGTTTGTATTAAAAGAATTGCTTAAGAAGTTCTTAAGAATCTAAGGGGGATGGACTGAAATCTAAGGAAACTTGGTGGTGTGAATGAGGAGGTTCAAACAACAGTTAGGGCAAAATGAACATGTTATATCCTATATAAAAGAGAAAGCATGTTGTTCGACTCTACAAGAAGGTAGGAATGAGGAAAGTTATGAAATGTATAAATTAGCTAAAAATTGAAGCTAAGAAGGGTAGTAGGTGAAGCTAAACTTAAGGTGTATGATGATCTCACCATAAGTTAGACACAAATGATGGGGAGAAAGATGTAATAAACTTGCTAGGAGTCTAGGACAAGGGAGAAGAAAAGTAGAGATTTAAACCATGTTAATTCATAAGTGCATTAAAGGTGAGGACTAGAGAGTTCTAGTAAAGGAGAGGATTAGATTAAGGAAATGTGGAGGGGTTATTTTAAAAAATTATTTAACGTCAATTTCGCATATAATTTAAGCTTCAGAAGTGAAGTTATGAAAAACATGAGAGTAGGAAAATTTGTAGGGTTGGATGAAATTCCTATTGAGGCTTGGAAGTCTATGGTGATAATTTTTGGAAGAGAACCTTATCCCACATTGCCCAAATATTGGATTTGACATGGCTTCATATACTTGTTTGGGTCCTCTACCTAACAGATTAAGCTTTTAGGTTGGAAACTTAGCATGGTATTAGCATGTCGTTCTTAGGCTCATTTCTGTTCGTGAGCCCATCTTTGTCGTCCACTGTGATAGACTTATTGTTGTCTTGTTAGACCTGCACATGAGGTGGATTTTTGGGAAGTGCTGTTCGTCCAAATATAAGAATTTGATATAGCTTTATGTACCTGCTTAGGCCTTCCACCTAACAGTTTAAGCTTTTAGGTTGAATGAAGAGTTGCTTTAAGAATGTGACTTTTGGATGAGGTTGTGTCCATTGTTGACAGAATGGAGAAGTATAATCCAACGGTTATATTTAGGTGGGATTGAAAAGGAGTCACCAAAGGTTATGTCTATTTAGAAAGAAATCTATAATTGGGCTATAAATAATCCACGGATCTAGCCATTTGTGTAGGACGGATTCACACAATGTTTTCTATCAAATAAAGCACTCTAAACTATTTCATCTACGTCCATTATCATAGTTTTTGTTAAGTTTCCAACCCAATAGCCTAAGCTATGAGGTAGAGGGCTTGGACAAGTATATAAAGCCATATTAAACTTAATATTTAATCAATGTGGGATGTGAGACTTCCCAACACTCTCCCTTACGTGCAGGCCTAACAAGACAAACATGAGCCTATCATGTGGACAACAACAACGAGCTTACGAATGAAATAGGCCCAAGAATAATAACAGCAACAACAATAACGAGCTTTGATGCCATGTTAAATTTTCAACCTAATAGCCTAATCTATTAGGTGGAGGGCCCAAATAGGTATATGAAGCCATATTAAACTTAATATTTAAATCAATGTGGCATGTGAGACTTCCCATCAGTTTTATTTTAAGTATATATGTTTCAATATTGATTACGAAAATAGTGAACTATAGTCTTGGACGGACTAGCAAATTTAGACTTTATTTAGTCTCTTTCGCTTGTGCAAAACATAGGCAAACAAGAACCTGGTGCACACCTAGTTTGACAATTGGTGGGGGCGATGTTTCCTTGAGGAAAGCAACTTTGTAACGTGCCTTTGAAGCATTTTTTTTTCTCATCTTCTTCTACTTTCAGATTGTTGCACTAACACACCACACACACACAACACACGTGAGGGGGAGTGTTGGAAAAGTACCACATCCCACATTGCCTAAATATTGGGGTTGAGATGACTTCATATACATGTTTGGACCAATGGACCCTACATGTTGGAAACTTAACAATGATGTTATGGTTTGGCTAACTAAGTTGTTTAAATAAGATATTAAAGACTTTCATTTGTGCCAATATATAAGAATAAAGGTGATATTCAAAGTTGCACCAACTATTGTGGCATTAAGCTCATGAGTCACCCGATAAAACTTTGGAATAGAGTGATTGAGAGAAGATTAAGACTTGAAACAATGGAATCAGATAATCAGTTTAGCTTTATTCTAGGAAGATCGAACATGATGCTATTTTCTTACTCAAAGGATTAATGAAAAATTTTAGAGAGAAGGAAAAAAAAGAAGAAGACCATATGGCATTTATTAATTTGGAAGAAACATATGATAGGGTCCGTAAGGGTTTAATGTCGTGGGTATTAGAAAGGAAATGAGTATAAATATTTATGTAATTAAAGACACGTATGATGGAGTTGTAACTAGCATTAGAATTGGAGTAAAGAGAAGTGAATTTTTAATCAATGTAGGCTCACACCAGGGATTGGAAAGTCATTATAGGCTTACACAAGTGATTGGCATCTAATCCTTATCTTTTTGCTATGGTTATGGATGAACTAACTAGACATAGTTAGGAAGATGTCCTATGGTGTATATTATTTGTTTACAATATAGTATTAGTTGATGAAACTAGAGTTGGGGTGAATTTCAAGTTGGAATTATGGAGAAACATCTTAGCATTTAAAAGGTTTTAGGTTATGTAAGATGTCTCATGGTGTATATTATTTGTTTGCAATATGGTATTAGTTGATGAAACTAGAGGAGGGGTGAATTCTAAGTTGGAATTATGAGACTCTAGAATTTATAGGTTTTTGGCTTATGTAGGACTAAAACAGAATATAGAATATAAATTTAGTTAAACTAGGCTAAAAAAGGAGGCTTTAGTGTGAATTGATGACCAAGAGTTACCTAAAAGTTACTTATTTTCGATATCTTGAATCATTTTTCCATAAAGATGGAGAAATTGGGGAGGACGTTTTTCCATAGAATTAGCACAGGATGGATGAAGTAGAGCAGTGCATGTGGAGTGTATTACAACAATAGAATACCTATCAAGTTAAAAGCACAACAGAGTATCTTTCAAGTTTTACAAGACAACTACAAGGCCAGCTATGCTCTATGGCATAGAATGTTGGACAATTAAGAAATAACAGGTGTAGAAAATGTGTGTAGCATCGATGGGGATGTTAAGATGGTTAAGTGGTAAAAGAGGAAAGATAAAATAAGAACTGAATACATTTGTGAGAAGGTAGGAATGGTACCAATTGAAGATAAGATGGGGGAAAATGGTCTCTAAGTGGTTTGGTCATGTGCAATTAAGATTGAGGAATGCACTTGTATGTAAGGGTGACTTGATTCAAATCAAAGGACTTAAAAGGACAAGAGGAAGGACTAAAAATAATGTGGTTTACAGCCTTACAAGTAAGTGAGAAAGGGTATGTGAGTTAAGCAATTAACAGTGAATATGGCCCTTAGTAGAGGCTGAATGACGTAAAAGGAGTAGTCTCCATCAAGCAGGCCGGTAAGGCTTTTAATACTTTGAAACCGTTTCAGTAGAACTACTCACTAGTCCTAACTTTTTGCATATGTAAACTAGACCCATCTAGTCTGAAAGGCTTAGTAAGAGGCAGTCTCCAGTCCAGTCTAGCGTCATGCTGGTCTAGAATTTGATTCTAAGGGCTAAGGCTCCCCAATTCTCAAGCCCAACCTACACAAGTGGTTTTAGAACCCAAATTTTGAAATGTTCTGTGCAGCTGATCCCATGAAGTTGGGATTTAGGCTTGGTTGAGTTGAGTTGGTTTGAATTGAGTTGTGTTGAGTTGTATGTTCCTTATTGCAAAATAATATTTTTCTAGAAAATTAAATTAATGATTTGAAGATGAGTTTTAAGTTTTTCATTTTCTTCGTCTTTTATGATTAGTTTTAGATAGATGCTTTTTTAAGATTTTGTAACTTTTTTATTTATGAAATAATAAAACTGGAGTTCTTTAATCCTCTAAGGATTGGATATGTAGTTTCCTTTAATATTTAAGTTACAATTGTGCCAACTATGTATCATTCGATTTAATGATAAAACAAGGGTATTTTGAGAGGAAAAGACTTTGAGCTAGATTCAAGAGCATGTCCATTAATATAATATACGTACATTTATTTGTGATTATATATGTTAAAAATAATTGCACTTACATATGTGCTCTTTTTCGTAAATTATATCTGTTAGACCTTAGCCCTAGTGGAGTTCTATTCAATAAGTGAATGATAATGATGTAAGACTGAAACTTAAATGGTAGATAGCTGATACCATTGATAAGGTTGAATGATGGTTGCCCATAAGAAACTTGAAAAAAAAAAATAAATAAATTAAAAAGGTTTTAGGGCTGAATGACTCTTCTTGTCTAATATCCTATGGGGCTGTGAGTAACATCTTTGGTTGGCTAATAAATGCCACTGAGTTCTTTCCCCACAGTGAGTATGAGTGCCCTATATCCATCAAGGAGACTGCCTTTACACCCATAGAATCTTTCCACACACATAGTATACTGTCGAGTAAGCATCCAAAATAGAGTTGCTGTAACCCTATGAAACCATCAAGAGTTCCTCTAATCATTCAAGAACTTATTGTGTACATTAATACTATACTGATCAGAGTCCAATCTTCTGTTTCCATTTTATTAGAATAATGGAATTGATGGAAGTTTTCACCATTCTCAAAATTTATCAGATGATAGAATGGAATCAATCATTTAAATCTAGTCAATGTAATGTATATGGATCAATATTAGGGGACACGATGTTTATGCGTAGTTTTTGACACAAGTTGATTTGTTAGGGAGTGAGTGGAGCTTGCCCATGTCAGCTTTTTAGGAAACTATTGGTTCTTGAGGATCCACCAGCTTAAGAGTTGTGTCAAAATTTGTGCATAAAAAACGTCTCCTAATCCTGCCCCGATATATATATTTATATATTGATATACATATATTATATGTTGAATCAATCATTTATATGTATATTGATATACATATGTAATATGTGGATTCAAGTGAGATCCTGATCGAGTATATGCAAAGGTAGATTGCAATACGCTCTGTAGTCGGTTGAATTGATCCATGTTTGGATTGCTTTTTGCTTTTGCTTTTGTGCATGTGTTTGGATTGGAGCTGTGGAATTTATCTACTAAATAAGCATGTCTTCAGTTCAAGTATTAAACAATTTTCATATTATATTTTTAGTCTTCATCTGATCGCATTTAAAAATACTTCGACATTTTTAAATTGATGAACTACATTAATGAGCCCACCCATACTTCAGTATTGCTAAAAATATGCATTACGTGCTTTTAAAAAATGAGTGAGGCACCAATTTTGGATATTCTTTAACTTAAATGCTCCATGAATTGTATGACACTCCTTAGTTACATATTTTATCTGCTTAGTACCCAAATTATATATACGCGTGCCCATCATAGAAGTGATATTACAATAATAAGGTAGGTGTTTAAGACACTAAAATTTAAAAGCCTTACTCTATCTAAATGCAGCTGTATAGTCTGCATTAAGATTAAAGCATATTTTTGTAGTTCCTGTGTTGAATCCATATTGCCTACTATTGAGTTTAGATATTGAACTGTCTAAGTTTATGGGTTATAACTAAAGCAATACATCTTAGAGTAACTTTCATTGTTATCTTGTTTTAAATTACGTGATCATGTTGCATTCTTGGCAGAACGCAAGAACTTGTTGCATTGTCTGGAGCCCATACTCTTGGAAGTAAAGGTTTTGGAAATCCAACTGTGTTTGACAATTCATACTACAAAATACTTCTGGAGAAGCCTTGGATGTCTTCAGGTGAATTACATTACATGAATGCTTTTTTTAAATAAATAAAATAAATAAATAATAAATAAAAATAAAAACCTCAACATATCACTAATAGCGCTGCTGGAATCTAGCCTGGCTTGAATTCACCCTATTTCAAAATAGTATTCCCTCCATCCCACAAAGATGGGCCTCATCATTGCATTTGACTTGTCACCCATTAAACAGTTTCTTCCAAAAAGTACCCTTCTCCTTCTTGGGATTTGGTTTTGTGTTGAAAGTAATTCTCGGAATAACAAAGGGCAGTAGAGGAAAGTTTAATATATATATATATATATATATATATATATATATGATTTGACTATTCAGAGTGGACAAACAATTTGGTACAAAAAGAGTGAGAAAAATGGCCTATCTTTGTGGGATGGAGGGAGTAATAAATGAGGCATAACCACAGGGAGAAACCAAAAGGAATCGATAGAGAAAACAAACAATGGAAGCATTTATGTAAAACAAAAATTTTACTACGATTCCTATAAACCCAAAATCATATTATGAGAAAAAGAGTGAGAAAAATTGCCTATCTTTGTGGGACGGAGGGAGTAATAAATGAGGCATAACCACAGGGAGAAACCGAAAGGCATCGATAGAGAAAACAAACAATGGAAGCATTTACATAAAACAAAAATTTTACTACGATTCCTATAAACCCAAAATCATATTGTGGTCTCTTACAAGGTTTAAAATCCTAAATCTACAAGAGGGTTAGATCTTACATTGGAAGCCACAAAATGTATAATATTTGATGTTGTTGTTGATGTAAAGCAACACACGTATCCTACTTCCAACGGTATCCACATGAAGTCAAGTTTCTAGGCTTCTTAAATTAATCTCCATGGAGTACAAGGAGAGGGAAGAAGAAAACAAGAGAGATAGAGAAGGCTTGAGAGGTTTGGCCACTATATGGGAGCATGTGCTAGCATGCTTTAAGGTCCCTTTATATAGGGGTCGGCCTTATTGAGGGGAAACCTTAATTAGGGTTTAATGCAATTTCCAAAATTGCCCTCTAAGTCCTCCAATTAACACTTAATTAAAGGTAGACTCAAATTAATCATTAACTTGAGAAAACCCCACTCTCTATAAACCTAAAACGCTCATTGACTTATGGGTGTGTGACCCATTGGGTTCACATCATTTAGTATTAAGAATTGGCACATTTTTGGTGTCCAACGGAACACTTTCTATTCAGGGTCTAGTTGGAACACTTCCAATTTCTTAATCAACAATAACTTTTTTATTGTTATTAAGGTTTCTACTAGTCATGAGTAACATTTAGAAATGGCTCATGATATAGTCCTAAATAAAGTAAATATAAATCAAAGAAACCTTCAATTACAGTTAAGGTAAAATTGCATCTGTCCATCAACTAATGCTTTTGATTAAACTAATAGGATATAGAAGTCTATCAAATCTCTAGTTTAATACTTTGTGGCCATTTTCAGATATCAACTCATGTAGCTCAGAAAAATTCTTTTCTAAGTCACCCCGTTATGGCCACAGACTTACTTGAGTTATATATGAGAATGTCATATAGGACATTCCCTCCCTTTACAAAGAGTGATGGATCCTTGTTGATCACTCATTTGCCTCCATACATGTTTTACTATAGCCAATAAACATATTTGTAAGTTTTCTTTGGGGTATATAGTTAGTGTCATCAAACTCTAATGCCCCATGCAGAAGACATATATGGTGTCTCAAGTGAAAGGATTCCTTGCACCACTATAACTATGAGCTACTGATTAATAAGTAGGTAAAACTCTATTAAGTGAGCTCAAATTATAATGGTCACATTCAGTTTTTGTTTTTTAACAAGCACCCACATGTTTGCTCTAGTGTTTGAGACTAGTCATTCTCCTTATGAGCAAGCATAACATATGCTAGTCTTATGGTTCATCACTATCCATTATAATTAACCTTCAATTAGGAATGACTTAGGAATTAGGTACAGAAAAGATGAGTCTCCATATCACAACTCTTTGTGATATCATCTTCTTCACTTTGATCCCATGGACATATCATGTGTATAGAATAATAAACATGATAGAGTTGCCCTTTATTAATTAATAATAAATAAGTCAAAGTAATAAATGAAATCATAGACTTTCAATACCCCTAAAGCATCATCTCTATGATTGATTTTAGGGCATACTACGAACAGAAACAATGTAGGGTTTGGGATCTGCCCTTTAATTGTCCCAAGTTAGAGAAGACGACTTCCATGCATACATGTATGCCAATTCAAAATTAGTTATTGAAGATTACTTGCTGTCGAATAGGAGTGAACACTTGTTATTTCAGTTTAGTTTTCTAGGATAGTCTATTTTCCTAAACAACTTAAAATTTTACTGAATTTTTCATTTTTCATTTTTCATTTCTCATCATTCATCTGTTTATTCTATTTTTCTAATGCAGCTGGTATGTCAAGTATGATTGGCCTCCCTTCAGATCGTGCACTTGTTGAGGATGATGAATGCATAAGGTCCTTCAATCTCCCAAAATTTTTTTAACCTGTCCTTATGGATGAGCTATACTGTGGATGGTGATTATGTTGTGATAGATTCAAGAATGTATCTGATTGGGGCAGAAAGGACTGAAAAATCAATAATCTTAGTCAGAGATTATGCAAAATAATCTCAAATGTTAGGAAATAATCCAGGAATGGTATGCATTTGTCAGGACACTAGTAAAATGTTTGCAAATCTTTGATAATATATGTGATAAAATTGGGTTCATTACTTGCGTACTTTTAATTAGATCAACTATAATTGGAGCTCTTTAAGAGATTGGAAGAATTTATTGGCATTATGAGTGGTGAGTGGTGAGTGGTGACACTAAAAATACTAACATGCAAAATTTTGGAATTAGTTTGCATAATCCCTGATTAATAACACATGCTTCTTGATTTCTATCATGCATTTGTATCTTACTCAATCAGATTCTTTCATCACTCTTTCCAAATTTATTTATAATGCTTTATGTTAGCTTTAAATTCTTCCCGTCTCCTTGTAATCTATGAATCTGAATTGTAACTATAATGAGCCTGATGCACATGGCCCAACATTCCTACCCATATAGATTGTCCATATGTATTAATGTATCTATATTGGTTCACAGTAGGACTCATGGTGGCTCCCTAATGAGTAGGCTTCAGCCACTTAATGAAAAGTTGAGAGATGTGACCGAAATTTAACATGCATCTGGAGTCGTTCAACTTCGGGATAATATAATTTGTCAAATGGTTATATAATCTTCATTAGATTGTTTTTTTTCAGTATGCATATCTGTTTTTCAAATGTCCTCAACTAATCTTATCCCCAAAAAAAAAAAAAGTCCTTATCTAAGAGGAATTTTTATTTGCAGATGGATCACAAAGTACGCCAACAACCAGAATATGTTCTTTGAAGATTTTAGGAACTCCTACATTAAACTAGTAAACTCTGGCGCAAGGTGGAAGAAGTTATGATAATCTCTTAGAGAGAAACCTTTTTACTGTAATTCTTCCTGCTGTATAAGCTCCGAATATTTTCAGAAGAAATAAGTTCAAGAATGGGCTGCTGCAGGTCTATCAGATAGAAGAGATGCATTATACTATTTGTAATTTTTGTAGTTTGTAATTGAAATATGCATTTTTTGATATAAACAAGACATGCATATATATAAAACCTATCTTACCGAAAGGTGATATTTTGAACTGATGAAGTATGTAGCAACATATTCTAGACCTACCTTTCCTTGTGCCAATTAGGATCCATGTTTTTTTTTTTTTTTTTTTTTTTTTTTTTTTTTTTTATAGAAAGTTTGACTATGATATATATTAGGAATTTAATGTAAACCCGTATTAAGGAACCCTAATCTGTGTTTTATATACTGAATACCACAAAATGAACTACTAACCTGTGATTTTATGAAATGAGAACTGCAAAAAATTAATTTAATGTAATCCATGCTTAGTTAGAGAATAAATATTAGGTTAAGGGGGTGGTTATTGCCACGTCTCAACTTTGTTTCACCCCCAACTCCTGTGGTTTTTCAAGGTTTTATGAAAATATATGAGATTTTTATGAAAAATTGACAACATTGTCTACTAAATAGAAAACATCATTTTGAATAACTTTATAAAGTATATTTTTTTTTGAAAATCCGTTGTTTAAGGGGAGTATTTGACCATTTTTCACGAAACATTCTATTAAAATGTAGTAAGCGTATTACAGGGGTCAAACAATGCCCTTCCTGTTTGGAGTGAATGAAGTAAGCGTATTACAGGGGTGGGTGAGAGATCTAGATTCTATAAATCTGAGCCAGAAACCATCATGCATCTATTCTCAGACTGTCATTTTGCAAGAGTAGCATAGTGTAGAAGTTACCTCCAAGTAAACACCAGTACTTTGAATGACTCATCTTTCATGCAATGGTGGGAAAGCCTCATATTGAAGCGGCGTACTTGCTGTGGAGGATATGGAAAGCTCGTAACAGTAAAATCTTCATGAATGCTGAATGGAATCGAACCTGAAAGAGGTTGCTGAAACAGCCCTAGCAGATGTTTGCGAGTACAGAAATGCCTTGCTATTAGAAGCAGATGAATTGAAAGAAGAATCCATAGCACAAGATAGATCCAGTAATGAAGGCGAACGGCAAACTCCCTCATTCCCATATTACAAAATGAATGTACGTGGATGGTGCATGGAGTGGTAACAAGAAGATTGGAGGACGAGGGACTGTAGAGCTGCAGGATCATGAAGGGTTGTTTCATAGCAGGGTTTGTGAAAAAAGGTCCAGCAGGTGCAAAGCGCAGAGGTGATGGAAGCTATGGCTTTTGGGGAAGGTATCCAGTTTGGGCTGGATCACGATCAAGAGAATTTTAATAGAAGAGAACCTATGATTTCTGACATTGAAGTTATATGTACGTGGAGATGTTCAGTGTTTGGCAAGGGAAGGAGGTATTAGAAGATGTGGTGCTGTACCGAGCTGCGGATGCCTTGGAAAAGTATGCTCTGTTGACTCGAGACCCCTCCGTGTTGCTTAGTTCCTACCTTAATGGAGGACTACTCTTCAAGCCTAATTTACTTGACTGTATATTAAGAATATCATTTATAAAAAAAAAAAAAGGAAAAAGAAACAAAAAGGTCCTTTGTAAGACGTTTTTTGGACTGTGATTTCTATAGAGGGATAGATAACCTTCACTCGTGATGGTTACAGGAAGTTATCAGTCTAATTTTGACTTGTATTCTATAATTTGGTCCAAAGTTTTGAAGATGGGGTTTCTAGGGTAGTTGAACTCCCTAAATATAAAGCTGAAACTCAGACAAGAAATTCTACCCTTTTTTATACGTCAATCAGGTCTTTTCAAAATCAGTGAGCTAAGGTCTTTTCAACATCAGTGAGCTTTGATTTTCGTTAAATTTCATCGAATTCAGAATTTTGGTGTAGGCGTGTAGCCATGGAAACTTGGGGTTTCATTCATTTTATGGTCTCCATGTGTTTTTCTGTTCTCCTGCTCTCTGAAACCTGTATGGCTAGCATTCAAAGTATTGGCAAGATAAATCCGGGGTTTCAAGGGTCTCAAATGACTTATATCGATAATAACGGATTGTTTCTTGTGTCCAATAACTCGCATTTTGCCTTTGGCTTCACCACCACTACCCAAGATGTGACTTTGTTTCTATTAGTTGTTATCCATATGGACAGTAAAACAACAGTCTGGACTGCAAACAGAGGCTCTCCGATTCAAAACTCTGATAACTTCATGTTCGATGAAAGTGGGAATGCTTTCTTAGAAAGTGGGGCAAGTGTGGTTTGGTCTACGAATACCACTGGCAAAGGAGTTTCTGCAATGGAACTGCAGGACTCTGGAAATTTGGTTTTGCTTGGGAATGACAGCAGAGCAATTTGGCAGACTTTTAGCAATCCTACAGATACTCTTTTATCGAACCAGGATTTTGTGGAAGGAATGAAACTTGTGAGCAATCCTAGCCCCAATAACTTGAGCTATTTTCTTGAAATCAAGTCTGGCGATATGATTCTCTATGCAGGTTTCCAAACTCCACAAGCTTATTGGTCTATGGGGAAGGAAAACCGAAGAACCATCAACCAGGATGGTGGGGTGGTTAGTTTGGCATCTCTTAATGCCAATTCGTGGAGGTTTTATGATAGTACCAAAGTCCTTCTGTGGCAATTTATTTTCTCGGACAATTCTGATTCAAATGCCACTTGGGTTGCGGTTTTAGGAAGTGATGGTTTTATCACTTTCAACAATCTTCAAAATGGGGGAACAAGTGTTGCTTCCCCAAACAAAATACCAGATAACCCATGTGGTACGCCAGAACCGTGTGATGCATATTATGTTTGTTCTGGTAACACCAGGTGCCAGTGCCCTTCAGTTCTTAGCTCTGCCAGTTGCAAAACGGGGATTGTCTCTCCATGTGATCCCTCAAAGGGTTCTACAGAGCTTGTAAATGCTGGGGATGGGCTCAACTACTTTGCACTAGGGTTTGTTCCACCTTCTGCCAAAGCTGATTTAAATGGCTGCAAAGCCTCTTGTGTTGGCAACTGCTCATGTCTGGCTTTGTTCTTCGAAAACAGTTCGGGGAATTGTTTTCTGTTTGACCAGATAGGAAGTTTGCAAAGCCCCGATAAGGGCTCGGACTTTGTTTCATACATTAAGATCTCCAGTAATGGAAGCAATAGCATGAGCCCTGGTGGAAGCAGCCAGAAACACTTTCCACTTGTTCTGATCATAGCTATTTCCACAGTACTTGTCATTCTTGGTCTACTTTATGGTGGATTTCAATTCTACCGCAGAAGGAAGAAATTGCCGAAGAGACTTCTGAGGATAATTTCTTGGAAAATTTATCTGGAATGCCGATTCGTTTCAATTACAAAGACCTACAAGATGCAACTAATAACTTCTCTGTGAAGCTTGGGCAAGGTGGATTTGGCTCAGTTTACCAAGGGGTTCTCCCAGATGGAACTCGAATTGCTGTGAAGAAGTTGGAAGGCATTGGTCAAGGGAAGAAAGAGTTCCGAGCTGAAGTTAGTATCATTGGCAGCATTCATCATCTCAATTTGGTCAGGCTCAAAGGCTTCTGTGCTGAAGGATCACATCGCCTTCTTGTTTATGAGTACATGGCAAATGGATCTTTGGAGAGATGGATTTTTAAGAAAAAAAGAGAGGACTTCTTGCTGGACTGGGAAACAAGATTCAACATAGCATTGGGCACGGCAAAAGGATTGGCTTACCTCCATGAAGATTGTGATGCAAAGATTGTTCACTGTGACATAAAACCTGAAAATGTGCTTCTTGATGATAATTACCATGCCAAAGTGTCAGATTTCGGTTTGGCTAAGCTAATGACGAGGGAGCAGAGCCATGTTTTCACGACACTGAGGGGCACCAGGGGGTATCTTGCTCCAGAGTGGATCACAAACTATGCCATATCAGAGAAGATTGATGTTTATAGCTATGGGATGGTGTTGCTTGAGATCATCAGAGGGAAGAGGAACTTAGACCGCTTGGAAACTTCAGAGAAATCACATTTCCCATCCTATGCTTTGAAGATGATGAAAGAAGGGAGGCTGAGTGACATCCTTCATTCAGAAAAATGGATTGATGAAGACGATGACAGATTTTCTATTGCATTTAAAGTTGCATTGTGGTGCATACAGGAAGATATGCATCTACGGCCATCGATGACCAAAGTAGTCCAAATGCTTGAAGGTACCTGCGCTGTTCCTCAGCCCCCAACTTCTTCTGAATTGGAATCCTACCTAAAGTCAATCACCGAGGAGGGCACTTCACAGACATCATATTGCAATAGTAATGCTCATCTTTCTGCTGTGCAGCTTTCAGGACCAAGATAATAGTTGCTGAAGATGGACACATTGTTGTTGGAGGGGTTTTAGAGTTCTAATGGATTAGTTATTTATATAACGATTTTATTTTAGTTATTTTGTAACATTTCAAATAATCATAGAGGCTTCTTGTATTAGTATTCCTCTCTCACACATCAATCCAATAAAAGTAACTTTCTACTTCACTCTTAAAATAACAATAATTGTAAATGGCAGAAATTTTAACTTTTGATTAGTATCAAAATATATGAAATAACAGTCCTCATTAAGATCCCCAACTAAAAGAAGTGTCATCGGAGATGTAATTCTTGTATGATACTCCTGAGTTACATTTTTTACCTGCTTAGTACCCAAATTATATAATGTGCTCTGCCATCATAGAAGTGATATTACATTAGTAAGATAGGTGTTTTAAGAGAGGGCTCGCTTTATCTAAATGTAGCTGCATATTACGATCAAAGCATATTTTCATAGTTCATGTGTTGAATCTATATTGCTTACTATTGAGTATATATGGTTATTGGAACCCTCCATATACGGGCAACAATGCTGTGTATTCAGATGATAGTATATGGGAATTGGACAAATTCAGCTTTAAGTTACATAGCTACATGTGAAAACCCATGTAACATAGTAAAGAAATTTTGAAAGCTATGAGCTAGTTGAATTAGTAAAATAGTTAGTGAGTTGTACATATCTTTAAAACCAACCTAGTTTATTGGTTATGAGTTATACATCTCAGAGTAAATTTCATCGTAATCTTGTTTCAAGAAATGCATGATCTTGCAGGAACTTTTTGCATTGTCTGGATCCCATATTCTTGGAAGTAGAGATTTTAGAAACCCAACTGTTTCTGACAATTTATACTTTCACTTCTGTAGAAGCCTTAGTTGGATGTCTTCAGGTTAGTGACATCACCTGATTCTCATTTTAGTCAAGATATTGTCTCAGCTGCCTGGGAGAATACATTGCCATATAATACTATTTTTTTCCAAAAGCTTCAATATATAATGGTGCTCATGGCCTCTAGCCCTCTGGCTCAAATTCACCCTATTTAAAAATAGTAGTCAATGAGGAATTATTGAAGGGAGGAGCAAGAAAGGGTTTGAGATGTGCCCTTTAGTTGTCCCAAGTTAGAGAAGACGACTTCCATGCGCATGTGCCCTTTAGTTGTCCCAAGTTAGAGAAGACGACTGAAGCAGCCCTCTCTTGAACTTCTTTTATGAACATTTTGAATATATAACAAGAAAAAGTATCATTGGAAATACTTCAGACAATCGAGTTGGGTTCGCATTATTCAGGTTCAATAGCCAAACTTAAATTGGTTTAACCGAGACAGGTGTGTGGAATATAGGGCTTGGGCTAGACTGAGCTAATTAGCTCAAACAGTTTCAATGTCACACACAGATGCCTTGAAACAGAGAAGTCACATAAACCCTTTTGAAAAGGTAGCATGCCCAAGGCATGATGTTGATTGCTTCAATTTAACTTTTAAGATATATAAACAATAAATTTTCACTAATGTTTTATAAAAGAATGAGGGACTATTTGGACATCCTACGAAAATTGAATGACTTCATTACTTCGCAATTGTGTTTGAAGATAGCTCAATCATTTAAAATGAGGCCATTTAGGAAACTGGAGCTTATCACAATGAATGATGGCACAAGGTCAATTTTAGGCTTTCTTGGAATGCCATCATATGGAATTTCCACTATCATTTATGATAAAGGTACCACATTTTTTATGATTAGCCAAATTTTCACCACATTTTATGTGTGCTGAAAATCACCAAAGTAGACTTTGCTCGAAGTCATATTATTAGCCAAATTCAGATTTGGATAGGTGCTTGAGTTGAATTATTATCAAATTTGGGTATGACAAAATGTTTATATTTCCATTTTAAAAAATAATTTGATTGAAGCAGAGCATAATCTCGCCAATTTTGTTATTAATTTGTAAAAAAAAAAAAAAAAAAATACGTAGACATCAAAACTAGCTAGTACAGAAATCACGCACCTGCAAGAATCAAGATATTTCACAAGATAAATTGTCGCAAAAATGGTGATCCATCAAGCTATCAATATCACCACCTCTGGTGGGGATCTTCAGCTGTCACTGATTTAAGAAATTTCCTCTGAATAGGATGGTTTGGATGAACATGGAGTTGCTTTCAGTTTTATGGCACCCCACTGGCTGGCAATGCTTAACAAAGAAATGAAACAATAATTGAAAACAACTTCAGAGAAGAATAGCTTCGAGATAAACTTCTATGATAACTATGAATGTTCAAATTGTTCATGTTTTTAATATTGACTATGTGTCTTTTAAATAATCACTCACGATATGGTCCGTGTCATGCGTCTGCCTAAGGTGCTTGAAAATCTTCCATTTAATTATCATAAGATGACCATGTATGTACCAGTGCCTTCAAAAAACACTAGATCAGGTTTGAGACAATGAGAATTCAAATCAAGTTGTGGGTCTCCATGCACTAATAACATTTCAATTTGCTTCAATTATCTTGGCCCACCCTTTTGTAAGACACAAGCATCAGAAACACTGGGAACCATGAAATTATATTATTGTCTAGTCCATGCTTGAAAACTTGTGGACAGGAGGAGAAGGGAATCAGTTTAACAAAATGACATTATTGCAATTATGCTGCAAATGATAGCTACACTGCGTGCTAATGCTTCCACAAAAAGAAGGGGTGAAGAGGCCATTATCTTATGATGATGCATCCTCCTGTTCTATGTTTTTATTACTATGGCTGAAAACAAGGCCCCAACTCAGCTTTGTCACAAACAGTTCCAAGTTTTTTTTGTTGGGTTCATGTTTTCTTGCAATGAAACAATCCGCAGGTACTTTCTTCCTTTTTTTTTTTTTTTTTTTTTTTTTTTTTTTTTTTTTGAAAGGGATAAGATAGCAAGGGATGAATAGAAAATTGTGGGAGTAACCATCACATAGTCTCAGCTTTGAAATTAAGAGCTGTATATATATAGCAAGAATGAAGTTCAAAATATGTAACAGGGAAACCCAATAACTGTCCTTTAACTAGTAGCTTTCAACAGTTGTAGGGGCTGGATGGTGGCTTCGTTAAAACATTGAAATATTTGTAGCCAATATTTCACTAAAATTGTTTTTAAATGGCCTCCTCCTGGTTTTAGAAATTTCCCGGAAGGTTGATAAGGTAAAATAGGATTTTTAAATCCATAAACGAGGCAAAGTATGGATAAAATAGAAAATTCTGACAGCAGGTCCTAAATTGCAACCCAACTAATAATTCGAGTACTGAATTGAAACAATTTAAACTTTGTACCATAAAGTAAAACTTGACCCTAAAGTGCAATTTATCCTAGAAAAAAATTAATATAAAAATGAAATTAATTCAAAACGAGGTCATAAAGGACAGACTCTCCCACAAGAATTCCAATCAATTAAGCATAAAATCAATAAGTTTCAACTTTCAACAACTTGACGTATGACCATTTTGGGGCTAATGACAGCTAATTCTCTATTTTTATTTATTTTTCCCTGGCTAAGTTTGGATCAAAGCCAGGGACTATGACATAAGACTAAATTTTCAGGCTTGTCCCACAGGCCTACGACTTTGGACATGTATAGGTTTGGATGAACGAGTGGTTGCTCTCAATTTAATATGGCACTCATAAACTTAGCTTAGCCTTGCCTTTTGAATAGTGATGCTACCTGTTGTGCTTGATATAGGAAAGAAATAGAATAACTGGCAGCAAATGCAGAGAACAATCACTTGTTCTTAATTTCTATGGTACACGTACATCAAACTTCTCCTTAATTGGTAACCACGAGGTGTGGCGGGCAAATGATTGAGTGGTTGGAATACCAACAACGAGGTCCAATATTTAAATTTTGTGATCAGTCATTCAGACAGTGATAAGCATAGTAAAGATTGGTAAGAAATACTTCCATTGATGGATAGTTAATTCTTAAATTTAGGTGTGGGTATGAATTCCAGCCGTACAAGTCCGTGGCACATCTGAGGTTTGCCTCTTTATTCTACTCTAATTAGCGACATTAACTATCGATTCTGAAATTGTGAAAGATAGGCTGAGAGAATTCATCCTCGTATCAAAAAAAAAAAAAAATTTCTTCTTGGTTTCTTTTCCTTTTTTTTTTCTTTGAATGTTGTGGACGATGTTTTATTTTTTTCTTCTAAAATAATATCAAGCAATTAATTTGGGAGAAAAGTAGGAACACATTCTTTCCGGTCTACAGGAAAATAATTACAATTCAACACAAATCACTACTAATTTCTTAGTAAATGACTATTAATATAACTAAGAATGACTACTAACTGTAATTATTTATCTATAACACGACCAATCTGTAATTCCCCCATAATAAGAAAAAAAAAAACGAACAAAACAAACATAAATGCCACAAGCATTTTAAACATTAATTTCCTGTTTTTTTTCCCTTTTTTTTTTTTTTATGGCTTGACAGTCAAGGTAGTCCGAGTTAACTTGCGTGCATTTCGATTAAATCCTTCCCAAGCACACTCCCTTACATCAACCTGATGTATTCAGGAATTAATTCCTGAAGTACTTCCCCAGAGAAATCGAACCCAAGTTGATAGAATAGAGGAGCTCTCCTCCACATGGGTCTGCTGCATTCAATCATGGAAGTAATATGAAAACTAAAAAGGATACTAAATGTTAAATTTTTTTTTTGGCTATCAAAAATTGTTGTACTATTGGTTTCTTGAATTCAACTTGGTGTGTGACCCAACAACCTAATTGGATCCAATTCAGTTTAAAAAGATTTTATTTGACCTACTGAAAGTGATAAGGTTTATTGTATCTTTGAGAATTGATAGCTACACTATGACCTCGTCATTTTCAAGCATTCTTTCAATTATCTCGGTTCAGTATATCTTCGTCCGTGAACGCAGGTTTTGAGTTTAACTAGGTAACCGTTTTGTATTTTGTATGATTAACTTATTCCTTTGCCCTTTACTTTCCGCTTTAGTGCAAGCCAAACTATGAGTCTAGATTTATTGGATGACAAAAAGCCATTATTCCTTGAAGATAGGTCCAAGCACACCCTATACATATAGGTGCCATGCGTTGTCTAAGGTGATGGGAAATCCATTTTATCACATTAAAGATGACCGCACGAACATTAGGAAACACACTCAATTGTGTTGAGACTATCCATTGAGGTCTCAATATTCAAACAAATTGTCTGAATTGGAATTTAACTCATGAACTGGTTGTTCCAACTAAGCCAACTCCAAAAAATAAAAAAATCTTTGTCAAGCAATAAGAGAACACGCACTTATGTGGAATTGAAAGTAAGATCTCTGCAAATCCTAGACCCTTATTAGGATGGAAAATACATTTAGACCGAAAGACCTTTGACAGCCAACTCAAAATTTAACATACATGAGTGAAGTAAATCGACCATGCAAGAACTTAAGCTGAAAAATGGGAAGGGAAAAAAAAAAAAAAAAAACATGTATTAAAAATATTAAAACATTCCTAGTAGGTCTCCATTAAAACATCCCTATTAAAAATTAAAAATTAAAAAAATCAAATCAAATCACCTAGTCCTCTGTGATTGGGATCAAACCAAGTTCTCTATGACGCTAAGAAACTTTACCACCCCGGTTGAGTGGCATATATTCTCTCTATGACGTTAAAAATCTTTACAACCCAGTTGAGTGGCATATATTCTCGCGCTAGGAGGTGAAAGTACCTTAATAAACTATGTAGGTTTTTTTTAATATTGATAGGCAAACTATATAGTTTATTAGGAATCAATACGAATTACTAAAACAAATAGAAAAAAATTAATACAACCCAATAAAATATGAGGGCATAAAGGCAAATTAACCCTTCCTAACGCATTCCAATCAAGTATAAAATCAACCATATATGTCAAAAGAAGCATATGCTTGTGGGTCTAGCCTTAACCCCCTACTCTTATGTCATAATCTTTGGCCTGATCCGAACTTATTCCCTCCCCCCCCCCCCCCCCCCCCCCCAAAAAAAAAAAAAAAAAAAAAAAAAAAAAGGTGACAGGGAAAGGACTATTAGGACTATTGTATATAAAATTAAAGGTATTTCATATCCATATTCTACTACTCTCTTGATTAAATTTTGATTTTGACAATTTCTAGCTTGTCCTAGTGGCCCTATTCGTCTGCAGCCAATCAGCATGTCCACACGTAGCACACGGCAACAAAAATTTTGTCTAGCAAAGCATATGACATTGTCCCAAGAAAAAACAAAATTGTATATAAAAATAAAATCAAAGCATATGAGAGAGAGAGAGAGTTATTCTCCTTGCATTATCTCCTTTCCCTTCCAACATCACTAAGGGACAGTAAAAAAGGGCTCCTTATAGTTATAGGGATGTCTCTCTAGGACAGTGACTGCTATAAGTACTAGTGTTCAATGGTTCAATGAATCCCCCTCCAAAATTCAATAATTAGAGAGAAAATAACTGTATCATTCTTTTTTTAAAAATTTATTTATAGATGCATGTGTTGTTGTGGGTTCCTTATATTTTGTTTCTTAAATTCAACCGACAAATTTTCAGGCAAATGACTATAATCTAAACCTAGTGTAAACGTTAAAAAACTAATGATCCTTGCATATATTATATATTTATTACAATGATTTGGTAGCATGTTATTACACTGTAAAACAACTAATTAATCATTGCCCTCAACCTTGTGGCTAGAGTCGACCTTTGGGCTTTGGTTGATTGATTGTTGATGTTTTATCCTAATTGTATAAACTAAGCAAATCAATTGACCACAAATCTCTACAATCTTTTCAATTTTTCATTTTATCTACTTGACAATAACAGCATCAAATTAAATAGAATTTTGAGCTAAGAATAGATATAAAAACTTAAAGATAAAATAAAATAATAATTGAGTGGGGCCATTGCCCCAACTTGGTCCTTGGCATGGTGGCTCCACCCTTGCCATTAACCATCGACTTTGTAGCCTTGATGGTACATGTTCTCTAGTTTGAAAGGAGAGGTTTGGGGATTTGAATATATTGACCCACCGGAGAGAGGGTG
Organism: Liquidambar formosana; assembly: GCA_039720395.1. Taxonomy (NCBI): domain Eukaryota; kingdom Viridiplantae; phylum Streptophyta; class Magnoliopsida; order Saxifragales; family Altingiaceae; genus Liquidambar; species Liquidambar formosana. Next base: position 11,156,840 of record CM077827.1, read on the forward strand.
TATGATTAGTTAGGGTACGTGTAAGATTGTATGCATGATATCCTTGATTTTACTTAATTTCAAAAATAAAATAAAAATAAAAATAAAAACCATGGCCCTCAAAATTGAGCTACCACATTATCCCAATAAAGACCAATGAACTTTTTCCAGTGGTATTGTCCACCATTGCCTTTTTGGGATATCATTTTTTGAAATGGAAAATGATAAATGAGCTAGAACATACTTTGACCATTTCCCTCCAACAACTCACGCATGGTAATACTATATCAGCACAAAATGCATGAGTTTTTTACATCAACCTAAAATCTTGACATGGAAACAAATGTAGCATGCCATGCATGCATGCTAGTCACCCATGCATGTATGTTGTGCTCATGTAACATTGACATTTTAATTTGTTACCACATCATATATCTACTGATAGGGACGAATGGATGATATGGTAAAAATTTTGGTTCCTTTAGCAATTGTACTATTTCGATAAGAAGATGAAATTTAGCAAGAATAATATATGATTACCTAACCATTTCAATTTACACAAGCAAGTTGTTTTGCCTCTTGACAACACTAAAGATACTATCATTTGGCCCTATTGTTCTACATGGTCTGCTCATTTGTGGAACGTCGTTTTTATTCCCCCTAAAATTTCAACTATGATGTTGAGATTGTTATGGGATAAAATTCCTACTGATGTCACTCTTCAAAGTTGAGGTTGACATTTGGTTTCTTGTTGTAGCAAGCTTGTGTTCTTCCCTTTCCCATGTGGAAACTATGCTTCTTTTTATTCACTGTGAGTCTGTGAGTTTGCAAAGGCTCTTTGGAGTTGGGTTTCTTCTTTATTTCACGTTGTCCTTCCTAGTAATGTTCAATCTGTTATGGAGCTTTGGCAGGTTATCTCTTCAAAGAAAATGAGTTCCCAGGGCACCATTTGGTTGCACTTTTTAAAATATCCTTTTTTAAGTAGAAAAAGTCATTTTTTTTACTTTCCTGCTTTTTGCTTTTAAGTAGAAGCAACAAAATCAAGAGTGCGTTTGATAAAATTGATTTCGCCAGTAATCAGTAATCTTTGGATGTAATGGGAAACTCTACCAAATCATTGTTGCCCAAATGAAAGCCTAGTACAAGCACAACCTCTCTCGATCGCGAATTTTTCTAGTTAAGGTCAAACTCATCCAAAAGATAAAAATGACTTTTAGAAGCAAATCTTCATTGCTTTTGCTTAAAATCAAATATTTTGTTTTTTTGCTTTCTAGAAGTCCTTTTTAGTTCCTCGAACCAGACAGTGCTTTTTGCTTTTACAACTTTTTGCTTTCAAAAACAAAAAAGATCTTAATATAAGTGCAATCAAACGATGCCTTAATCTTTGGATAGCAGCTTCTATGCTTACTTTTCCATTCTATTTGGTATCCAAGGAATCTTTATAGATTTGAGGGGAAGAGGCCTTGTTTTAGAGGGGTTTGTCTATCATATTCTTCTCTGCTTTTTGATATTGGTAAAATTAGTAAGGGTAATATGGGTAATAACATGGCAAATTAGATTTCCTTGCACTCTCTTGGCATTCATGGGCAGTCTAATAAAGCTCCTACCATTACCGTGGTTAATTTGTTGGAACCCCCCTTTATCATCTTGGCTTAAGCTTAGCATTGATGGTTTGACCAAAAGAAATCTTGGGCAAGCAGCATCTAGACGTGTTTTTCATAATTGCAGAAAATTTGTTCAAGGTGCCCTCTGTTTTTAGTATTGGAGTTCAAACTGCTTTCTTTACTAAACTTATGGCAGATGTGGTTGGGATTGAACATTTTTGGCCTAAAGGTTGGAAGAGAATTTGACTTGAGTGTGATAACATCTTTGTCATCAAACATTTTTTGAATCCCTTTTTTGTTCCTCCATGAACTTTACAAGCCCTGTGATGGAATTGTTGGTTTTATCTTAAGCATATGGAGTTCTTTGGCTCTCACATTTTTTGAGAAGGTAATGTTGTGGCAGAGAAATGTGCAAACCTTGGGTGTTAAAGCATCAAGGGCTCAATGGTTGTAGAGTGCTCCCAAAGAGGTTTTATTTGCCTCGCTATAGGTTTAAGCCTTAGGATCATAGCTCCATTTTTATTGGTCATTTCATTAATTTCCTTTGTGAGCTGGATTGTGACCAGATTATAAGCCACCTAGATCAGATTTTTTTTCTCTCTTCTTTGCTTTGTTTTGTGTTCTCTTTTCCTATTTTATTAATAAAACGAGCTAGTAGCGTATGATTTGGACTCCCTAATATGCCAACCTAATTGGGATGTTGGGTTTTTTCTCTAATACTTAAATTTCTTACACGATTAGGAAAAAAAAAAAAAAAAATTTACAAATCTTGTGGTGAATTTATTTTAGACCAATCCATAATAGTTGTCATTCCTAATAATTTTTTGTCAAATTTCTACATTTGAAGACTTCACGATAAAATATCTCTGACATTATTACCTTGAAGCATATACCCTCCAAATTCCTCTTTTTATCTTTTTTCTTTGTGGCCCATTTTTTTTTTCCTTTGATTTGTAATTCCCCTCTTATATATGGTAAGTACTAAGTAGCAAATTCCTTTTAGAAAGTATTAGTTATGGAAATAAGATGAAATTCATACTTATCATATGTATTCATTCAACAATACAATATGAAAGAAAATAAGAGGGCAAGAGGAATATAAGTAACACAAGCCAACCACAGAATGGAAGGTTGGGCCACAACACCTGAAAGGTGTACCTGGGTCACTGGGTGAAATAGTATATATATCTGAAGTTTGACAAAAGATTTTAAATTTTCTTTGAGAAAGACAATGCTCCAGGAAAACTTATTCCACTCACCCATCCCCTTCAATCATATTTTAGAGGGAAAATGTTTTCCACATGTGAATGATAATTAATAATTTTAATTATATGTATTTATAAAAATATTTAAACAACTTACTCAATGCTATGACGCAGTAGACATGTGAAATTGGATTATATCCCTTGCGTATGCATTTTTCTAGAAGTTTTATAATAAATCTTATCATGTTCTATAGAAAATTACAGGACTACACATGCACGTACCCCACCGTATCATGGCAAATCTACCCAAGTCCATCCAACCCCTAAACAGTAACACCACTTATACTTAGGTGAGGCCGGCGGTATAATTAAGCATTTTAAAACGTCTTGATATAAAAATAAAATATTATTTTTCATTTAACTAAAATGAATAAATAAGAAAACATCCATTTTCAACAAGCAAAGGCAATTGGGTGGGCTCTATAAATCTATAATGACCAGCCATACCCCATAGGACTCTTGTGCTAATGACACTGCCTGTTGAAGGCACATCACACATGCGAATGCTAGAGAATGTCTTGGAGAGTGAAGAGCAGAGGGGTGACAGGCATTAATCATGATCAGCTCCCATGCATACTTGCTTCTCCATGCCTCCTCAGAACCATTCACCTCCTGGGAATGTCACGTGTTCCTTCCCTTGAGGGCCCGTGGCATGTGGGACACTTTCAAATTTCTTGCTGCATTTGCTTCATTCTTGTGTCTTGTGACTTGTGACTATTCCCTATTTGGCTGGCTGGAATCCTCTAATTAGTGAATATGATTTTAGCAGCTGTTCTAGTGGAGAATTGCTAATCCCATATCATTAGGGGAATGAGTTTGTTCAACTAATATAATTTAAATTTATTAAATTAAGTTTACTTTTTGGTGTCGGTTGGACTTAATTTTAAAAGATCGATCAAAGAAAAAATAAAAAATTATACGCTTCGCCCTTTTGTCCCCCGCATTTCATCCGCTTTTTTCAGATTCCAATTCTATTAGTTGTGATTGATCAAAGTTTATTTTCGCCTCTCTTGATAGGGAGATATGAGGTTTTTGAAACTTGACACGCTATAATCTTAATTAAAATAGATTGAGGGACTTATCTCAAGACTACGACAAATACAACAAATAATAGAGTGCAAAGTCTGTACGTGTCAACACTTAACTCAATCCAGCTCGCGAAAGACTGCATATTTCATGAAATAGAGTGCAAAGTTGGCATCCAAAAAAAAGAAAAAGTGATTGATCAAAATTTTGAATTACAAGATTAGTACCGAGAAATGAATACTTCCCTCTCTCTCATTTTGTTTGAGAACAACTTTTTATTTTGAGAAATCCCAAAATGTTTGTTCCATTTCAAAAGTCAAATAAAATATTATTTTACTTACCCAAATTACTCTTTCCTATATTTAATTACTCAAATCACTACACAAAATAAAATCATGCCAATTAATTTGCCTTTTATTTGTGGGCAAATTGGCCACAAGCATTCCATTAGTTTTAAGAATTCCAATTTTGCAGACTTGTTAGGGTGTTCACGTCAAGTCTTGGTAAGAGCCACATTTTCTATCTACCAATGAGACCCTTTTTGTTTCCTTCATTTTCGGACTAGATCTGCCAATAAGACTGAGACCACCATTCTAAGAATACATGACATCAACCAGTGAAAATAGACTAACCAGAACAAAAATGATATCCGAGGTAGGCAGAGAAAAAAAAGATCCACAACCTTATCTTTGCTTTGGCCAACTTGGCTCAACCACAATCTGTCTTTTCATGATGGTACTAGAGTCTATTAACCATTAAGCAAAGCAATCTGTTTGGCTTGACGAAAAAATATTCCTAACCTTATCTGGTAAGTATACGTAAGCTTAATAAAGACATGATATTTAAAATCAAGAAATGTACGACAACCTTTTTGAATTTTTGGCCTCTCAAATTTTCAACCATTTTTACAGAATACCCATGTCGACCACCACCTGTAGCAATTAGCACTGCAATTTGGTCTAGGCCAGTTTAGCCAGGGGAAAATCTAAACTGGATCGAACTAATTCAGTCTTTTAAAATCTGAACCGGACCCAAATTAGAAATAGCATTACACCGGACTGAAAAAAAAGGTCCGGTTCTTGGTCTTCTCTTTTTTTTTTTTGGTTGTATTTCTTTTGTTTGTTTGTTTGTTGGCTTTTTTTTTCTTTCTAAAAGGTAATAAATTTATTGAATAAGTATTATTATTCATTGAATAATACTTATATATGGATTATAATATATTAATATAAACATATAACTATATTTTTTTTTTTTGGAATTTTGGATTTCAATCCGATTGGATTCTAAAATCCCGTAAACTGTAACCGAATTGATCGGTTCTTATAAATTTTAAATCGGAATCAGGCCTGTTATTGGTTGGACCGAACCGAAACCAAACCAAATTGATTGGATTGGTTTGATCCTTGGGTCTACCCAAATCATGTTGCATTCCTAATAGCAGTATGGGAAGTTTCATAAATGCCAAGTCTGTTCTAAAAGAGAGGGGGAAAAAAAAAAAAAACATTTATATATAGTGTTTTCCTAACATGTGCCTAAGGGCACAACTTGAGTTGCAATTAATGAGTTAATCATTACATGTGGAAATGTGTTTGCACTTTGCACAGCCTTTTAAGCATTTTCACATTTTTTCAAGTAACTCACACTATCTTCTATGCATTTTCACCATTCTTATTGTATTTTTATCATTTCAAATGTAATGATTGACTCATTAATCACAGTTTAATATATACCTTTAGGGCTCACGTTAAGAAAACCCATATATATATTCAAAAATGTTTTTGTGTGGAATATCCCGTATGATCATAGTCGTTTGTAAATGACATGTCGGAACATGACATTTCGTACACAAACATGTCGCTCACAAACAACTATGATCGTACGGCATATCTGGGATATCCCTACATGATCAAAACTATATATATATATATATATATTATGATTGAATTTGTTTCCCTAATCACTTTTCGTATTAGATTATTGAAAGATGTTGGGCATTTAAGTATAATACATATGTAGATCAATAGCCCTTAAAAGAGGTCCTCTTCGGAATAAAAACGGAATAAAAAGATCCCTTCTCTTCTTTTGAATCCCTTTCTATGCCTCTATTTTAGCTTCGGGTTAGGTCAATATCATAAACACACTTAAGACTAACCTGTTGAGTGTCTCTTTTCCTTGAAAGATCTTCTCATTTCAACGACTTCGTAATTTGATTCAAATTGTTTTTCCTCTTAAGATATTGATAACATCTTTATTGTTCAAATAATTAATTTGATTAAAATCAAACTAATGAAATAGCTAAGATTACTCTATTGAACAAATTTTTAAGGAATATATAATTCAACCCGTAAGACTAGTTATTTGGAGCGGTGGATCCCAATAATGTTTTGCATTGTTAGTAAATACTCGTATTATACCTCTATAATTAATAGATGTACATTCCCAACTTTAAAATAATAATAATAATAATAATTTCTCATATGCTATACACAGTTCAAACTTCAAACTTAACAAAAAATACTCATTTTTATAATAAAATTTATAGTTCAAAAATTTGACAGATTCCATATCATTCGTGTGTGAAATACTTTTAATTATACTACTAGCAAGTCGCTCTACTGCAATTATCAACACCACAAACAATATTTGAAATCCTTCCTTTTTTTCTTTTTGTGAAATCAACATGCTCCATAAGAATTTGGAGGAATTACAGATGGGTCTGGTTAGGGATAAATAATTATAGTTAGTAGTCATTCTTAATTAAGTTAGTAGTCATTTTCTAGTAAGTTAGTAATCATTTATATAGAACTGTAATTGTTTACCCATAGCTAGACCTATTTGTAATTTTCCTTAAGAATTTGTTATGGATTACATGATGGATATACTATTTTACTTTAAAGACTATGTTTCAACAAAAACCGAGAATATTTTAGTAAAAAAAACTAAAAGCATATATAGATCAAGACCTATTTATGTATTAATTTTAGTCATTTTCTTAGTCGAATTCCCCTCTTTCCAAGCACATTAAAAAAAAAAAGATTACTATTTAAAATATAATTGATACGGAGTATTTAAAAATATTTTAATAAAATAAATAAAAATGGTGATTAAAAGTGATATACTAAATAAAATAACATAACATATATTCTTATATTTTTGGTCTTGAACTTTTTGTTAAAATTTGTATTGTATGCGTATATGCTCATATTTATATAAAAAGAAATCAAATTACACTTTGTATGTATTTCACCTCATATCTTTCGTTTGTATTTTATTAACTATAGTGTTTTGATAATAATACTTCCTCTGTTCCTATTTAATTAGCCTACTTTCCATTTTGGAATATTTCAAAATTATTGTTGCGTTCAAAAAGTCAATGATTCTTTTTGTTTGATTTTCTAAACTATCTTTAAAAATGTACTTTCTCTTTTTTTAATGTTTTGTACACATAAGGACAAAATTGGAATTTTAAAACATAAGTGTTGATTCGAAAGCATTTAATAAGTGTTGATTTGAAAGCACTTAATAGAATTACTTTTAAAAAAATGTGTTTTTTCAAATGGGAAAATCAAATAAAAAGTAGGAACAAAAAGAGTAGAATCATATTTATCAGTAAACGAGCACGCGCAATGCGTGTTCAACACATTTTTTTAAGTTTTCATCCCATCATTGAAATTACTATGTCAGTTTCAAGGTTTCTTCAACCGCATGTGTGTAGGAGAAAAAATTAAGGAGAAAGAGGTTGTGGTGGGTTTTTTAAAGTTAGTAAAATTATCAAATTGTCTCTTAACTTTATTAACTTGTAAAGGTATTTTAGTATTTTCAGGTGCAGTCCAATCACAAAGGGAATTGACTTTATATAATAGTATAGAGGTTGTGTAGGGGAAAAAATTAAGAGGAAAGGGGTTGTGGTAGGTTTTTTAAAGTTGGTAAAATTACCCAATCGTTTGTTAACTTTATTAACTAGTTTTATTAACTTGTAAGAATATTTTAGTATTTTCGGGTGCAGTCTAACAATAAAGGAAATTAATTTTATATAGTAGTATAAATGAAAGATGAATAGTTATCTAATTAACATATAACGAGGATATATTTGTAAAATCGCAATTTCTTTTATAGCCATAAAAACTAAATATGTTTTTCAAATATGAGAGGGTCAAAACACATATATATTTTTGAGAGTGCCAAAATATTTGAAACCATGAAAATTGAGAGAGTAAAATTTAAATTTCAAAAACAAAAGAAGGTTTTGTTTTTGCTTAAATATAAAACCGGTAAAGGCCGTATAGCCGGTGAAACCGTGATTTTCCTTAGTAAAACCGTCTAACTGCGTCTCTCTCTCTCTCTCTCTTTCTATCTCCTTCTCCCTAAAGACGCTGGCACAGAAAAGAGGCTCTGAGCCTTTGGAGGCTTCGAAAATCGTAGTTTTCGGGAAGAAAAAAGAAAATGAGTGAAAATTTTCAAAAAAAATTCGATTTATGATTTGGGGTTTTTCAGCTAATCCGAAAGATCATTGCTGCATTAGGTTTCGGATCCTCAGATCCATCACATCAAAACGAATCTCTCTCTGTCCCTTCATCTCAGATCCCTTTAGAGCCATTCTTAACTAATGACGTTTTGATGATCCTACGCTTCACGAGGTAAGAACAAATGCTCTGTATCGTTTGGTTGCTGAGAAAATGAGAGAAAAGAAGATAAACTTTTTGAATAACACCATTGTTTTGACGTTGTTTTAGATTTTCGTGAAATGGAAACAGTCGTACTCAATTGAAGTGGAAGGTGCTGTGTTAGGCACACTTCATGTTTTATTGGGTCTTATTAGTCTTCGTTTTCTCTTTTTTTCCTGCATTTTCTCAGCAGCCAAACGGAGGGTTTAGTGTTTTCTCCGAAGCCATGTCGGAATGTTTTGAACTCTGAAGCAGATCAATATGAAACGATTGGATTCAATATTTGGAAATGCGTTCGAGTTTAAAAAAGATCTAGTTGAGTGCATATTCGTTTAGATTCCGTCTTACTTGCTGTATGTCTGATTTGATTGAGATTTAATTTCAATTGATTGATTGATGCCCTAACTGCTTTATTTTGTACTTGAGGTATTGCTTAATCCTCTGTTTGGTTGCTGAGAAAGCGGAGGAAAATAATAGAAAATAGTGGGCGGAGTAAAAGATTAGAAGATTAAAATTGTCTTATGTTGTTTGTTGCTCAGTATCCTTTCAAGCGCAGTCAGTAATCTCTTGGACGGCCTGGGGATGCACACCACGTGAGGAAACAAAAACCCCACTCAACTCAACTATTTCGCTTGGATGAGTTGAATTTTTTATTTTTTATTTTATTTTCATTTGAAAAAAAAAAAATAGTAAACATTGTACGCCAAATTCTTTTCTCTTCCTTTCCTCCATTTTCTCAGCAACCAAATGAGTTAATGAATTTTGCATTAAGCAGAGTACTATGGTAAATTTTTTTTGGGTTTAACATTACAACAATATAATAAAAATCTTCTTCTTAGAGTGGCCTCTTTTTAAATTTTTTAAATTTTTTTCTTTTCTAAGGGTAAGTACTTATAGAGTTTTTTTCTTTTTGCTTTGTCTTTACACCATTTTTGTCACACACAGCACCCACCCTCCTTTTTTTTAGGGTTGCACTCTGTGCCATGAGTCCATGAGTTTTGTAATTTACAGGTGTGATGGATGCTGCAGCTAATCTCGTTTCTTCAATTTACAGAGTGTGATGGATACTGATAATCTTGTATCTGCTAATGGGCTTGAGCCAGCCCATCAAAATGGTGGTCATGAGCAACATCCTGCCTCTGGAGAGGAAAGTGGTGTTTCAGAGAAAGCAATTGGGATCCTCAATAGTACTACAGAAACTGCAGGGCTTAATGGGAATTCGGAAAATGTTATTAAGTTGGATGACAGTGGAACTATCAGTTCATCTACAGAAGAAGTCAGAGAGGGATCAAATGTCAATGTGAAAAGCAACGGTTCAACTGTTTCTGAGGTAGGATGGGTTTCATTCTGTCTGCTTGGTTCACTAGATTATCCTTGGTCTGATCCGAAACAAACGTGTGCATGCATCTTACTTATAGGAACTGGGAGCAAAGGACGCTGATAAGTCAAATCATTCCAAACCACATAATGGTCAAGGAAAAAGCAAGAATGAGAAGCCTTCGGGCCCCAAACATAGGACAACAACTTGGGTGAAGAAGAGCAAAGATGGAAGAGATACTGAGGCAACTTCTACTGTCTTAAATGGTTCTGTGGCCTCGAATTCACGCCCAAAAGAGCCTTTTAAAACTAGATCATTCAATGGCAGGCAGGATCATCTCTCCAAGGTAAAATTTGATGTCATTCTTGGTTTCTTGCTTGTGTAGTATGGTCATATGTTCACCTCGAGGTACAAGTACATTCTATTTTGATATTTGATTATTATCTATGCCATAACTGATTATTATCTTTTCTCTCTATTTGTTTCTAACAGCAATCTGGAAAGGCTGGTGCAGCATCACTTACCATGAATATGACAGAGTCTGAAGTCCTCACGTATGTTCTGCTTTCAGTTAAAATGAATTTTTTCACCTCCTCCATGAAGCTATGTCTTAACTGTTAGCTCGAATATGAATTTTGCAAAAGGGAGAATGGAGGGCTCTTAGTGGCCTTCTTAAGTGTCTGATATATTTACCTTTGTTTTCTTTCCCTATTTTCTTTCTATTTTCCCCTTAAACCTTTTCTGCAATTTCAATTGATGACAACTTTTTTTGCCAGTGGTTTGTGAACTGTGATTTCCTGACTACAGGGAGAAGACAAAACTGAAGCCTCTAAAAAAAGGACTCCCTAATGAAGCTGAAGGAGAGACACAATCTTCTTCGTATCCTTTCATATTTTAACATTTTATCATTCCTTTACTTTTTTGGGTAGAAAAAGGGAAGTGTGTTTTTTTTTTTTGCTTTGGGTGCGGGCTCCCTTTACATTTAAGCCATATGGTTACTGTTTCTTCCGCTGACATCTTTTCCATGTTTATCCTTAAGTACATTTTACAAGTCCCACAGCTGGAGATGATAAGCCTCGCAGAGTGGGTACACTTCCAACCTATAGTTTCAGCTTTAGGTGCAATGAGCGAGCTGAGAAGAGAAAAGAAGTCAGTTTTTCACACACACCTTCATGAGTAAAAAATGGTTTTCCCTAGTAGCATTGTTAAGCGTGAACTTAGGATGAATTTCATTATCTTTTTGGGCAGTTCTACTCCAAACTTGAAGAAAAAATTCACTGCAAAGGAAGCAGAGAAAAGTACCTTGCAAGCTAAGTCCAAGGTGGTAGTTTTTTATATATATGTTTCCAGTTGGTGGACAGTAATAAATAAATGAATGTCAGCTCTTATTATGATGATATTTTCCTTGACAGGAATCTCAGGAGGCTGAGATTAAGATGTTCAGGAAGAGTTTAACGTTTAAAGCAACACCCATGCCAAGCTTCTATCAAGAACCTCCACCTCCTAAGGTGGAGTTAAAGAAGGTAACTTTGTGTTTGTCATTACAGGTAGCATTACGATAGCCTAGATAAGATAAAATACTTTAGTTATCATGGTGACTCTCTATACGAGCTCTCTTGCACAGAACGGTTACAATTCCTCAATTATAAAACCTCTTCATTGAAGTAGGGATTACATTCTGTTGTTCCTTGTTTTCATTTAACAACACTGAGTGTTCGATTCTTTCTATTCACTAGCATTATATAGGCAGGTTGAATATCAAGCTTTCTTTGTTTGGTGGGTGGCAATTCCAGCAAGAAAAAATGTTTTATACATAATTACATAAAAGCTGGTTTTCTGTTTATTTATTTATTTATTTTATTTTTTGCCCTTGAAAATCTAGCGTTCATGGTATTGGTACACTGCAAACCATGCACCTCTCTGCACTTAATATTTAATTAGAACAATCAGTTAATATGTAATCTTCTTTGGGTTAGAACTTGACAAAAACATAAATTGAATTATTTGTCTTATTAATAATTTAGTACTGAAGGTTAATTCGAGTTATTAGCTCCCTTATTGCCGAATGACTTCTAGTCCTACTCTTGATGAACTTAAGCACAAAGAGCTTTTAGTTCTGCAACCAAACAGGTTCATGTAAAATTGAGGATGAAGTAAAGATATTTCGCTATTCCAGGAATCAGAAATTTTGGATCTAGAAAGAAAAATGAAATACAAAGACTTGAAATTTTAGGTTGAGTCATTAGATATGGCTTAAGTGCTTGTAAAGCATTTACCCTCCGATGCTTTCCATTTTTATTAATCATTTTAGTGAGTTTATTTGAAGGTTGTGCATTAAAGCGGAAATCATTATCAAGTGAAAAAAAGATATCGGATACATTGTTTGTTGGAAGTTTCTATCTATCTGATGTTTGTTTTCGCATTTGCCAGAGTTAGTTTCCAATTTTTGTTGTTGATGTGACAATAGATTTGTAACTGCTTAGCAAATTGGAAAAATTCCTTACTAGGTGAAATAAACCTTCTGACCAAAAGAATAATGTTGAAATAACACATATGCTGGAACGTCCTTATGAGCTAAAATTTTCCCTGATTGTTTCTTTATTTTTTTTTAGATCTTCAATGTGGATGCAAGTCTTCCTTCTATTTTTTAATTTTTCAGAAGATGAAGATGAATGCCAAAGTTGTTCGCTAGTTGTGTGGGGCAGGTTACGCATATGTGAGATGATGGAAAGATAATTTATATCTGTTGCTTTTCTAGTTGTTTAGCATAGCTTTTAAAGATGTTAACAAATTTTTCCTCTTTTTGTTGGAGGGTACACTACTTATAGATGATTGAGGAGAAAATAACAATCTAAATGTGGCTATAGAAACTCGTCATAACCACCTTGTTAGAGTTGGTTGCAATTGAATTTGATTCATAAGTTTTGAAACATGAATATAGATATGGGATATGGATACGATACGAATCATAACTCATGAATCATAAATAATAAATGGTTTAGAATATTCAGAAAACCAATTAAGAATTTGATTCATAAGCTTTGAAACATGAATATAGATATGGGATATGGATACGATACGAATCATAACTCATTAATCATAAATATTAAATGGTTTAGAATATTCAGAAAACCAATTAAGATGTAAGAATAACTCATGAATACAATTAAAAATTCACCAAAGAATCCCTAAGCTTCTTTTTATTACATTCACCAATTTAGAGTTCATGAATGCAAAATTAGAAAAGAAAAAAAAAAAGGCACATTTGTTCAACATCAAACCTCTACGAGTGTGTGCCCAAGAAGAGGGAGACAGAGAGAGAGAGAGAAAGAGAGCCTTAAGTTTAATCCGAGATGAGAGAAGAGTGAGGAAAAGGAATAGATTGAAATAGAGAAAAGAGATAGTAAGGCCATATATGTGCATGTGAAATTGAGAAAAGAGATATTGAGGTTGTGTGTGTGTGTGTGTGTGTGTGTGTATATGTGTGGGAGCGAGTGAGAGAGTATAAACCAAATCTTGAGTGTTGGCCTAGACTGTAGGGGATGCATGACTAGGCTTAGCGTCATGCCGGTTGCGATCACTTGAACCGTGGTGCTTGGCTGCTGTGTTGCCCTTTAAAGATTTGAGGGGCGCCTTCCCTAACATCAACTGGTTTTAGGTGAAATGGTTAGCACTTAGTCCTGCAATTGGTATCAGAGTAATGTGACGGGCTCGAGTCCCCAAGAGGATGCGGCATGCACAGGGGGGTGATTGTTGGCCCAGACTGTAGGGGATGCAGGGCTAGGGTTAGTATCATGCTGGTTGCGATCACTCGAATCGTGGTGCTTGGTTGCTACGTTACCTTTTAAAGATTTGAGGGGCGCCTTCCCTAACATTAGCTGATTTTAGGTGAAATGGTTAGCACTCGGTCCTACATTGAGAAAGATAAAGGGAGGGAGAAAAATGAGGTTCAGGCTTCCTTTTATTTTTATTATTATTATTTTTTTTCGTATTTCTTGATTGATTCTAACAATAATAAAAATAAAATTTGAACCTGTCTTTTTCCAAAAAAAAAAAAAAAAATTAAAAACCTCTATTATATCCACCATGTATTCTTCAATATCTCCCATTTATATTCTTCACGCATCTTCCCAGTATTTGTTAAAGAGTAACCTCAAAGTATCCCCTAAGTATCTCCCAAGTGTATGTATGATGTTGGGGGGTTTTAAAGTATTTGTGCTTCACAGGTCATAATTAACTTGTTAGGGTAGTTGGTTGCAAGCTGAATTTGAGTTGGTAAATGCCGGAAGCACTATATTCCATGCACAGTTGTGGAAGTATTATTTTTCATCAATGGTTTGCCTAGTGAAGCTGTTCAACTATATTCTCTAATCTACTTGTAGATGAAACTTAGATTATAGAATCTGGAAGTGTCATGTAAGATTCTGTTAATGGGACTGTCCTTGTTAGCATTTCCTTGATTTTGGCTCTTCATAGTACAAGCTTCTCTAACACCTTCATTTGGCATTGTGTCAAGACCTCAGCATATCCAGTTATCATTGAACTATTGTCAAGCCAGCTGCATTGCCATTTTATTTTGTCACCAAAAAAATGTTGAAGCCACCTTGTAAACATTGCCAGAAAAACTGCCTTAAAAGGGCTCTATCAGGGTTAGTGGGTTACCTTATTACGAGCCCCCTTGTACCAAAGGTTGCTGCTGGAAAGGCTTTATAATACCCTAGTGTGGTATCATCCTGTTTAATTTTTGTAATATTTTCTTAGTTTAATTCTTTGAGGGTCATCCCATTCTCTTTTATTGGCATATCTTCATTATGAATATAGTGCCTTCAACAGTTGATGGTCATAGGCTTACAGTTTTACATTTTTAAATTTCTTCTCTGTTTATGTTGATCATCTGTACTTACATAAGGAATTTGAATTTTTTATACAATTTATATCTCTGTTTCGCCGTGTCAAACTTTTTGATTGAGCACCAGCATGCTGGGTATTCATGGACAGCTATGTGCCTGTGCCATGTGTCTGGGTTGTGCTGGCTCTGCTTGTGCCAGTGTTTGTATTTCTTTGCTTCGTCTATTTCAGATTGCCCTGGATCAGCTTCTTGAAGTTCTTATAACTTGAATTAGCTTCATCCAATATTCATGTTGGTTGGGATCAAGAAGGATTAATTTTATATTTTAGTGTTTATTATTTAGGACTTATATTTTGTATTATTTAGGACAAAATTTTACTTGGTTTTAGTAGTATTAGTTATTTCTATTTGTAACACTTTTTTATGTTTGCTTTGCCTATATATGGCTTGGAATGTAAGCCCTAGAGAATCAGACTTGATGCATAAGAATTAAGCTATACTGCTTCTTCTCCAATCCCCCTGAAAGTAGGGTTTCTCCTTTTCCAACCTCCCTAATCAAATAGGGCTTCGCTCTTCCTCTTTTTTCTCTTTCTTTCTTTGTCCCTCTCTCTCTATTCTTCTCTTTCTTTTTTCTCTCTACTGGTTTTGCATCACATGTCCATTTAATTTTTCCTTATTTTTGCATGGAATATTTATTTTAAAACAATGTGTATTTGCTTTGTTACTTTCCATTTTTTTTTTCTAAGGGTAAAATGGTAAAGGGTAAAGTTGTAGGACCACACAACTATTCATTCATGCTGATGTGTGTATTTACTTTGTACCTTAGTGATGATAAGTTCATGCTCCATTATGTGGCAATTAGAGTGTTAAGTTGTAACTTGTTCTAATCAACAATTTCTTTATGCCTCTAAGCATTTTCTTATCCCATTATAGTCTGCCATTTTAGAACCATTATTCATGTTCTCTCATGGTTTTGTGAGTCTAGAATGGTAATTACGCTCTCTTTGGTTGCCAAGAAGACAGAAAAGGTTAAAAAAATTGCAATCATTTCAACCCTAGATAATTGTTGGATTCTAGCTTCTTTTTTTTTAACCCTCATCCCTCTCATATTCTTGTCAACCAACTGGGAGCATTTTCATAAATTTGTAGGAAATTTTTTGGATGAATACTTTTTTTTAGGCATGAAATGTTCAACTTATCTCATCCCCCTAATTTTACCATCCGCCTCTAAAACCTTCAGCTAGTAATTGTTAGATTCTAGCTGCTTCTCTTTACCCTCTTGTCGCTCTCGTATTATTGTCAACCAACTGGGAGCATTATCATTAATTTGTAGGAAATTGTTTGGATGAATACTTTTTTCTAGGCATGAAAAGTTCTACTTATCATCCCCCGAATTTTACCATCTGCCTCTAAAACCTTCAGCCAGAAGTTTTGACCCTGTCTATTTGTTGGGTGAAACTTTATCAATACTTCGTCGATGTTCTGAATAACAAGAGTTAAATGGAGGTGGTTAAGGCATAACTAGTAAAAAAACAAAACCCCAATCTATAACTTTAGCATATCTAAAAAGCAAACAAGAGAGGGGTTATGGTCATTAGAGCAACTATGAAACCACCAAAAAAGAGTCTTGACAAAAGAAGACTTGAGCTCAATGATTGAGGATTCCTTATCTTCAAAGTTCGAAGATTTCTCTCTCCAAAGGCACCAAAAAGGTGCGTGTGGGGCTATATCCCGTACCAACTTAGCTTTCTGTTTGAGTCATTTCCAGTGGGTTAATGAAGGTTCTTTAGTGGTTACCAACGTACCATAGCATGGTTTTAATGATAATACCTCAGCATTCTGTCTTATCTGCCTCGTCGAAAATGTGCCTATTGTAATATTTTTGTTTTATTTGACACAGATACCACCCACGAGAGCCAAGTCTCCCAAACTTGGTCGAAAGAAGAGCTCTCCCACTGCACATTGTGAAGAAAACATTGGCCACAGCTCTCGATCAGGCCGGCTAAGTTTGGATGAGAAAGTGTCCCAGAACAACCCATCCAAAGGACTTTCCCCAGTCCATCCAAAGAAGCCACTACGAAAGTCCCTTCCCAAATTGCCTTCTGAAAAGACCACTTTATCCAATGTGAAGAATGAAGCCCCATCTCTTGCACAACAGCGGGAGGCAGTTCCAACTACTGTAGCCAAGCGAATCTCAGCCCAAAACAGATGATGCTGCAGTGGTTGAAGAGCAAACCCAGCCCAATGTGGTCCATGAACCCATTGCGTTTGAGCACTAAGCACTGAAACATTGGAATTGGATTGTGCATTTACAGAGCCCTCAGCTCCTCGTCGCCTGATAGATAAGAGAGGTATGAATAAGACTAATATTATTTAACGATGAAGGCCTGAAGGGTTTTGCATCATGGATTGTAATGTCGTCTTGTCCATAGTCAGCAGCAAGGTTTGGTTGTCTTGTGTGCTTGCTTTCAAGATTGCTGGTTTTGGTAGTCAGGATTCTGCATTTCTGCTTGCAGCGCTGTATGCTATGTCTTGTCATGTTACCCTAATTTATCTTGTTTCAGTATGCTATATAGTTTCCTGGCTATTGAAAAAATTTGAGAAATTTTTGGCAAAATCTGCCGGTAGATGGTTGATGATTGAAAGTATTGGCTGTTGATCCTACTTTGATGAACAATTGGGTATTGTTAATTTAATCAATAGGCTGATACTATGTTGTAAACATACTTTTTGGTTGTCTGAGCTTACTGTCTTGCATTTGTTGCCTCTTTCAAAGTTTCAATGTCTGGACCCCACAAGAAGAGAGGTTATTTTCTGGAGTTACTACATCAAAGCTCTACTAATTTTACCTTGGTTTATATGCTTTGCAGGATGCGTATCTGTTATCAAGCCATCTTTTTCCCTTCGGTCATCCTGATAAAGCATTTCTTTTTTATTTTTATTATAAATTGTTTTATTCTCTTATTATTTTGTTTTTTAAAGTTCATACTTCGTAGCATGGTTTTAAAAGCTTTTGTAAGAGCCGTCAATATTTTCTAGATTGTAAAGTAGTGTCATTACTAAAACTGCATTTAGTAGACTATCCAAGCCCAAAGGTTAGTCTGGCCTGGCCTGGCCTTTTATCTAAATGAAAATAGTCATGCTTCTAGAAAGTACACAAAAACTTTGTGAAGATTATATTGTAAGAGCAACTCTAAGTGGTTAGCTATTGAGTGCCTTCGGCTATTTTAACCAACAAAATCAACTTTTTTTCCTACGTTGATAGGCTAGTTATATGAGTAACTATTGTGGGCCTTTTTGGCCATTGCTTTTTGACGAGCTACATTTTTTAGTTAGTAGATGTTCGCTAGTTAAATATTTTTTTCATCAAGGTTCTCACACTTCCTCCTCTTCCCTGGAGCCAAATGATTAAAAAACCAAAAGGCATAAATAAAAAAATCTAAAGTAGTTAAAGAATCGTTAGTGCCCTTGCACGACTCACTTGAATAGGCTAACTGCTAATATATTTATACAAAAAAATCATAATTCGGAAGCACCATCCTACAGTTCTTCCGCTTCATGTGCAGATGTAAGTAGAATTTTGATATTGTTCTTATATTTGCCTTATTACAGTTTACTCCAAGTTAGGGGTTTTTGTGATTCTGTCTTAGGGTAAATTTTAAATCAAACCATAAGACTTTAGTTTTATTCCTACCAAACTAAAACCAAACCATACTATAAAAAAACCAAACCAAACCAAACCAAAAAATTTCTATTTGGCTCGGTTTAGTTTCGGTTTCGGTTTCGGTTTTGGTTTTAACCTATCAAGTAACAAAAAATCATTATGGATAATTGTTTACCTCTAACAAAATAGAAAAAAATGACAATTTGAATTCCAAATAAAGAACAGTTTTAATAATAGCATTACATTAGCAACTAGAAAAAACAGTAAACATTGTATCAAAATGGAAATAGAGAGCGAGAGGTGGGGAGTAGAGAGCGAGATGCTGAGAGCAAAGTAACAAACTTTAGTTTAATTATTAATTCAGTAGATTTTATATTCTTACTACGATACTATCTATTTTTACCCTTGTTTGAATTAGAAATTTACAAACTAAACTTTCATATATATATACTAGTAATCGAGCACATGCGATGCGTGTGCAACACATCTTTTCAAATTTCTACTCTATCAGTGCAACTGTTATGTCAGTTTCAAAGTTTTTAAACCGCATGCGTGTGTGGGAGAAATTTAAGGGGAAACAGGTTGTGGTGGGTTTTTCAAAATTAATAAAATTACTAAATCGTCTTTTAACTTTATTAACTTATAAGGGTATTTTAGTATTTTCATGTGCAATCCAACCACAAAGGCAATTGGCTTAATATAGTAGTATAGATATATAGGTTTGTTTGTCTTTCTTTTTTTTTTTTTTTTTTTTTTTTTTTTTTTTCAATTTGGTTTGGTTTTTTTTAAATGAAAACAAAACAAAACCTAAGGGAAAAAAACCAAATCAAACTAAACCGGTTTGGTTTGGTTCGGTTTGGTTCTCAGTTTTAACCAAAACCATGAACACCCCTACTCCAAGTATTGCCATCCTACATTCGTGAAAGTCGGAGAGGCCACACGAGAACTGTCGGGTGTAAGCTAGGAAATAAGATATCTACAAGCCAGTACTGATGGAAACCAATGGATCGATGACTAGTTGTCACATAAGGGAAGTTTGGTAATGGTGTAATGGATGAACACAAGAAGAAGAAGAAAAATATAGTTAACGTAATATATTTCATATATTAAATGGGCTATTATATAGTGTATTTATAATACACCAACAGTCATCAAAGCACGCATTCAAATGGGTACATCTCTTCCAAGGGACATATCCTTTCACACCCACCAATCATATGTGGTGTGCATCCTTCAACGATGCACATCATACACACATGATGCTTCTCCTTGTGGGAAGTTATCTACTGCACTTATGGACTAATACGGTGTGGTAAGCCACACGATATCCTATTGCGATTACCCAACGGCTTTCATCTCCCACTTGATTGAAAATGGGATATGCATATAGATAACCCGACTTAGTTGGTTAATTTATCTGAGTATTCCCTTCACCAGTTACTACTATACCAACTCACATCTGTATATTCTCACAGATTGGCGTCAAAATAATGGTATGCCCCACATGCACACGCTTTTACCATTTCCTTTTGACTACGTCCTTCCTTTATATGCCATATGTCAAAATGACATAATCTAGACGACTTCATTTACTATATTTCAAGTGAGTGGCACCAATACTCTATGGAAGGGAAAATAAGTTCACACCCTAATCATTATTAGCGACTTCAGCTAAGACACAAATTTATACCATATGCTGACTTGCGCTCAAAGTTTCGATCAAGTACTTCCTTCTGGGCCAAACCAAAGGTTTTCCTTGATACATCTTATCAACGACTAATTACACTATGCGCCTAAGTATTAAGTAGAATCAACTTAATGCCTCAAGGTGAATTTTACAACAAAGTCGTTCTATACATAATCTTATTACCTCATTAGTGGTTTTGCCTTTGTTTTGACTCTATTTAATATATACGCTGCTGTAGACAATGCCTCTCCCCAAAAATGTAAAGGCAAATCAGCGTATGGCATTATGGACCTTGTCATATCCATAAGAGTCTTATTTCTCCTTTCTATATTCCCATTTTGTTGGGGTGTATATGACATAGTGTAAATATGTATTATACCATTTTCCTTGCAGAAAATATCAAAGGCTTCATATTCACCACCTCTGTCATTGTTCAAGGCCTTAATGGGTCTTCCCAATTGGGTTTCTACTTCCTTTTTGTACTCTTTGAATTTTTCAAGAGCATTAGATTTGTTTTTTATCAAGTAAATATACCTGTACCTTGAATAATCATCTATGAAGGTTATAAAGTATTCCATGTTCCTATGGGTATTAGTCTTTAAAGGTCCACAAATATCTTAGTATACTACTTCAAGTAAGTTTGATCACTTCCAACTTTTTGAAAAAGATTTTCTTGATAATTTTCCTTTGATACATGGTTCACATATATCGAAGTCAATCGTACTTATTTGTGGTATAAGGCCCAACCTGCTCATTCTAAGCATTTTTTCTTTATTTATATATATTCTATTCTACAATGTCATAGATAAGAATTATTGCTAGCATTTAAGACATTAACATACTCATAAAATGAAATACTTTTATTAATAGCAAATGTGTACATATCATCAATTCTAACACCCTTCACAATTATATGACTACCCTTCCCAATTGTTACATAACTAGACTTAAAGCGCACTTCAAACCCCTTCTTTTCTAATACAGACACAGAAACTAGATTCCGCCAAATATTCGAGGCATACAAGACATTCGGGAGTGTAACATGAGACTCTCTGCATGCAATCTTACAATCACCCTCACCCAACACATCCTCATAAGTGTTATTGCCCATGTATAACCGATGATCTCCTTGTGCCTTTCCCTTGAAGTTGATGAAGTTATCTCTATTCTTTGACACGTGCCGGTTGCTCCAGAGTCAATCCACCAATAATCCTTTTCTGATTCCGCAACAATAGCTTCTGAGGTAGTCAATACAACATCTTGTTTGTCTCTATTCTTCTTTCGCTTCGTGCATTGTGCTTTGAAATGACCAACTTCGCCTCATTTATAGCAAGCCTTTTGTTTCTTATTACCTAAATGTTTGAATTTTGATTTCTTGCTATTCTTCTTCCAAGGACCTCCCTTCTTTTATGGATACGAGGATGAATCCCCTCAGCCTATCCTCCACAATTTCGGAATCGATACCTAATGCCGCTAACTGGAGTAGAACAAAGAGGCAAACCCCGAATGTGTGCACCGGTCCCGCAACACACACACACACTAGTAAGTCACGAACTTGCACAGTGGCGGGGATTCATATTCACATCCAAATCCAGGAATTGGTTACCTGTCAATGGAAATATGTCCTACCAACCTTTACTATACTTATTACGCCTGAAGAGCTGGCCACAAGGTTTGAACACAAGATCTCCCTTCTTATTTTGCTTGGAGGAGGATTATTCACCATAAGCAAGTTTTCGCCGACTTTTTCTTTGTTTATCCTCTTAAGTCTTTCCTCTTCGAAGGCTAGTAGTGCAGGTAAAGTATTCATGGAAGACTTTGCCCATATGGTAGGGAGGTCACTACATGATCCCATGATTTTAGAAGACTATTGAGAATTATCGACACCTGCATTTTATCAGAAATGGTATGCCTAGCATTGGTAAGATCTTTAGCAATTAATTCTAATTTTAAAACATGATCTACCACGCTATCACTCTCAGACATATGGGTCCCATTGAATTTTTCCAACAAAAGTTGTATGTAAGTTTTAGATCTTGGCCCATATTTGTCCTTTAACACATCCATTATTTCCTTGGCCGTTTTGAAATCCGTATAAAGAGGAATCAAGTCATCCTACATATGATTGAGGATTGATGCCCATGCAAGAGCATTATCATCCTACCACTTTTCCTCAAGTCTCAACGTGGTGGGGTCTGTCTATTTGCCATCTACCTTGGGCATTGATGTGGAAATTGTGTAGAGAGTTTTCTCATGTGTAAGGTAACATGAAATTTTTATTTTTTAAATTTTAAAGTTAATATTACTAAGTTTATCCACTTTAACTGTATCAAATTTATTAGTCATACTAACAACCGTAGAAAATAAAATATACTACTTAGTCCAATTAAAATAAAATGAACAACTTACAAATCACTCATAGATTTTCTGTGTCCAAACTCAGATACGTCGAATTTTAATAAGGTACAAAATTTTACGTCGATTGGAGGTCGTTTCACCCTTCCATTTGACGGTAATATAAAAAAGTACCCAAACCGATTGAGAAACGGGATTAATCACACACGGTTTGGCTAAGTCAAAACCTCTTATTGTTTTCCTCACGTCACCCCCTTCTTGCTTTTAATTGTTCATAGCAGTGATACTGTCAGCACACTTTTTAGTGGGAATGATGTCAGGGGAAACTTTATTTTTCTTTTAAGTACCAATACTATTTTCTATAGTACTGATTGCGTCTGCAAAAAATTGATCCAATTAATTCACCCTCTGAACAACCTCTGCACGCAGGCCCAAAGAGAAGAGGCTAACAGGAGGGGGTGTCGTCTTCTTTGATGGGTTTTTGGCTTTTTCCAATCAAGATGAACCGCACATAAGTCCGATTCACAGACTCAAAATTTTATGCGTTTCTATTCAGTTTCTTCACAGTTTTCTTCGCTCATAAACTCTTCCCCAAAACAAGGCTCTAATACCACTGATGAAAACCAATAAATGGGTGATATAGAGATGCCGTTAAGCTAATTATTACACAAGGGGAAGTTTAGTAGTAGTGTAATGGATGAACACAAAAAAAAGAGAAAGAGAGAGTTTTTCATATATTAAATGGGCTGTTACATGGTGTATTTATAATACACCAACAGTCATCAAAACACCCATTCAAATGGGTATATCTCTTCCAAGGGACATATCCTTTCACACCCACCAATCACATGTTGTGTGCATCCTTCAACGGTGCACATCATACGCACATGATGCTTCCCCTGGTGTGAAGTTATCTTGTGAAGTTATCTACTGCACTCATGAAGTAATTCGGTGTGGCTTACGGTGTGGTAAGCCACACCATATCCCATTGCGATTACCCAATGGCCTTCAATATGCGTCTGAGAGAGAGGAGTCCACAAGCTGCAAGAGGCAGACTAGGGAAGGCTAAATAAAAAGCACATCTGGCCCATCTTAGCTAGATATTTACCTTCCCATTGATGCAGAAACTGAAGAAAATCTTGATTTTTCGGCCCCACCCCCTTTTCTCTCTCTCTAAAATCATGGAAAAGGATAAGGCATTTCTCAATTAACTAAGTAGTACTAACTGCTCATAAATGTTGCAGGAGCCAAATTCATCAGGCACCAATTAACCCCCCTATTAGCCTAGGAGATAGATCCATCACATGTGCAGAGGAATGTAAGATGAGACACAATGGAAAACTAACAATAGGCTCATAAACTATTCTCTCATTTATGTGCTTTCGTGTGTACAAAGGCTTGTGATTGTATGAGAGAACAGGCAAGACAGCAACACCTAAAAATTAAAAAACAAGGGTTAAGAAGAAGCGGCTAAAGGAGGGAGACGAGGATATTTATGAACGAAGTTAGGTGGTGATTGACATGCACTGCTACTGTTGATCCCATGTTGTTTCTGCTCTTCCTCTTCCTCTTCCTCTTCAGCATCCCACAGAAACCGAGCGTAGGAAGCAAGAACATAACTGCATCAACAAGTAACGAATGTTTTGAGAAACTCATCATGGATTTAAATGAAACCCACTACATAAAATCTCCTAAAAATCCCATTATACTACGGAGTAGATTTTAACCCTTGTATTTTATTTAAAAGAAAAAGGAATTAAACTCTTCAAAGTATAAATTAATGAAATTAATTTCATTAAAATATCAATAAATGAAGAAAAATTAGCGAAAACCATTTCATAAATTCTTTTAGAAATCAAATAAATGAAGAACTATAGAGAAGCAAACGAAGAGCTATAGAGAAGCAAGCCCATCATGGATTCTTGAAACCCAGTTTACAAATTCGATCTTCTAAAAATTCAAATAAATAAATGGTTTTTCTGAGTAATCCATGATGGATTGATGAAAAGATTGAAAACCCACTTCCTAAAACCTATCAATAAACGTAATTTTGGGGAGGTTAAGGAGCGGTAATCTGTCATTTGGCATAGAAGGGTTTGATTGTTTTTACCAATCATCAGGAGCAGACTGAAGAGCTTGATCAAAATAATTCTGAGCTCGAGTAGCATCTTTGTGTGCATGCCATATCAGATCCCCATAGAGGGATAATACATTCCCATCACTTGGCTTAGCCGAAAGTGCTCTTCCACAATACTCCTCTGCTTTAACAACATCACCTCGTACCTGAATTCATCCATAAACATCAATCAGAACCCATAAACCAATAACTCTAGCTAAATTCTTTAATGTAGCGAGAGAGAGGGAGAGAGAGAGAGAGAGAGAGAGAGAGAGAGGAGAGAACCTCTTTCAAGAACCTGGCATAGTTTCCAAGAATAAGAGCACTCCCAGGATATGCTCTGATCATTTTCTGGTAGTATCCATCCATGCTCTCATTTTCATGATCCGAATCCCAGCATCCGGATCCTCCATTTTCATCACCTCCACCACTACCACCACCGCCGCCGCCGCCGCCGCCGCCATCCACAAAACCAGCACTCCCCTCATCTACCCCCACTACCGTTGATTCATCCAAACCAGAGCTTGAGAACAGTTTCTTCAACGACGCCGTCTCCAAAGACGTACCCATCTCTTCATTTTCTTCCTCTTGTTCTGGGTCTTCAAAGCACAACCTGAGAATACCCATCTGAGAAAGGCCTCGTCTTTGGCTTGGAAACCTCTCTGAGATCGCTCTCCGACAATGTTCTGTACATCTTCTTCAATGAATTGTCAACAGGGGACGGCGAAGAACTGGAGGAAAGAGACATGGAAACAGGACTGGTCGTCCGAATGTGAATACCCAGATCAAAATCTGGTAACGATTGATGAACCCATGATTTCAAGATGGGTGTGGAGGTGCTTCTGAGAAGCATTTTTTATTTTTTCTTCCTTTCTTATTTTTAATTTTATTTATTGAAATCTGATCATTAGAGTTTCAACAGGGAGAGCGATGGTAAGTGTAGAAGGGGAGATTCTGGATTCAATATAATAATAAAAAGGAGAGTACAATGAGAGGTCGGCACGTGAGGAAGACTGCAAGGAAACAAGTGAGAAGCGAATTGTTCGCGAGGAGAGTGAGAGGCAAGGGTGGAAACACCGTTCTGGGATCAGAATGATTGGGAATCTGTGAGACTTTAGCAAAGCATTACCTACAAGAGACTTCCTCTTAAACCAGAAGAATCTCTTCTCAGATTAAGCTCTAATGTTCTTCTCTTATCTTTTCTATTTCTCTTCTTCTTTTCTCTCTGTTCTTTTTCTCTCCTTTTGCTCTCCTCCCCTTTGCCTCAGGGCTTGGGCCTCATTTTATAGTGAGCCCGAGATGTGACTGTTTAGCGATCAGAGGTGACAGTGACCATTCAAGAGATCCTCTCGAATGACCCTTCAAGAGCATTTAATGCTCTTCCGAGGCAGTTGGGATTACCAGGCTCACTATCCTCTTTAGGATCTGCGAGCCCATCCCTTGTCACATCATGTGTACTTGAATCTGGACCTCGAAGGTCCTTAGGTAAGGTTACCTCTGATACCATCAGTATGTCTCACCCATTTTCTTACTAATTTGTGTCAATCATTAAATGCTTGTTAATTTGTCTCATATGGGTCCGAGGTATCATAAAGGAGACGACCCTTTGAGTCATCCTCGACTCATCCTTCCCATGATCCTCGAACCTCCCAATCCTCGAACCCTCGGCTTCCTATCCTCGCCATCCTCTTTGTCCCTTATACCCCTGAAACATTCCTCTTTCCTCTAAGCGTTTGCCCTGCTCTCGTGACTCTTAATCCTCGCGGAAGGAAGATCATGCTAGTCACGTGCCATACTTCTCATGACCCCAGTTATGCCCCTGAGGGACTCCACTTCTTGTTATGGAAGGCTTTCCACTGTCGACACGTGTCCTGAAATCTCATGTGCCTACAGTCGTCCCCTAGTCACGCGCGTGATACCACGCCCTCATTGGTACGCGGGGTACATGCGTGTGACAGCGTGTTTTTCTATCCTTTTGCTCATAACTGTACCACGATGAGCCCTGGCGGTAGAAGCAACCCTTCTGTTCTCGTACGCAGTAGCCATAAATGCGGGAATCAATCGATATCGTCTGTCAGAAGATCGTGGTCCACGTGTCACTCCGTGGTTGGGCTCAACTGAAACAACATGGCCTCGGTCCCTGTTATTACGGCCGCCATCATTGCCTCAAGCCGTTTCCTCTCCTCCTCGACCTTTGGTGAAAACCTTCCTCTACTCCTTCAGTATAAATAGCACACTCAGTTTTCTTCATTCCTTTCCACGCTTCTCATTTCCTTAAATCTCTGACTCCTCTCTTCTCTGCAAGCGCTCTCTGCCTACTGTTTGCTTTCCCTTCTTCCAGTCTCTCTTTTTCACAGTTCATACCTCTCCTTCTTTCCCTTCACCATGTCTTCCGTGGGTACTGTGTATGCTCACAAGGATGGAGCCATTCCTGAAGTGCCCGCCACCTCCACATGGAAGAAGACCCACTTGATAGAGGACGGATTCTGGAAGATAGCTGACAAGGGGGAGGTGCGGCCTACAGCGAAGCCAGGCCACCAAATGGTTCTCCCATTCAAAGAGGCGAAAGGTGAGGATGGCATCTTCCCAGCCGCGAGTTCTCTTCCTCGCTTCTGTATTGAGAGGGGGGACTTTCCAGCCAGCAGCATACAGTTTGGGTCCCACTCGCAACCAGGCACTGGGTGGAAGGCGTGGTGCGATGAGATGTGCGGGGAGGAATCCTCGAGCGCAAAACTTCGAAGCGCGGGGATCTTGAAGGCTGTGAAGTTATCTGCTATTCTGGATGTGAAGAGGGATAAGCAGAGTTTGGAGTTCTTGCTCTCTCGTTGGTCTGCTGAGACCCATACATTCGTGACCGCGTGGGGAGAGTTTGGGGTTACTCTCGAGGACGTGGTCGTGCTGACATGGCTTCCTCCTTTTGGTGAGGAGAAATGGTCAGGGATAATCTTATCCCCTCAAGAGCAAAAAGCAGATGAAGCTCTTCGAGACGCCGTTGTTGAAATTGGGGGCTCCCAGAAGAAGTGTACCCTCTCTGGATGGGTCAGGTACTTTTACAAGGACTTTGGCGCGAAAGGGGAAAAGTGCCAAGCCTGGCGCGGGTCACGAAAGTGACTATGAACTGGAGGCGTTCATAGCCTACTGGCTTTGTCGCCATGTTCTCGAGGGGGGACCCGAGGATGGCATTAATGGCTGGGTCTTTCCCCTCGCAATCAGACTCGCGGGCGGGACGCGGTTGGCCTTGGCTCCACTCTTCCTCGGGACGCTCTACCATCGTCTCGACATGATTAAGAGGGACTTTGAGCGGTCCAAGGGGCGATATGTAGTAAATACCTATGTCTCCACTTCTCTGTTGTAGCTGTTCCTGTATGAGCACTTCAGGGGGTACGCCCCTGCTCCAACCAAGCTTCCAGCTACAGAAAAGGTGAAGGTGGTTGAGAATGGCAAACGAGTCACAAAGGAGGTACCGTGTGCCGCGCCGCGGGCCACACGATGGGCTGATCCCACCAAAAAGAAGCTGTCAGATTATATTGACGTGGCCCAGAACTTTATCCCCCGGCCCTATGTGACCGCGATCCCGGGGGTGAAGTGGCTCAATTGCAGCCCTGAGGCGGACCTTACAATTGAGTTCGCTACTTTTGAAGGGGAGGTGCCGCCAATGTATAATGTGTACTTGGCGAACCTCCTGCCCGGTGATCTTCCTGCGGCGGTCGAGAATATGGCCACAGCTGTCTTCTATCCCGCGGATAGGGTTGCGAGGCAGCTAGGATTTGACCAGGGGGTACCTCACATTTTCAAACCAGGGGGTCATCATGGGGCTGCGGATGCACGCTTTACTTACGCTCAGCTCCATCTCCTCCGAAAGATGGCAAAAAAGATAATGTTCCTAGGCAAACCTCGCGCAGGGATTTGCTCGGACGAGTACGCTAAGTTTTGGGTGAAAGTGCTCCAGTCCTACAAGGACTTTGTAAAATCTCCCGCCCAAGTGATTCCCACTGCCGTCATTAACCGCGGCGATTACTCCTTGCGGCTACCCTCGCGGAGGGAGGTAAAGGGGAAGGGCAAGGAAGCTGAGGAGGAGAAGGTAATGCCCTCGAAGCCCTCGAAACATCCCTCCACCAAGGCTTGAGCTTTCCTCCTTCGTTCCTCATACTGGAGCAACTTCCAGCGCTCCAAGGTCACCAAAGGTACTTCCCTCCTTTCCCTCTTTTTTTTTTTTTTTTTTAACTCTTAACTTCCTACAAGCTCATCGCATTGCCATATTTCCATTTTGCAGGCTAAGACAGTGGCCCGCCAATCAACCCCTCTACCTGCTTTTGATGAGCTCGAGTTGATGGATATCGACCTCGACCAGCTCATCATGCAGACTGCCAAGGACGCAGTTCTACATGCTGACCCCAGTCTTACTCTAGGAGGGGATATAATGGAAGGAGGGGGAGCTTCCTGCCACCCCGCGGGCAGAGGGCTTGGACGAGACCAAGGAACTTGAATTCCTGGTGCAGACTGGAGAGAACACTTCGGCAGCTGCCAGAGATAGGAATAGTGAGGCCTCCTCCGAGGACTCCCAAGCTCCTCTCGTCACCCGCCGGAAGAGGCTTGTCAGAAATGCTTCCTCGCGGGAGCCTGAGACTTCCGCTACTAGGGCCAGCCAGCCTCGCTCGGAGGAGGATGAGCAGGACGTCGTGGGGGCCATGCCAAAGGAGGCCAAGCGGGTTGCACATCCTGCAGCGGCGGGGCAGAAGGAGGCCCAAGTTGCTAAAGGGGCCGAGGAAATTAAGGCCAAAATCGCCCGGGAGGCCGAGGAAGCTAAGGCCAAGGCTGCTAAAGATGCCAAGGCCAAAACTGCTGCTGAAGCCAAGGTGAAGGCTGAGGCCAAGGCGAAGGCTGAGGCCAAGGCCAAGGCCGAGGCTGAGGCCAAGGGCAAGGCTGATGCTGAGGCCAAGGCCAAGGCCAAGGCTGACGAGGCCCAGGCTGCTGAGATCGAGATTGCAGATGCCGTGGTCACAGTCCAAACGCAATTTAAAGCCGGCGCTCAATCTGCGATGTCCGGTACTGCCAGTCCCTCCTTAGGGCGTGACGACCCTCTAGGTTTGCTCCTATTTTGTTAATTTTAATTCATCATTGTTTATATAAATTCTCTTGTCTTAACATCTGTTATTTTGTTTTGTAGCCTTGTCATCTCGACCTTCTGATCGTCCTCCCTCATCCGCGACACGAGGTTTGGACTTCAGTGGCTCTTCTCCCCCTTCTTATTCAAAGTCTGTTTTAGACGGGGCAGCCACCTGGCCTCTAGGGGTGCATTCTGAGCCAGTGCGGGTGGATGTTCACGGCTTTAGGGTGCAATCTTCTTTAGCCCCGATTTTGGAGAAGGTTTTTGAAAAGCATGGTGACATCGTCCGCGACTGCCCTTTTTCTGCACGCTTTAGGGTGGTCTTGCTCGAGTCACTTGCCAAAGTGGTTCAACTGCTCATGCAGGAGTCTCCGCGGTCTCTAGATTTTTCGGGGGTGAAGTTTATTTCTGATGTCGTAAAAGACCTCGAGGAAGCTAGGATCGATGTGAGCTGGCTCCGTGCAGATGTGGACAAGGTGGCTGCCTTTGTCAATTTTGTTGGTGCCAGTGATGCCGTACAGAGCCTTTCTCGCGATGTAAAGGACGCGGAACTCGTCGTGGTTTCATTAAAGGCAAAGTTGGCGGAGGCAGAGGGGGAGATGGAGAAGGCCCGTGGAGAGCTTCCTTCCAATTTTGATCCCGAAGCTGCTTTTTCTCCTAGTCTTGTATAGCGTAGGGTTTTGTATATATATATCTTTGTAACCGGGGTGTATTCTTTTGTAACTGTTTATATTTTCATGAATGGAAGAAATGTAAAGATTTTCGGTACTCTCGAATTTGTTGAATTCTTCTCCATTTTTTTTTTACATAGACTTTTGTCAGTGCTCGCTTTTGTTGCCCCCACTCTTTTAGATAAAGGGAAAGTTCTTGTGAGTTAGACAAAACTCCTTGGTGGCTTTGGGGATGCCAGTCCACTTGCGAGACCATTCAGGTGGGCGCCCCTCACTCTTTGCCCCGCGGGTAATTTCTTACAAAAGAAATACTTTTATATAAAAGAACTCTAAATCTCACATTCTGCCCCGTGGTTTTGTAAGGAATTGCACGCTTCTTCCCTTAAAAAAAACGGATCCTCGGGGTCTCGAGGACACCATCGCGTACGGGGTCTCAAGGGGGGGGGAACCCCTTGCTTTCTGCCCCGAGGTTAATTTCTTACACAAGAACTCTTGATCGCTGATTCGAGCGCTCCTTCCCCGCCTCTTTCTTGTGTCAGGGATTAAACTTTGTTTTCTTAGAGTAAAAAAAAAAAACGGCATACCGCCTCGGTGGTCTCGAGGACACCATCGCGCACGGGGTCTCAAAGGGGGGGGGAACCCTTTGCTTTCTGCCCCGAGGTTAATTTCTTACACAAGAACTCTTGATCGCTGATTCGAGCGCTCCTTCCCCGCCTCTTTCTTGTGTAAGGAATTAGACTCTGTAAAAAAAAATTGGGCATATCTCCTCGGTGGTTTCGAGGATGCCAATGTGCTCATGGGGTCGCCTCTCGCTTTTCTACCCCGCGGGTGAGTTTTGTTTTTTTTTGGAAGAGGTTTCTTTTCTTCACGCGTGTTCTGTTATTCTATAGTTAATAAAGTTGTTTCTGAATAGCATTCCAAAAACACGTAATAACATATCTTGAAAGTTTTCCCATTTACAATTTGAACTTTCTTTTTTTATGGGTAAAACTTTTTGATCCACATTGCATTGATTGGTGGGGATAGGCTTTCTGAATTAACTTCTGCAATTTTGTAGTAGCCAGTATCATAGGCTTCCTTGACCACATAAGGTCCCTCCCATTTAGGTGAGAACTTGTTCGGAGCCACATTTCCCCGCCTTACATGCTGGGCCGCTCTTAGTACGAGGTCACCCTCTTTGAACGTTCTTGTCTTTACTAGTTGATCATACGCTCTAGATAATCGCCGCTGGTAGACAAGGTGTTGCTGCTTGGCCTTGTCTCTTCTTTCATCCAAAACCTCGATATCAACATTTCAATCCTCGGGAGCAACCTCACTTCTTAGCGCCAATCTCGCGGACGGTACTGCTATTTCCGCTGGGCAGCACTGCCTCGGCTCCATAGACCAGAGAGAATGGGGAAGCCTGAGTCGCTCTCCTCTTCGATGTTCGGTAGGCCCATAAAGCTATAGGGAGCATTTCATGCCATGCTCCTGGGTATTCATGCAGCATCCTGCTAAGAATTTTCAATAAGGTCTTGTTGGTGGCCTCGGCCTGCCCATTTCCTTTTGGGTAATACGAGGTGGACTTGTGGTGGACAATCTCGTAACGAGCCAGGAGACTCCGGACATGTTTGTTTACAAATGGGGTTCCGTTGTCGGAGAGGATTCTCTTCGGGATGCCGAATCGACAAATGATATTCTCGATAATGAAGTTCATTACTGCCGCCCCAGTTGCCTTTTTAAGAGGTATCGCCTCTACCCATTTGGTATAGCATTTGTTGCTGCAAGGATCCAAATATTCCCTCCTCCCGACAGCTGTAATAGGCCCAATAAGATCCATAGCCCATGTGTGGAAAGGCCATGGAGTAGAGAGACTATGAAGTTCAACCGCGGGAGGGTGGATACGGTTGCCGTGTTCTTGGCACGCAAGGCATCTTTTGGAGAATGCTAAACAATCCGTCTCCATGGTGGGCTAGTAATATCCTATATCCAGGGACCTGCTGAAGGAGTTTTTCCGCCACTTTGGTGTTCACCACATGCGCCCGCATGTACTTCTTCAAGAACTCGAGTAACCTTGGACCTCGCTATGCATAGCAGTGGCCCTCCAACAATCTATCTCCTAAAGAGTTTTCCCTCCTTGTGAAAGAACCTCAGGGCCTTCTTCTTAACCTGAATCGCCTCTGCTGGCCCGATTGGGAGAGTGTTTTCTTTAAGGTAGTCGAGGTAGGGGTATCGCCAATCGCGTTCCTCTCCAAAATAGCATTCCTTCTTGTCAGGGAGGTTCTGGCATCCCAAACATTTTTGTTGGAAAACGGCAGCCTCTTTGGCCATGGTGGGCCAATAATACCCTTGTCGCTGGATCTGTCTGTAAAGACTGACATCGTGGACCCCACATCTTTCCTCGTGGATTTTATGTAATACCTCATTGGCGAGGGTTCTCCCAATGCACCTGCTCAGAATGCCCTCACTCCCTCTGAAATATAGCTCTCCTCCTAACACTGTGAAAAGCTGGGTGTTTCTCGAAGGAGGGAGTTCTCCTCTTAGCTGTTTTATGATGTCTTCTCTCCAATCTTCACCGGTTTCATCTTCTTTGCTTCGGAAAGCTTTCGTTAGGGATAGGAATATCTTGCTTTTCAATCTTTAAGTCGAGGCTTTGCGAGGTTATAGCTACTTTTGATGCTAGTGTCGCAAGAGCATCCGCATGTCGATTGGATGACCGCGGCTCATGCTCAATTCTGACCTGTCTGAATCTCCTCATCATATTCTGAATCTTGCTAGCGATATGGCGCCAAGACATCTTCTTTCACAGCGAAATCCCCGGTGATTTGCCTGACCACTAGGTTCGAGTCTCCCTGGATGCATAGGGTTTCAACCCCGATGTTAAGTGCAGCTAATAATCCCAAGGCCAGAGCCTCATATTCTGCTTCGTTGCTGGAGCAAGGAAACATTAGCTTATAAGATAGCGAGGTTGTTACCCCATCAGGGGAGGTAAGGACAATACCAGCCCCTGCCTGCCCCGCGGCGGCAGACCCATCAAAACTCATTCTCCATTCTCTTTCGTCCCCTGTTATCCATGATTCTTCTGCCATTGTACCCGGGAGATCTTCTGAGGGAGGTTCATATTCGCCACTTGGGAAATGTGCCAATAAATCGGCCAAAGCCTGACTTTTGATGGTCCGCGGGTTGACGCAGGTAATGTCAAATTCAACAAGGGACAAAAGCCATCTGGCAGTCCTTCCTGATAAGGCGGGCCGTGAAAGGAGAAATCGTATGGGATCACACTTTGTCACTAACTCAACATGATGCGAAAGCAAGTAGTGCCGAAACTTCTTGGCGGCGAATACTAGGGCGAGGCAATGTCGCTCGAGGTTGGTATAATGCAGTTCTGGCCCTCGAACGATCCTGCTAATGTAATAGACAGGCCTCTCCCTGCCGTCAACTTCTTGCGCCAAGGAGTGCCCCAACAGACCTGTTTGTCGAGGTTATGTACATGACTAAGGGGTGCCCCGGTCGAGGTGCTACCATGGTCGAGGTTGAGGAGAGGGCAGATTTTATTCGCTCAAATGCTACCTCATGCTCTAGCTTCCAGTCGAAGCGTGCGCTCTTTTTCAGTAGGGCTGCGAAAGGGGCCATGGTCTCAGCCAACGCCGGAATGAATCTTCTTACATAAGATACTCGCCCGAGGAAACTTTTTAGCTGCTTCACCGAAGAGGGGCGCGGCATTTCTTTTATGGCTCTGGCCTTGCCGGGATCTATTTCTATTCCTTGGCGGTGCACAAGGAACCCGAGAAATTTCCCAGCAGTGACCCCGAAGGCGCATTTAAGTGGATTCATCTTTAGATTATACTTCAAACATCTTTCAAAGACTTGCTTTAAATTCGTGAGGTGAGCTTTCCCGTGTTTTGGATTTGACCACGAGGTCATCCACATAATCCTCAACAGTATCGTGCATCATGTCATGGAACATTGCGGTCATGGCTCGCTAATAGGTTGCTCCTGCATTTTTTAATCCGAAGGGCATTACCTCGTAGTAGAAGTTGCCCATTGGGGTTCGGAAGGCCGTCTTTTCCACATCTTCTGCTGCCATGCGGATTTGGTTATATCCACTAAATCCGTCCATGAATGAAAACATCTGGTGTCCCGCGGTTGCATCCACGAGGGTGTCGATGTTAGGTACTGGAAATTCGTCTTTTGGGCATGCCTTGTTTAGATCTCGATAATCGATACAAGCACCGTATTTGTCCGTTCTTCTTTTTGACTGGGACGATGTTAGCCAGCCAATTCGGGTGTTGGATGGGCTTGATGAACTTGGCTTTCAAAAGTCTTTCTACCTCCTGCTTGATTTGGATTTCAAGCTCAGGTCTGAACGGTCGAGGATGTTGCTTTATAGGAAAGGCCGTTGGGGAGATGTGCAAGTGGTGGGTGATTACGCTGGGTGCCAGACCTGGCATTTCTTCATAAGTCCATGCAAATACTTTCTTATATTGCTTAATGAGCTGGATGATCTCCATCTTTTCTACCGATGTCATCTTCTTACTGATGTATATGGGTTGAGGCTCTCCTCCCTCCTCGGCTAGATTTACTTCCTCCAATTCTTCTTCCTGAGGACGGGGTTGATCCTGCAAACATTCTGGAGCCTCCGCGGGTTCCAAAGGAGTTTCGGTGTTGTACACCCGGGGGAGAGATTCTTCTTCCTTGGAGGAGCTCTCCCTGATACACCGTCATAAGCGGTATACACTTCTTCTGTCCGGGAGATCTATCCGGACGCATTGTTTACTTTCCGACTCGGTGTCCGTTGTTTCTACCAGAGCCCTTGAACGGGCTCTCTTTCTTGGAGGAAGGAAGTTGCCTTTCTGTGCCTCTCTCCATTTTGGCAGGTGGACTGACCTCGGAATTGCGAGGGTTGCCTCTCCGTCCAGTGCTGCCTCTTCAAAAAATGAAGCTTCTACTATATGTGCTTCTCTTCTTTCGAATGGCATTATCGAGGCTGGTATGGTTACGCATTTCCCGTTCACCACAGCTTTTAGACATTGGTGCAAGGAGGAGGGTACCGCCTTTGCTTGTGAATCCAAGGCCGACCGAGGAGGATGTGATATGAGGGCCTCGTGTTAATAACGTGGAACCTCGTGGGTCTCTTGATCTGTCCCACCTCGAGGTCCACCGTTATGTGTCCGAGGGTAGCTTGTCCTTCCGCGGCAAAGCCAGCGATCTCTATTACTTGTTCCACTATTCTGTCTTTCGAGATTCCAGCTGCCTCAATGGTTGCTAGCGGCATGACATTAATGGATGAACCTCCATCTATAAGAGCCCGTCTGACTTCATTTCCATTAATGAGTGCTGTTAGGTAGAGGGGTCTATTGTGCATGGTGCACTGAGGGTCGAGGTCCGCGTCACTGAAGGCAATTCTAGACTCTTGAGTCTTCGCGGCATGGTGACCAGACCCTCCTTCTGCAAAACTTTCCTCATTCTGCTCGTGAGCAATCTTGATCATGGCCTTTGTGGCCTCGAATCGCGTTTTCTCATTAAAGCCCATCTAGTCATAAAAGTAGCGAAACTTTTGATGATCTTGTAACTTAGTAGCCATTGTTTCATATCCGGACGTATCTGCCTCCGTCTCTTCTTTAGTGTCGGGCTCTATGCTACTGCAATTTGCTGCGGTATACACGTGCTCTTTCCTTTTGCCATGTTCCGGGTAAGGCGTGGTGCTTACATTATCAGGAGAGGTTGTAACTCGAGTTCGTTCGCTTTGACTTTTCTGGAGAAGATTCTTTTTAAGGACCAGCAATCACTTGTAGAGTGTGTCACTCGTCGGTGGTATGTGCAGTATCGCTCATGTTTTTTGTCAGCCGAGGATGGTTCCTGACCAACCTCAGGGAGATTTATCGCCCCATCTTGCACCCACTTATTGAGGATGATAAGCACCTCTTTCATGCTACAAGGATATGGCGGGGCATTATTGACTTCGAGCTTTTCCTCGGTAGCGCTGCCTCGGGCCCTTTTGGAATTTTCGGCTGCTGCCACCGTGGGTGGGTTTCTTCTTTCGCTCCGCCATGGTGTTTTGGTGCCCACGGGGTTTCGCGGTTGGGAGATGCTTGTCACTAATTCTCCTGGCAGCGTCAATAAGTCGTGAGAAATTGCATGAACGTATGGATAACGATGTATGGCTTAAAGGTCTGCTGCATTCCTAGCACGCATAGGTCCACCTAGCTTGGACTCGGAAATGGGCTCCAAGTATTCCATCGCCTTTTCTCTAAATCTGCGAACATAACCAACCAAATCTTCACCTTGTCTTCTGCCGGAATTGACTTAGTGAAATGATGCTGACACGCTCTTCCATGCAGAAGAACTTATCTGTGAAAGTGCGAGACATCTGAGGCCACGTGGTCATGGATCCGGCCTCGAGGCTTGTATACCAGGTATAGGCTAGATTCCGTAAGTGACTTTGAGAATTCTCGCAGCCGCAATCCTTCATTACATCGAAATGCCCCTAAAGAGTCAAGGAAGCGCACCACATGTTCCTTCGCGTTTCCCTTTCGGCCGTTAAATAGTGGAAACTTTAGCGGCGCCACGTATCCAACAGGGTAAGGCTGTCCTGCCAACTCTATCGGATAAGGTGGTAAAAGGTCCAGATCAGGCATATTGGGGATAGCGCTACGGGCTCTTTCTCAGTGCAAGGATCCCTTCCATTTCTGACATGGTTATGTACTGCGCTAGTGGCGAAGTTGCCGCTTTTCTCACAGGGGCCTCGTTTACCAACGGTCCACCGGCATCTGACGCTGCTCCGTCAGGGTACTTCAGATTGTCGCCTGAGGAATATGGGGCTCCTCCATTCCACGTCCTCCGTGCGGTGGCTCTGGTGGGACGTTCTACTCATCTTGCGGACTGTCCCTTGGTGGGGGATTGTGTGAGAAGGAGCCTCTACCTGAGGGGCCTTCCTGGATAGTTCAGTAGCGCCTGCAAGGATGTGATTCTGAGTGTCCTGGAAGGAAGCCAGCAAGGGACCAAATGCTGCTGTGAAATCCATGGGAACCACAGGTGGTAAGGCGGCCCCATAAGGCGGCATGGGCGTGCCAGCAGCTTGTGGTAGGATAGAGCTACCTAACCCATAATGAGCTAGCATGCCATATGGCTGATTCATAGGCTGAACCTGGCTGGTCATTGGGTCTACGGGATCTTCTCTTGGGCGAGACTCGTTGATCTCTTCGACCTCTAGATTAGCAGGCTCGTTGTTTCGTCTGGTGGTCACCATCGCGTGCTACCTCCCCAGCAGAGTCGCCAAAATGTAGAAGGGGAGATTCTGGATTCAATATAATAATAAAAAGGAGAGTACAATGAGAGGTCGGCACGTGAGGAAGACTGCAAGGAAACAAGTGAGAAGCGAATTGTTCGCGAGGAGAGTGAGAGGTAAGGGTGGAAACACCGTTCTGGGATCAGAATGACTGGGAATCTGTGAGACTTTAGCAAAGCATTACCTACAAGAGACTTCCTCTTAAACCAGAAGAATCTCTTCTTCAGTTATCTCTTCTCAGATTAAGCTCTAATGTTCTTCTCTTATCTTTTCTATTTCTCTTCTTCTTTTCTCTCTGTTCTTTTTCTCTCCTTTTGCTCTCCTCCCCTTTGCCTCAGGGCTTGGGCATCATTTTATAGTGAGCCTGAGATGTGACTGTTTAGCAATCAGAGGTGACGTGACCATTCAAGAGATCCTCTCGAATGACCCTTCAAGAGCATTTAATGCTCTTCCGAGGCAGTTGGGATTACCAGGCTCACTATCCACTTTAGGATCTGCGAGCCCATCCCTTGTCACGTCATGTGTACTTGAATCTGGACCTCGAAGGTCCTTAGGTAAGGTTACCTCTGATACCATCAGTATGTCTCACCCACTTTCTTACTAATTTGTGTCAGTCATTAAATGCTTGTTAATTTGTCTCATATGGGTCCGAGGTATCATAAAGGAGACGACCCTTTAAGTCATCCTCGACTCATCCTTCCCATGATCCTCGAACCTCCCAATCTCGAACCCTCGGCTTCCCATCCTCGCCATCCTCTTTGTCCCTTATACCCCTGAAACATTCCTCTTTCCTCTAAGCGTTTGCCCTGCTCTCGTAACTCTTAATCCTCGCGGAATGAAGATCATGCTAGTCACGTGCCATACTTCTCATGACCCCAGTTATGCCCCTGAGGGACCCCACTTCTTATTATGGAAGGCTTTCCACTGTCGACACGTGTCCTGAAATCTCATGTGCCTACAGTAAGGAGGGAGCATATGAGGGCGTTATAAGGAGGCAGAAAGAGACAAGTATATGGAAATGAATTGCAGCCGGCGTCTCAGGTGGCGGACGGAAAACCTACAGCATAGTGCATGTGTTCTTTTTTTTTTTTTCTTAATTTTGTTTTTGGTTGAAATCGTGCATGTGCTTTATTATCTTGGCCGACTGGCTCGATGGAAGAATGTAAAGCCAAGTGCTGGGTTGAAGCAGGGGCGGTAAGCCAAGTTTTTGCAATGTATTACGTTTTAGTGATATTTTTTAATTTAATATCATAAAAGGGATTTTGTTTGTTAACTTATTACAAATTTACTATATATCTACTATAAAATGACTACTAATATCTTTTATTTGGTATTAAGTTGGGAATGATCATCAAAAGAGCAAAATTTTAAGAAACTTTTTTTTTTTTTTTTTTGAAATTTTTGGGTGGGGCAAATGCCCCACCTCCCACTACACTAGCTTCGCCCATTGGTTGAGGCCTTAGGTAAATCGATCTAACACGATAATTAACTTTTTTATTTATTTTATTTTATATATTAACGGTTAAGGTATTTCAAACCTTACTTTCAAATGAGATTCAACAGCGACTATTCCCTGATAATGGACCTTATATATACAAAGATATATAAATATAAAATTAAGTACACATTTTTCCCTTTGTCCTAATTTGTTTGCTACATTTTGACCAAGCACAAATATTTAGGCAAATACATTTAAAATGTTGTCATGTGATTTAGTTTATTTAACTTTCCTACTCTACCATCTTGTAAATCAATGTTAATTGCTTGATGTGAAAATTAGGAAAAAGTCCATATACAATGACTTGTAGAGGCAGAAGTCTTCCCAAATTTCTAATATAGGCACAAGTCCAAACTAAGAGTGAAACGTTAATGATTCATTATAAAGTAGGTTTTAAATTTTATTTTATTTTTTAATTTTTAATTTCATATTTGCTCACTTGATAGTTATAGTATGAAGTGTAGAATTATAACCCGTTAAGGTTTAAATTTAAATTCTCTTCCAAGATTTATGCATCAAATAATGATATTCATTTTTTCACGTATGTTAATAAATCTTCCATATCCTCCATTATTTTGTATGTGTTACATATAAAATAGTTACATTCCATTCGAAATTTTTCCTGAGGCGAATTTTTTTAATAAAATAGTTACATATAAATTTCGAAAGGAATGCAAGATTTTCTCCTTAAATTGATAATCATCCAAATAGAATGTAAGATTTTTCTACCTTAAATTGGGCACATAACCAAATAGCAGTTATGTGAATATTGTTTATAATTAAAGGAGTACTTTAGCACATGTATTGCATGCAAGACTTTTGGCCACATAAGAATTCATGATGTCCTTATGCCTATATAAATGCTATAATATGGACTTGAGGCTAAATCCTTTAAATATTGTAAAAGGTCCATTGGGAAAATAAATAGTTAATTGCTTTGACTTTTGAAAATTGACAAACATTTTGGGACATCCCAAAATGGAAATTGTAAGCAAATAAATTATGTTGGAGAGAGTATAACAATATATTTTATTCCAAGAAAAATATCAATCATAGTCACAACGATCTGATCGTTAAGATATGAGTGGTGCGACATACATGTCTGTGGGGGAACCATAACAAGTGTATGACATGCATCAATTACAGTTGTAACGGTCAAATCATCGCAACGACTGTCGCAACTGTGATTCACATTTCCTTTATTTTAATTTCAATCTTCATTTTTCTAATTTTCTTTTATATATTAAAAATTTATTTATTACATATAAAAAGATTACACATTTGTATCTTTTGTTGATGTTCTTACCTAGATATTTTTTTGTTATAGTAAATGCTTCATTGTAATATAAATACGAGGGATTTGGTCACAAGTCCTTAAAATGGGACTTGTATAGTCAAAAGTTTAAAAGAAAAACTTATACGGCATGAAGTCCACTAAATATCTATGTGACAAAAATGCCCTCGTAGTATTCACAAAGAAACATGTATACTACCTAAACTGTCTTTGTCTCATTAATATTTCATTAATTAAGGAGAGAATCTTGGTTAAAATATCTCCAAAAATAGTTAGCATAAATTAACGAGATAATTAATTTAGGTTATAAAGTCTCCAAAATTTTCCAAAAATTGTGAGCATAAATTAAGGAGACAATTAATTTGGGTTATAATATCTCCAAAACTTACGAGCAGTTACATGAAGATATTCTTTGGGTTAAAAACCAGTTATATGAATGAAAAATGATTTAACTATTTTGGTAACAATTACATGTAATTATTATAGTTACATGTAATTGTTTTCTATTTGATTATAGTTACATGTGATTGTTTTTTGTTTTGATAACAATTACATGTAATATGAGTAAATAAATTATGCATATATTTTGGTGCTCAAATTGTTAATATATCTTTGTATGAGGATATTTTCAGGGTTGGAAACCAGTCATATATTTTGTGAATATAATGTTATTATTTACATATAACTATTTTGGTAACAATTACATGTAATTGTTATAGTTTTTTTTAATAGTTACATGTAATTGTTTTCTATTTTGATAACAGTTACATGTGACTGATTCTCAACTTGCAAGCATGGGTATAGTTATATGTAATTGATTCCCAGCGTGAAAGCATGGGAACAGTTACACGACATATAATGGACGTAGAAGACGAAGTGCAGGAATGAAACCGTTATATAAATCTTTGACTTGGGGTTCAATTTCGGAAATCGTTGAGCAAATCCATTTAAATTCTTTGCCATATACGTTTATATAAATCTTTAACTTGGGCTTCAATCCCGGAAATCGTGGAGCAAATCTATTTAAATTCCTTGCCATATATGTTTATAAGGGCAAGGGTGGTATTATTGATAAGGTAATTAGCAGTTGCCTTCAAAACGTGGTTGTTTTGAATGCGCAGTGGACTTCTAGCAAAAAAGATTTTATAGATGACTTGACGCTAGAACGAAACGAGAATCATGAACCTACAGCCAATTTCCCCTATAAAAAATGGGCATTTAAGGAGAAGTCCAAATTTGTTAACTTATGGAGGCTTAAATCCAAGTAAAAAAACAATTAAAACTGTAAGTCCACACAATTATTTTGAAGACGTCCTAAATGTTGTATCCCACTTTAGTTTCTTGATTGGTGGAAAAGATCCCATCCAGATTTTGTTCCAGTTTCTTCTCCCATAAACATTGCATTAATTAACTCAATTAGGCATAATAACGTCTTCTTCCATGTCTTTTGGAATTGTGTTATATCAAACCAAACAATTACATCAATTTCATATATAATCTCTATAATTAGGAGTTGAACTAGTTACTTTTTAAAAAATATCTTAACAAAATATTTGCTAAGCAATACATGTAACTATTTTTA
Organism: Liquidambar formosana; assembly: GCA_039720395.1. Classification (NCBI taxonomy): domain Eukaryota; kingdom Viridiplantae; phylum Streptophyta; class Magnoliopsida; order Saxifragales; family Altingiaceae; genus Liquidambar; species Liquidambar formosana. Next base: position 11,198,786 of record CM077827.1, read on the forward strand.
GTTAAGCAATACATATAACTATATTTGTTTATATACACAATGCGTCATGTTGCTATTTGTTGAATGTGGAAATTTTGTATTGATTGAGTGAATCATTGGGCAAAATTTAATATATATATATATATATATATCCTAACAAAATATAAGTATTAATATATTGAATACTTATGATAATAGTTGAGAGGGAAAATTGTTAATGGGCATTAAAAACGTAAATTTTGTAATTGATTGAGTGAATCATGTGGCAAAATTCAAAATAATATTCTAACAACATATAAACATTAATACCTTAAATACTTATCATATCAATCGAGATGGAAGATTGTTGATAGATATTAATTGATTGAGTGAATCGTGGGGCAAAATTTAAAAAAAAAAATATATCCTAATATAATATAAGCATTAATACCTTGAATATTTACTATAATAGTCAAGAGGGAAAAAAAGGCATTAAATAAAAAGTCAATTCTAACTTCCGCATGAAACGTTAAGGTTTAAAGATGTTTGTGGGCTTGTGGCTACACAAGAAAATTAAGAGGACTATTGCCTCAATATTTCCTGTAAATGGACTTTTCGCTTATTTTTCCTATAAAAAAAAAAAATCTGAAAATATTCTCTACTAAGCTGACTTTTGCATGAGTTGGGTTAGTTAATTTGGTGCTACTAGTATATGATTTGGTGGTAGTTCTACTAGTATATATGATTTGATCATAGTTTAAGAAAATGAGAAATAACCCTTAGTTGATTTGGTTTTGGATTGAGGCCAAATTGATCCAAATCAAACCGAATTGCACCCCTGTGTAATATAAGTTGGATAGAAATTAAAATGATAGGCAGATCAAATATTGTCTTAGCAATTATTCAATTACTCATATAGGGGTGAGTCTCATAGAATCCCTTGGAGTGAATTACACATCTCTATGAGATAGTTGATAAGACTAAATCTGATCCAAATGGCAAAACGAACTTGGATATTTACTTGAACTTTCACTAGCTTAATAAAAGTCCATTACCGGCCCCTTCTTTCCTTAGAGCATCTCGATGGGCTATCTGTCCCTTAGTTCAGGAGATTAAATTTTTGTGCTTAATTTTACACCTCATTCTTAAGCCATTTACACTAGTTATTACAATAGCTATTTTACATATTGCTATAGTTGTTGACTACAATATTTTGCTAGCAGTTGTTCACTAGCTATTTTTTTATTATATATTTTTATATTTCTTTCACAAATTGCCTCATTCTCTCTCCAGCAGCTACTTTTTTTCTTATTCATTTTTTGGTAGGTATTCATTTTTATTATTCAACTATGCACTAGCTATTTTACAATTGCTACATATATGGTTGGAGCAAAACTGAATGACTAGCTAGCTATTTTAAAAGATTATTTTCTTTCTAACTATTTTAGATATAAAAAATAAAAAATACCACCTTATGTTCCATCATCATTGTTTCGTGCACACCACCTTATGCCCATCAACTAGTAAATCAAAAATACCACACGGGCTCAAGGTCTTTTCGAAATCAAAACCCAACCTTTTTGTGTATTTTTTTTTGGATAATCAAATGATTTATATTACTGGAGAACAAAAAATAGTTTCTTCACCATCCTCATCATGAATGTGACCCGCCGTATACCCCAAACATTCCACAGTGGCACTACATATAAATACAAAACCTTTCTATGTCAATCTATCATTATCAATCTAGCCATTGGCTCCGGGGACCCATCCTTAACTTCATCATAGGATTTTTTTTGTTTTTTTTTCCCCTGGGTTTTCGTCAGTCTCAAAATAATAACTTTTTCCACTTTTAATCTAAACCATTCACGAACTCATCCAATGGTGCACTGCACCTTAGCACGGTGCTGAGTTTTGAGCACCTAAGAACAGAATCCTTGCTCTGAAATAAGCATTTGAATAGCTTGCATACATTACAAAACTTACAAATAAAAAAATTTGCGAAACAAAGCCAATAGGGTTGCCAAAAGTCCTAGAATTGAGTCTAGAAAGATTCATGAGATTAATTATTAGGAGGATATTGAGATCATAATGGAGTTTAGAAAGCCGTGTGAAGTTATAATAAATCTATGGAGACTTGAATTGAATTTAGAAAATTTCGTGAGGTTATTAGAAGTACCTTTGGTTACAATGGTATCAAGGCGGGGTGGGATGAGGGAAGATCGATCTAAGGTTCCACCCCCCTTCATTGTAAAACAATAATAAAAGTCCTATAAAATCCTACCCCTTTTATAAAAGGGTTAAGTCTCCAATCTGAAACCTCTCTCTTGGAAGATGGGAAGAGATATTACCTTAGCTACAGAACCAATGATTAGGATGCCTTTAGCTTAAACAGTGTATTCATGCTAGATATTTAATTTTACTAGGCACGTAAAGGGTCCTCATTTATTATGCTATCTTCTTATTCAACTAGATATATAGTATACATTTTAGTTAATCAAATGTGTTAAATTCTCAAGGACTGTAGAGGACCCCAATGCAATGCCAGACATGACCAGCTAAACATGTAGAGGAGTTATGGTAGCAGGATTCCAATTCACCCATGTGGGGGCTACCATCAGTGGTAAAGAAGAAATTTGGAAAATTGATTGAAGAGCACCCAAAAGACATGTATGTGAGGTTATGAACGTACACCATATATATATGTTTCTTCTTATCTTATTGGGCTAAAAGTGCCTAAAGATAAGATAAGATCGGAGCATGATTAGAAAGAAGACAACTATAAAAGCTGTTGCCTCAAAGTAATGTATAAAGTAGTAACATTGCCATCGCAATGACACCAGGAAGACTCAACAGTCCTTGTTCAGGCCCCCTGCCAATAAAGCTATGTAGTTTTCCATTGATTTTTTTTTTCTTTTTTTTAATTTGTTTCCGCGATGAATTTGCTAGCAATGATCAGATAGCATTGTAGTTTTGAATGATGAGTTTTTGATCCAATGTTACCGGTACATGTTGTGATCAATCTCTTGAGAGAGCTGAGGTAGTCAAAATTCTTCAGGACAATGAGTTGAGCTAGAAAATTAATCCTGGAAAGTCAAGACATTAATTTACTAAAAAAATGGTAGAATTAGGATAGAGTAGAGGTCTAATCCTTTCAATTGTACCCAAAAAAAAAAAAAAAGTGGGGAGAGGGGTTTCACTCTTTTATAGTTCAAAGGGCAAGTGTAAAGTTAGAAAACAAAAGGGTTTTAGTGGGATGGTCAAATTTATAAAAGGCTCAAATTTTTAGGAGCAAAATAAATTTTTAAGAGGGTCAAATTTGTAATTATAAAAAAAATTGAGAACTACGAGTAAAATTTTTTAGGGGATTTTTACTTTCGAGTTTTGTAAAAATGTCAAACTGACGAGATCGATCAACTTTTTAGGAGCAAAATAACAAATTTGGAAGGGTCAAATTTATAATTATTAAAAAAACTGAATACAAAAAAGGAAAAAACTAAAGAGGAGGAATGTTATTTGACCACTCCCTCCACTCATGTTTGGGACGCTATTGACACAGGTTAAGGTGATGGCCGCTCACCCATAATGGGTTGGGTTAAGTAAAACTATAGAGCTTGTGTCTATTGAATTTCTCGACTGGAATCAAAGCCCACTAGCAATATACTGAACTTTCTCATTTCACAAGTAGACCCTCAAGCTAGCACAAACACAAGTGTTCCTTCAATCTGCCAATAGGGTAGGGGTGTTTCAGCAATTTTCCTCAGCGTTAAAACGTCACTGGATTGAAGTTGAATAAACCAAAACCAGGTGTTAAAAGTAGTACTCAACTTGCTTAATATCCTCTACTCTTGTCTGGTGAAGAAACAACCATATATCCCCATCCATACAAAGCAAGAAAGCATCAAAGATTGTGAAAGGTTTCTAATCAATGTCTACATGTTTCTATTGCATGGACCACTTCCAATTAATGTCAACAAGTTTCTAATTATTATTATTATTTTTTTTTGGGGGGGGGGGGGGGGGGTTTGGCTGAGACCACTTCCAACTCTCTCATAATCTATTTGTGCCATATATATATAGTTGGTGAATAGGAACCATTAAAAACTTTCCACAAGTCCTAACAAAGCTCTCTGAAATTTGGTTGGCTGTCAAATATCGGCTAATTTATTTTATTATTTAAAATTTAAAATAAATTTAATCACTCCGGTTCACGTAAATATTGATTTCAATTATTTCCAACCCAGCATTTCCATCAACAATTTGTTTTTTTCCCCAAAAAAAAAAAAAAAAAAAAAAACACAAAAACAAAACAAATTCCTGTCTATCAACTTTCTTGAGTCATTCACTTCCTTAGTTAACTTCTGCAATAGGCTATCAAGGTTTCAATTTCAAGGTCCCAAGGTCTTCCCATACACCAATTTGTTCTTATATGATTGTCTATATATAATCACAAAACATTATGCTGATGATCATATATATATAGACACACACATGCACTAGATATTTTGTGATATCAAACGGATCCTTGGGGGTTTTAAATATTTTTCATTTTTTTTTTGGCTGATTTTTTATTTAAATCTTCCATTTATTTTTCTTTTCTAATTAATATGCAATGATAAATGTATTTCATGATGTTACATTGTGGCATTGCATTATTCACCATATACAGGATGGAACCAGGATTATATTTTGGGGGTGGCCAAAGAATGAATAGAAAAAAAAATTACCACTCAAGAACAAAAAACATACTAAGATTCAAAACTAAATTAATACGTCAAAAATAAAACTAGCATCTATTCAAAGTTAACAAAAGAATAGACACAAATAATTGTTTCTTAACACATTTCAACTCACTCATTTATCAAAATGGAACCTGACAAGGCAATATTAGAAGGTCAAAACTCAAAAGTACAAAAGGGCTTTTATCTTTTGGATAATAAATTTAGTTTGGACTTTGTCTTTTGTGTATATACTAAAAAAGTTTTTGTCTTTTGGACTTTGTTTTTGGATATATAATTGGTGTTGGACTTATGGTTATAGAGCGGGAGTTGGGCCTATCATCCATTGTGTTAAAGAAAAAAAAATTAAAATTTTGAAAGCAACGTCATGTCTAGAGTTGAAACCTATGTATGTTGTATGTTGTTGTGTATATATATATATATATATAGGATGATGATCAGGTAAGCATGTACTGATATAACTTATATCAACACCCGCATTGGGAGTTGTACCTCGTGCATTAGTGGGATATGAGGTACATTGGACCAATGCAAAGGGTACAACCCTCAATGCATGGTGCTGATATAACTTATATCAACACGTGCTGATGGGAACTTAACCGTATATATATATATAGAATATAATAGTGGAATCTTTTAAAGTTGGGGTGACCATGCATGCCCCCTTAGGCCTAAGCGTGGATCCGTCTCTGACCATAAATCAATCGCTAGTCTATATCTATTTATTATGATGGAAACTGGAAAGCCAATGGTCTCTAAATAATTTAAGGGGAAATTGGCGATTAGTCCATTTTTTGGTAAAATATTAGCAATTAATCAAGTAAGAATTTTTCTAAGTCAATTAATCAAGGAGAATAAACTTTTTTATCAATTAGTCACACTTTTTTTTAAATGCCTGGTTTACCCTTATTATTACTAAGGGCACTCCCTTTTTTGTTAGTAAGGGCATCCTATGTAACTAACTTAGCCTTTTAGTATTATAATTTTTAAAAACTTATAACTTACAATATACATATCCAGTTTTAAAAAAAAAATTATATTTTTAGAATCTACTCATTGATATTTTCGAAAAAAAAGATCCATATTGATTAGGTAATTATTAAAAAAATTAAAATCATAAAATTTTACTACTTGACATAGTCAAACGTAATACTTCATAAAATTGTAAATTTTACTACTCTACAAAATAGTAAAATTTTACTACTTCAGTAGTAAAATTTATAATGAAGTAGTAAAATTTTACTACTTTACGAAATAAATTTTACAATAAATTTTACTACTTCGAAAGTTGGGCATGCAGGTGCGCGACAAGGGCCTGGTTAGCTTCTTGCAAAGATGGGATTGTTCCCAACATTCTGATCTGAAGCTGGACCAGGGACAAAAAAAAAATAATAATAATAAATAAATAAAAAAACACAAAAACTCCATTTTCTTCAATTTGAAGCTCGACTATTATTCCCTATGTTCGTGTAAAAAAAATGCCTCATTTGTTTCCTTCCATATTTGAAGCTTGACCAGTCAATAAATAAATAATAAAAAAAAAGTCCAATTTTTCTTATTTGAAGCTCAACCATCGATCCATTCGTTCATGAAAGAAAATGCCCCCCCCCCCCACCCTTTTTTTTTTTTCCAAATCTGAAGCTTGACCATCAATTGAAAATAGCCCAATTTTTCTAGTCTGAATCTCTACGGTGGCTATGCCTTAGGTTTGTCCATGGCATATGACGGTGATGACTCACCTGTCGACGGAGCGAGTTTTTGGTCATTCACTCCTTAAGAACATAAAGTATTGTAGTGGTTGCAATAACTAACTAAAAAACACAGGAAACTATAAGCTATGGGGAGAAATTCATTAAAGCTCTTCGTAGTTATCTTAACAGCATCTTCGAAGGCTCTCGCAAATTTGCCTCCAGCAAAGATGGAGTAGGAAGGATCATACCCGAAAGCGATCTTGTAGAAGTTCTCGAACGCAAATCTTTGAAGGATGTCTTGAAGATCCAACATAGAATTGTTGGTGGCAACGGCGGATAGGACGGAATGAGGCGGTCGGTAAACTTTGTATTAAGGACAGTCTCTACGAATTTATGCAGAGATTTGTTGATGAATGCATAGTTAGAAACTTGCCTTTAGAACTTCTAGTTCTCAGTTGTTGGCATTGAATATGCCGTTACTGAGAAAATCCGAGAGAGTAACTCGATTGATGTCGCCTTTTTAATAGATATGGAAATTGGTTTTGAGCATGTGCTAGACTGTGGAGATGGAGAAGGTGAGAGGTCACAGGTAAGCTTTGGGTACACATAAGGGTATTTTCGTTAGAAAACAATAAAATGGATTAATTGCCTTAAGATAAAAGTAGCTCGACTATTTGCTAAATAAGTTTTATTTCATGGACTAATGGCCAAATCCCCCATTTTTAATTTGTACCAATCATTATATTGAGTAATCCAATGAACAAATTTTTCACTTTTATTTTTCTTTTAATTATCCTAAACCATCCTTCTACAAAAGAATTAGTTTGGTAATGAATTTTTTTTTTTTTTTTTGCATATTATATATTTAAAATAAAAATAAAACATGAAAAAGATTTATCCAGTCTAAATTCTTCTTCTTCTTCGTCTTTTTTTATCTATTTATTTATTTATTTTTTAGGGTAATAAAGATGCTACTTCCACTAACTTTCCATACACCAACTCACGTGGTGGATGATGTAAAACACACTTTTTTTCTTTTTTTGTTTCTTTCTTTTCAACTAGGTTGATGTGATAAAGCCCCATTATTTACCACGTGAGTTGGTGTAAAGAGTTAGTATGCATATAGTACTACTCTTTTCCAAATTTTGAAATTTCTTATGTTATATTTTTTTCTAAATACAATGCTATATGTAGTAATTCTCTGCACCAATTCTTAGTAACAACTCACATGCTTAATGATGTGGTGCAAATTCATTAGAAATATAAACAACCATATTACTGCATAGCCTATCTACCAGAGTGAGTTGATGTAGAGAGTTAGTGTAGAAAGTTGGTGCAATATATATATATATTTTTTAAATCAAACAAAGCTAGGAGCTTCAAGCATCACAGAACAACCTAGCATCCCAACTAGGTTAGCATCCTAGGAGTTCTAAATCATGTGCTATTCACCCAAAATTTATTAATAAAAGAAAATAAGAGTACAAGATAAGAAAAAAGATTAAAAGCTTTGGAGAAATCCCAAAGACTAGAAGAAAAATAAATAAATGAATTCTAAGGTCTAAATCTGTAAGAAGACAGACTACAAAATAAGAAGCACTTTCCTTTTCTTTTGTTACAATTTAGGATAGGTGGTCACTCATAGCCAAGTGTTGATGAAACATTCTGGGAACTAGGCTACCACGTGAGGATGTGGAATTGTAAAAACTTTTATATAACTATGATATGACTGACGTCGTACCATGAACCCATGGAAGTGGAGCAAAGTGAAATGGCCTACATTCTCACTTTGCTCCACTCCCATTAACTCATATACAACATGACCGTATTACAGTTAAATAGAAAAATCACTCGACATGATTCTTGTCTGGGTGGACGATCCTATCAGAATCAGAAACCTACTTATTTCGAGCTCAATAATGGGCCTCAGCCCAAACCCAAGCCCAACATCAAGATATTAGATTTGTCAAATCTGTGGTGACGGAATGAATATATTCCATCCAATATCACATGGGGATTATTAGAGAGAGGAGGTGTTTGATGACATCTTTTGAACTTAATTTAAGTGATATTGGGAGATTGCATTTATGATTTTGAAATAGTACTTTCTCCAATCCCTACAAAGGAATCTCAAGTCAAATTCACAGAGATTAGATGATGGTTAATTAAAAATTCATAGGGTGATATGTTTGCACTTTATTGGATACTCTTCCTAACAACTTTAGATTTTTTTTTTAAAAAAAATAAAAATAAAGTTATATATATATCAGCATAATCATCTACTAAGCGACTTTTATCTAGTTTATTTTTTTAATCTTTTTCATGCCCAGAGTACAATGAATCATAGAGGCATTTGACATGCTCATTGCAAAATTTACTTAAGATTGTGTTCGTGCAACAAAAGTCACAGCCCATATCACAAAGCAAGCTGGTAATGTGGAAGTCGGCCACAATTAGCGTAGGACACCCACATCTTCATCTCAATAGTTCTTTACACATGGAATGTGATACGAACCCTTTTGTTGAACTCTCAACTCACCCTTGAAAACCGACTTGCAAAAGGAGTTCATACTTAACCGATGATACAAACCATTGGATAGAAGTTACCCTTGATCAAAAACCAGCTTGTAAGTAAAGGGTGCCCAAGAGCTAATATATAAATAGTCAAGCCTACACTTTACCAATGTGGGGACATTAGGATCGTAACAGAATGCTTATATATCGATATATATAAATATTCATTTTACTATAACGCTATGTTTGGATAAGAAATTTTTAGGTGGAATTTGTTTTTGAGATGGAATTTGTAAAATTTTTGTAAAGGAGTTCCTTAATAAATTTTTTTACAAATTCCATCTCAAAGACAAATTCCACATAGAAATTCTTTATCCAAACATAGCATAAAGTGCATATGATGCAAGTTACATCAGGTGATCTCAATCTCACCAATCTTTCACCATGAAGTTATGTCTAATCTTGATCATTCAAATGAATGAATAGTGAGATTGAGGCCACCTGATGCGAGTTGAACTGCATCAGGTGTGACTATATATATAAGCATGTGTATTTTACACTAACTATTTAATTATGCAGTCCACATTCTTAAAGTTTTGAAATCTTTTCTTCCATTTTGACCTCGTTAAACAAAATTTATAATAGCTAAAGTCCTCCTAAATACTATTAATCTATTATTATGATTTTGCTACCTTGCAAGTAATTGTCACTTCTCTCATGTTGATTCATTTTGAATGAGACACCTAACATTTTAATGACTAAATGAGTCCTTGTGTAGGTTAAATGATGTTCCTGCCTTGTAACAAAAATAAATAATTAAACTACCCTCTAGATCTCTAATGTGCATGAGCTCAAGGAGTTCTTTGCCTTTCAGAAGGTAAACTAGGTTAGAGCTTGTAAAAACCTAAATTACATGCAAGGCCTCCCTCTCCTCCAAAATTTGACTTCTGGGGATTTGGTCGCGGGAGCGTGTCAAACACAACCTTGTGGTGAATTGCAGATTCTATCTTGCCTTGAATGGACTCAAGGACTTTTCTGTAATAGTTAAAGGAGATAAACGGAATAACAACATAAATTAAAAACAAAAGCTTACCAAGGAGGAAGCCATTTCATTAACAATTTCTGGAATTACAACGATGAACAAAGGGGTGCACACGCCTTTGGCAAAAAAAGAGCACACGTTTTTTTAGTTTAATTAATCCTAAGTTCTACAAAGAAAAGGAAAAAAAATAAAAGTTCACTGGGAACTCATTTGTTGATTTGATTGAACGTCCTTTTCACATGATTGTTCCTCAGCTTTTATATACTCGAAATTCGCGCATAACTGCCTATGCCACGACCCATCAGCTTCCAACATAGCCACGTTCCCATGGCTTGATAACTGCCATAAATGTGTAACTGATAACCGCTTCATGATGTTACTGCTTCAATAAATATTCGGCCTTGTTAGGGTGATCTTGAAAGTTTATTTGCAATTCTCCATAGGCCGATTTTTAGGGTGTAAACACATCCCAAACTTTCTTACATTTGAAAATGGTAAATGGGACAAATGTGTTCGTCGACTTCGCTAGCCAAGGGTAAAATAATGTTCTGAAAGTTTCTTGCGCCTTCTTTGGTGTGACATGCTTATTTTTACAAGTCATTTTTTTGTGGAATAAAAAAATATTAAGAAAAGAAAAAAGTCATTTTCTGCTAGTTTCTGTCACCTTGTTTGATACGAAATACTTGTTATTTTTCTCTTAGCAAGGACATCATTTCAAAGAACAAGAGCTTCCACTTCAGCGATCCTAATGTTATCATCTAACCACGTTGATTGCATAACAATAAAATTATCTCTAATTATTGATTCTGCAAACTCTGTTTTTTTCTTTTTTTTTTTTTTTTTTTAATGAATCCATCAAATTTTAATTTGTACCAATCATTATATTGAGTAATCCAATGAACAAATTTTTCACTTTTATTTTTCTTTTAATTATCCTAAACCATCCCTCTACAAAAGAATTAGTTAATTTGGTAATGAATAATTTTTTTTTTTCACATTATATATTTAAAATAAAAATAAAACATGAAACAGATTTATCCAGTCTAAATTCTTCTTCTTCTTCTTTTTTATTTTTTATTTTTAATTTTTAGGGTAATAAAGATGCTATTTCCACTAACTTTCTATACACCAACTCACATGATGGATGATGTAAAACACACTTCTTTTCCCTTTTCTTTTTCTTTTTTTTTTCTTTCTTTTCAACTAGGCTGATGTGATAAAGCCCTATTACGTACCATGTGGGTTGGTATAAAGAGTTGGTGTGCATATAGTGTCACACCCCAAACCCAAAAGACTGGATTTGGCGATATGATAGACACAACCCACAAAGGTTTACGCCCTACATAGGCCAATCGACTTAACCATATCATCCTGTAATAAATCTGTCTCCAATAATCCATCCACAATAAAATTCAAGACATTTATAACTAAAATCTCAACAATTAATTGAAATAACTAGATAAATCCACATCCATCAAAATAAATTATCACCTCCAATAACCTACTACAATATCCATTGAGACAACAAATTAAATTCTTCTAACTACTTGTTCCAACTAAATTAGCAGATTAAGCTATCGACATCCTAGCTCTTCGTACGCGGAAGCCACTCACATCAAGCTATTCATCTGTGGGGAAAAATATAAGGGGTGAGCATAACGCTCAGCAAGAAAACATTACACAATATATACAGGAAGAGGTCAAACATATTCGCACGATTGATTTAAAAAAAAACATGAATAACAAAACGATAGAGTTTTACAATAAATCATTTCTTTCAATTCGATAGGCATATAAACTTTTAGAAGTAATTCTCTTGCTTTCAATTCAATAAACAATGACACTAAAACACTTTCGATAACAATTCATTCGATAACAATTCATTCGATAAATCACTTTAAAATCACTGATTCAGATAATACAAATCAATAGAACACTAGTTCATACAAGTATTTCCTCTGGCTAGACTCACATTCAATAGGCGCCCATCATCGTGGGACTTTACACTACATCAGTACTGATGACCAACAGTATTAGAATCCCCTGCTGGCACGGACCAATTTTCCAACAGTATTAAAATCCCCTGCTGGGACGGACCAATAATCTAACCAGAGTTCACACTTATACAATAAAAACATTTGGCAAATATCTTTCACAAGTAAAACAGATTCAAACACGTATGTAAAACAATTTCAATAAATGACTATTTTTGCTTGACCTACAGTACATAAGAAATAAACACTTTGATAATGAAACGATTTGGAAAACAATTGTCCATAAATCATTGGCTCATAAAAGAGGAATAAAAATCAGATTTATTTTTATTTAATCAAAGAGGGTGATACATTGTGCAAGTTCCCTTACCTCAAGCCAAACCTTCAATAATTCAAGCGATTGAACTCCTAATCACTCCAATGCTATTCAGAACCTAAAATCAATAATATCTTTTATCAATAATTTATATTTATATTAATAGTTCATTCTAATTACGTGGTACAGATCAACATGTAATTCTAATACCTAAAATACGTACTATACATAATATATATACTATATACTAACTTAATGTTAGAATGGACATGCATACACTAAATAATTTGTCCTTTCCAACTCTTTCTTCAAGTACAGTAAACAAATATTATTTATATTCTTATAATAATCTATAGCCTTTCCTGTTTACACTTTACCCAAAACTCAATTCCTTAAACTTCCATTCTTTACTCAAAAATATGCAACTCTCCACTCTTACAAAAAGCTTCGTACCATTATATATATATATATATATATATATATATATATAACTTAATAGGTATAGCTATAGGATGAAAAAGTGTTGTATGCTTTACTCACCTGACAGTACTCTAGACGAAGGTGAGGACGAAACAATCTTTGAAGCAGTCAGGACCCTCTACCTCTATGAGTCGATTAGAGTTCTCTTTCTCTCTCTCTATCGTTTTCAGTTAAAAGGAATAACTTCTCTTGTAAGGTCTTATATAGGGCACAAATTAACCCTAACCTATTTGGGTTTACTTCCAATGCTAGTGTTTGGTTACGCAGTTATCTTATTCACGATTATATTTAATTCCAATAATTACGTGTATAATAAAATTAACTAATAATTTAAATTAACTGTTACACATTAAATATATAATTAAATAAACAAAAGATTTACGTAAATACGGGGCATTACATTCTCCCCCCCTTAAAAAAAAAGTTTAGTCCTCTAAACTTTAGCGTACCTTGATCTGCAAATAGGTGGGGGTATTTCCTCATCATATCTTCCTCGGTCTCCCAAGTAGCTTCTTCCACTTCATGGTTCCTCCAAAGCACTTTGACTAACTTCACGGACTTATTTCGTAGCACCTTCACTTCTCTATCCAAAATTTGCACTGGTTGTTCTTCATATGATAGGTCTTCTTGAATTTGAATAGGCTCATACTCCAAAATGTGGGATGGGTTCGATACATATTTCCGTAAAACTGAAATGTGGAAAACATCATGTACCCGCGATAGCTCAGGTGGCAATGCAACTTTATAGGCCAAAGGACCAACTGTCTCTAATATCTCGAAAGGGCCAATATATCTCGGACTCAATTTGCCCTTTTTACCAAACCTCATTACACTTTTCATTGGGGATATTTTCAAGAAAACATGATCACCAACCTCAAATTTCAAATCTCGCCTACCACTGTCAGCATAACTCTTGTGTCTACTTTGAGCCGCTTTAATTCTTTCTCGAATCTGAGCGACCTTGTCCGAAGTCACTTGTATTAACTCAGGACCAATAAGCTTTCGCTCTCCAACTTCATCCCAGCAAATAGGTGATCTACACTTCCTCCCATACAATGCCTCATAAGGCGCCATGCCAATACTAGAATGATAACTATTGTTATAAGCAAACTCCGCCAAAGGCAAATGAGTATCCCAACTACGCTTTAAGTCCAACGCGCAAGCTCTAAGCATATCCTCCAAAGTTTGAATAGTCCGTTCCGACTGACCGTCTGTCTGAGGATGGAAAGCAGTACTGAAATTCAACTTAGTTCCCAAAGCAGTGTGTAGGCTCTCCCAAAACCGTGCTGTAAAATGGGGGTCTCTATCAGACACTATTGACACTGGCACTCCATGGTACTTCACTATCTCATTAATGTAAAGCTCAGTCAAATCTTCTAACGAACAAGTTTTCTTAATGGCTAAAAAGTGTGCTGACTTTGTCAATCTGTCCACTATCACCCAAATCTCATCATTACCTCGCGGTGTTCTAGGGAATCCAGTTACAAAATCCATAGTTATATGTTCCCACTTCCACTCGGGAATGTCAAGGGGTTTTAGTAACCCAGCTGGTCTCTGATGTTCTATCTTCACTTGTTGGCACACCAAGCACTCTGATACAAACTGAGCAACCTCCCTCTTCATATTATTCCACCAGTACAAATCCCGCAAATCTCTATACATTTTTGTTCCTCCTGGATGCACCGTGTATTTTGAACAATGAGCTTCTCTCAAAATTTCTTTCTTCAACTCAGGGTTGTTTGGAACACAAAGTCTAGTCCCATATTTCAGAACACCATCTTCCTGAATTGCAAAATCGGGTTTATTACCCTTATTCACTTCTTCTATGATACGAACCAACTGAGGATCACTACTTTGAGAAGTCTTAATCCTCTCTATTAAGGTTGGTTGTACCTGAAGTGTAGCTAGAATCATACCAGACTCTTGCACTCGAATAGTGGCTCTCAAATTCCTTAACTCTTCAAGTAAATACCTTTGCCCAATTGCTAAAGCTGCTATACGTCCCTCCGCTTTTCTACTCAAGGCATCAGCTACCACATTGGCTTTACCAGGATGGTACTGAATGGTGCAATCATAATCTTTCATCAACTCAATCCATCGCCTCTGTCTGAGGTTCAACTCCTTCTGAGAAAACAAATATTTCAAACTCTTATGATCAGTGTAAATCTCACAAGTTTCACCATAAAGATAGTGTCTCCAAATTTTTTAAGCAAAAATCACAGCTGCTAGTTCTAGGTCATGAGTGGGGTAATTCTTCTCATACGGTTTGAGCTGCCTAGAAGCATATGCTATCACCTTCCCATGTTGCATTAGGACACAACCAAGTCCTTTGTGCGACGCATCGCTATATACTACAAATCCACCTGAACCTGACGGAATGGTCAATACTGGGGCAGTCACCAACCGATCCTTCAAGTCTTGAAAACTCTGCTCACACTCCTTTGTCCATTCAAATTTCACCATCTTTTGAGTCAATCTGGTTAATGGGATGGCAATCTTTGAGAATCCCTTAATGAACCTTCTGTAGTAACCTGCAAGGCCTAAAAAGCTCCGCACTTCAGTCACACTAGTAGGGGAACTCCAATTAACCACTGCTTCCACCTTCGCAGGATCCACTGAAATACCATCTTTTGAAATGATGTGCCCAAGAAAGGACACTCTGTCTAACCAGAATTCACACTTCTTCAACTTAGCAAACAATTGTTTCTCTCTCAAAGTCTGTAAAACTATGCTCAAGTGTCGTTCGTGCTCCTCTAAGCTCTTAGAGTACACTAAAATATCATCGATGAAGACAACTACAAACTGATCCAAATAAGGCTTGAACACCCTATTCATTAAGTCCATGAACGCTGCAGGTGCATTAGTCAACCCAAAGGGCATAACTAAGAACTCATAATGCCCATATCTAGTACGAAAAGCTGTCTTAGACACATCTTCCCCCTTAACCTTCAATTGATGGTACCCAGATCTCAAATCAATCTTGGAAAAGACTTGGGCACCCTGCAACTGATCAAATAAGTCATCTATCCGCGGTAAAGGATACTTATTTTTCACAGTAGCTTTATTCAACTCTCGATAATCAATGCACAACCTCATGCTCCCATCTTTCTTCTTCACAAATAAAACCGGTGCGCCCCAAGGAGATACACTAGGTCGGATGAAGCCCTTGTCAAGGAGCTCCTGCAATTGCATTTTCAATTCCTTGAGCTCAACCGGTGCCATACGATAAGGAGCTTTGGAAATAGGTGCAGTGCCAGGCACTACATCAATGGTGAACTCGATCTCTCTGTCGGGTGGTAAGCCAGGCAAATCTTCAGGAAATACCTCTGGAAAATCTCGGACAATAGGAATATCCTCAAGCTTCACCTCCCCTTTTTGATTGTCCACCACATATGCCAAATACCCTTGACAATTCTTTTTCAACAATCGCTTTGCATGTATTGCTGAGATGATGTTAAGAGGGGTACTAATTCTAGTCCCTTCAAAACAAAACTCTATTTCCCCTGGACTACAAAAGACAACCCTCTTACTAAAACAATCAACTGTTGCATGGTAGGCGGAAAGCCAGTCCATGCCTAAAATTACATCAAAATCCCGAATATCCAAAGGAACTAAGTCTACAGACAATTCTCTATCACCCACCAGAACCACACAATGTTTAAACACACAATCAATAGTCACAAAATCTCCTAAAGGAGTGGCAACAGATAGATCACAATTTAATGGTTCAGGTGTTTTCTTCAATTTCTCAGCAAATGCATAGGATACAAAAGAATGGGTAGAACCAGAATCAATAAATACTTTTGCATCAAAAGAATGTATGGGCAAGGTACCTGTCACCACCGAGTTGGATGCTTGCGCATCCTGCTGGGTCATAGCAAAAACCCTCCCTTGAACCTTCGGCCTCTGTCCAGTTCCTTGTGGTTTGTCCCTCTCTCCCTTCATATTCGGGCAATCTTTGATTTGGTGGCCTATCTTGCCACATTTAAAGCAAGCTCCAGTTTCTAGGTAGCAGGCTCTATCTCCATGGAATTTTCCACATCTCTGACAAGCCTTCTTCTGAGTTTGATCTTTGCTTTCTCTCCCTGCAGATTCTCTCTTCTGTCCAAACTTGTTGTTCTGCTTCCCTTTCTGTGGCTCTTCAGATTGAGTTCTCTTCCTTTTCTTCTCTCTGGCTTCCCAAGATTCCTTACTAATAATCTCAGCCTTCAATGCCCTGTCCACCATCTCATGATAGGTTTCCAGCCCTAGCAAGGAGATTCTATCTTTAATATGGGGCTTCAACCCCCTTAAGAATTTGCGGGCTTTCTTTTTCTCATCAGCAATCAAGTGTGGAGCAAAGCGAGACAAAGAAGTAAACTTTACCTCATACTCAGTCACTGAATTAACTTGTTCCAACTCTAGGAATTCTATCTCTTTCTGATCTCTCACACTATCAGGGAAGTACTTCTCATAAAAGACAGTTACAAACCTCTCCCATGTAACTTGTTGATTACCAGCACCTAACACTGTGCGAGCTGTCTTCCACCACTGATCTGCATCCCCTTCTAGCATAAATGCAGCAAACAGAACTTTCTGAGCATTATCACTTCCCAGTACCTCGAATATCTTCTCCATTTTACCAATCCAAGCTTCCGCTTCCAGTGGGTCAATAGTTCCCTTGAAAGCAGGAGGATGAAGCTTATGGAATTGGTCCCAAGTAGAGGGTGTAGGAGCAATGGCTCTTCGAGCATTAGTGTTTCCGGCTCTCACATGCTGCTCAACCACATTAGTTAAACTTCCTATTGCTGTAAAAACTCCTTCTAGATCATTTGGTGGAGCTGCACCGTTTGGTTGTTGTTTCCTTGGAGGCATCTTTCAATCCTGATTTTCCAAATAATTTAGGTTTAGCATTCATAATAAATTCTAAACAATAAATTAATAATGGAAAAATATATTAATTAATCACTCTATAAGTCATGTTATCAATTCTAAAAAAAATTCCTGTTGTACTACAACTAAATTACCAATTTTTAGTTTACACCTATCTTCTCATTCGTCTATACTTTGTCAATCCTATGGTTATGATCTAAGAGTCTACAGAATCATAAACCTAATATCTTCGAATCCTTCAATTTTGATTTTTTTTTTTTTTTTCCAAACATATAACGCTTAACACTTACAATAAATTAGGAGCAATTAATTAATAAGAGATAAACATCTCAAACGAATTTTCCATTAGTCATATCCTCACTACTTCTTAGAAACTCTTATCGTAAATACACTTAAGCTGTTAGTTTGCTAAACAAGGTCTATACTTTCACTCGTCTACTCTTGATCAATTCTAAGATTATGATCTTAGAGTCTGCAGAATCATAAACCATGCTCTGATACCAAAACTGTCACACCCCAAACCCAAAAGACTGGATTTGGCGATATGATAGACACAACCCACAAAGGTTTACGCCCTACATAGGCCAATCGACTTAACCATATCATCCTGTAATAAATCTGTCTCCAATAATCCATCCACAATAAAATTCAAGACATTTATAACTAAAATCTCAACAATTAATTGAAATAACTAGATAAATCCACATCTATCAAAATAAATTATCACCTCCAATAACCTACTACAATATCCATTGAGACAACAAATTAAATTCTTCTAACTACTTGTTCCAACTAAATTAGCAGATTAAGCTATCGACATCCTAGCTCTTCGTACGCGGAAGCCACTCACATCAAGCTATTCATCTGTGGGGAAAAATATAAGGGGTGAGCATAATGCTCAGCAAGAAAACATTACACAATATATACAGGAAGAGGTCAAGCATATTCGCACGATTGATTTAAAAAAAACATGAATAACAAAACGATAGAGTTTTACAATAAATCATTTCTTTCAATTCGATAGGCATATAAACTTTTAGAAGTAATTCTCTTGCTTTCAATTCAATAAACAATGACACTAAAACACTTTCGATAACAATTCATTCGATAACAATTCATTCGATAAATCACTTTAAAATCACTGATTCAGATAATACAAATCAATAGAACACTAGTTCATACAAGTATTTCCTCTGGCTAGACTCACATTCAATAGGCGCCCATCATCGTGGGACTTTACACTACATCAGTACTGATGACCAACAGTATTAGAATCCCCTGCTGGCACGGACCAATTTTCCAACAGTATTAAAATCCCCTGCTGGGACGGACCAATAATCTAACCAGAGTTCACACTTATACAATAAAAACATTTGGCAAATATCTTTCACAAGTAAAACAGATTCAAACACGTATGTAAAACAATTTCAATAAATGACTATTTTTGCTTGACCTACAGTACATAAGAAATAAACACTTTGATAATGAAACGATTTGGAAAACAATTGTCCATAAATCATTGGCTCATAAAAGAGGAATAAAAATCAGATTTATTTTTATTTAATCAAAGAGGGTGATACATTGTGCAAGTTCCCTTACCTCAAGCCAAACCTTCAATAATTCAAGCGATTGAACTCCTAATCACTCCAATGCTATTCAGAACCTAAAATCAATAATATCTTTTATCAATAATTTATATTTATATTAATAGTTCATTCTAATTACGTGGTACAGATCAACATGTGATTCTAATGCCTAAAATACGTACTATACATAATATATATACTATATACTAACTTAATGTTAGAATGGACATGCATACACTAAATAATTTGTCCTTTCCAACTCTTTCTTCAAGTACAGTAAACAAATATTATTTATATTCTTATAATAATCTATAGCCTTTCCTGTTTACACTTTACCCAAAACTCAATTCCTCAAACTTCCATTCTTTACTCAAAAATATGCAACTCTCCACTCTTACAAAAAGCTTCGTACCATTATATATATATATATATATATATATATATATATATATATATATATATATATATATATATATATATATATATATAACTTAATAGGTATAGCTATAGGATGAAAAAGTGTTGTATGCTTTACTCACCTGACAGTACTCTAGACGAAGGTGAGGACGAAACAATCTTTGAAGCAGTCAGGACCCTCTACCTCTATGAGTCGATTAGAGTTCTCTTTCTCTCTCTCTATCGTTTTCAGTCAAAAGGAATAACTTCTCTTGTAAGGTCTTATATAGGGCACAAATTAACCCTAACCTATTTGGGTTTACTTCCAATGCTAGTGTTTGGTTACGCAGTTATCTTATTCACGATTATATTTAATTCCAATAATTACGTGTATAATAAAATTAACTAATAATTTAAATTAACTGTTACACATTAAATATATAATTAAATAAACAAAAGATTTACGTAAATACGGGGCATTACATATAGTACTACTCTTTTCCAAATTTTGAAATTTCTTATGTTATATATTTTCCTAAATACAATGCCATATGTAGTAATTAATTCTCTGCACCAATTCTTAGTAACAACTCACATGGCCTATCTACTAAAGCGAGTTGATGTAGAAAGTTAGTGTAGAAAGTTGGTGCAATATATATATATATATATATATATATATTTTAAAAATCAAATATATATATATTTTAAAAAAATCAAATAAAGCTAGGAGCTTCAAGCATCATAGAACAACCCAACATTCCAAGTAGCTTAGCACCCTAAGAGTTCTAAATCCTATGCTATTCACCCAAAATTTATTAATAAAAGAAAATAAGAGTACAAGATAAGAAAAAAGATTAAAAGCTTTGGAGAAATCCCAAAGACCAAAAGAAAAATAAATAAATGACTTCTAAGGTCTAAATCTGTAAGAAGGCATATTACAAAATAAGAAGCACTTTCCCTTTCTTTTGTTATAGTTTTGGATACGTGGCCACTCATAACCAAGTGTCGATGAAACATTCTGGTAACTAGGCTACCATGTGAGGATGTGGAATTGTAAAAACTTTTATGTAACTATGATATGACTGACGTAATATCATGCGCCCATAAAAGTGGAGCAAATTGAAAATGGCCTACATTCCCACTTCGCGCCACTCCCATTATCACCATATCACAGTTAAATAGAAAAATCCCTCATGGAACTGACATGATTCTTGTCTGGTGGACGGTCCTATCAGAATCAGAAACCTATTTATATGGAGTTCATATTATGGGCCTTAGCCCAAACCCAAGCCCAATATCAAGATATTAGATTTGTCAAATCTGTGGTGACGGAATGAATATATTCCATCCAATATCACATGGGGATTATTAGAGAGAGGAGGTGTTTGATGACATCTTTTGAACTTAATTTAAGTGATATTGGGAGATTGCATTTATGATTTTGAAATAGTACTTTCTCCAATCCCTACAGAGGAATCTCAAGTCAAATTCACAGAGATTAGATGATGGTTAATTAAAAATTCATAGGGTGATATGTTTGCACTTTATTGGATACTCTTTCTAACAACTTTAGATTTTTTTATAAAAAAAAAATAAAAATAAAGTTATATATATATATATATATATATATATCAGCATAATCATCTACTAAGCGACCTTTTTCTAGTTTATTTTGTTAGTCTTTTTCATGCCCAGAGTACAATGAATCATAGAGGCATTTGACATGCTCATTGCAAAATCTACTTAAGATTGTGTTCGTGTGACAAAAGTCACAGCCCACATTACAAAGCAAGCTGGAAAAGTATGTGGAAGTCGGCCACAAGTAGCGTAGGACACCCACATCTTCATCTCACTAGTTCATTGCACATGGAATGTGATACGAGCCCATTCAGTAGAACTCACCTTTAAAAACCGGCTTGCAAAGGAAACCATACTTAACCGATGATACAAACCATTGGATAGAAGTCAACCTTGAAAAACCAGTTTGTAAGGGAAGGGTGCCCAAGAGCTAATATATACATAGTCAAACCCACACTTAACCAATGTGGGATTAGGATCGTGACAGAATGCTTATATATCTATATATATTCATTTTACTATAAAGTTCATATGATGCAAGTTACATTAGGTGATCTCAATCTCACCAATCTTTCACCAAGAAGTCATGTCTAATCTTGATCATTCAAACGAATAAATGGTAAGATTGAGGTCACCTGATGCAATAAATGGTGAGATTGAGGTCACCTGATGCGAGTTGCATCAGGTGTGACTACATATATAGGCATGTGTGTTTCACACCAACTATTTAACTATGCGGTCCACATTCTTAAAGTTCCCTAAAATCTTTTCTTCCATTTCAACCCAGTTAAACAAAATTTATAACAGCTGTAGTCCTCCTAAATACTAGTAATCTATTATTATGATTTTGCTGCCTTACAAGTAATTGTCACTTCTCTAGTCCTCCTAAATACTATTAATCTATTATTATGATTTTGCTGCCTTTTCAAGTAATTGTCACTTCTCTCATGCTGATTCATTTTGAATGAGACACCTAATATTTTAATGAATAAATGAGTCTGTATAGGTTAAATGATGTTCTTGCCTAATGACAAAAATAAATAATTAAACTACCCTCTAGATGTCTAATGTGCATGAGCCCAAGAATGACTCAAGGAGTTCTTTGCCTTTCAGAAGGTAAACTAGGTTAAAGCCTCTGAAAACCTATATCACATGCAAGGCCTCCCTCTCCTTCGTGTGTTTGAATAGGAGTTAAAATTCTGTTTATGAAAATGAATAAAAAACAATTAAAATTATACTTATAAATATTATTCTAATTATATTTTTGCCAAAATATCAACCTCTAGCAGAATTTCAGAAATGATCAAACATTTGTAAGTTGTAATCCAGGTTTCGATTGAGGAAACGTCC
This sequence comes from Liquidambar formosana, assembly GCA_039720395.1. NCBI lineage: Eukaryota > Viridiplantae > Streptophyta > Magnoliopsida > Saxifragales > Altingiaceae > Liquidambar > Liquidambar formosana. The sequence goes on from CM077827.1 coordinate 11,221,302, forward strand.
TAGCATTAGTTCAAAAATTAGGTTAATATGGCCAAATCCAATTACTAAAGCTACCAACTACACTACACATTGAGCCATGACAGTGTAACATAGAATTATAGATAATGGCTGCCAACAAAAAAAAATAAATAAATAAAATCATGAACCATCTGATCCTAATGGCAGTATGCAGATGGAAACCGAAATGCACTACAAGCCATCAACTTCAAACAACTGTACTTTTAGTGCGCCACCATGCAATCCATAAAATCAAAAGAACATATACAACACAAAAGGCAAATATCTATTCCATTACATAAAAGAAGGTTGCAAAGTACAGTTCATGAACAGATGAAGCCTGCAAAAACTAGGACTTGGTAAAAAAAAACAACCCCTCCATGAGGAAAAGGGTTGTCATGGCAGACTGAAGAAACCTGCTGCCATGGCCAAAGCCCACGAACACAAGGCACCAAAATTCGAACTGCCAAAAGCAACAAATACAACAGTAACTGATTCTACAAATCTTAACCCACTATGAGGAAAACAGAGACCCGACCCAACCATCACCTGCAGAACACGAGGGTTCCAAAAAGTGGAAGACGGTAAAACTGACAGTGGACAGACTCAAAAACAGTGTAAAGACTGAAAGAAGAGAAAGCTTAGCCCAAGCATGCTGGCATAACCAATGCAAGGGTAAGCTAAAACACCAGGTGCTGATACCCAGCAATACAAAATGAGGACCATAGTAAAAGAAAACCTAAAACCAGAACCCGGTAGCTGTATTCTCAAGAAAATAAGGCCATGAAGAAAGCGACATCCCATCATTGGGAGCCAAAATTCTTGAAACAGATTTCCAATGAGAAGGAAACCTGCAAAAAAGAAGAGTAAATGGCCATACTCCCTGGAAAAAGGAACCAGGTCACTGGATAACAGAAGACCCATAGCTGATGGACCCAAAAACTAAACAAACTGTTGCTACCCGTGAAAGCTGACTAGAATTCTGGAACTTCCTGATTTGTTCAACCCCATCCTTGGCATATGCCAATCCTGATTATAAGAGAGGGCATTATCAATTCCTTCCCTGCTTAGAAAAGGATATCGCACCTCCATAGCTGCTCCACCAGCAGGTCAACCTTGCTGCTGCTAATTCCGTTACAATGCTGGAGGTTCAACCCCAAAAGGGTCTGACCCAATTTCCCCAAGAAGGGCAAGCTCTTGTCTGATATCAAAGAGCAACCTGATACAGAAAGTATCTGCAAATTGAGCTTCTTAGCACATGCCAGGACAGAAATGCCATAATCGGTGATTGCACAGTTTGAAACATTAAGATCACTGAGCAATAAGCAGTTTTCTGCAATCGCCACCAAGCTTACATCAGTGATCTTCCTGCAACCATCAAGATTCAGCAGTTCAAGAGTCCAACCATGCAGCTTAGCCATGGTTGAAACCACTTTGTCCGTCAAATTCACACAATTGCTAAGATTAACCTTCACCAGATCAGACTCACAGCTCTCAAGCAGTAGGAGAAACCCGGCATCCGTTATTCCATGAAGCCCGCTCAGGTCCAAATGCTGCAGATGAGGACACAACTTCCCCAAAATAGCCAAGCTAGCATTACCAAATCCAGGGCAGTTTTGGACAGACAATGATCGCAGGGATTTGCAAGGAGACAGAAGAGGCAAACCCAAATTCACATCCTTAATCCCCAAGCAGTTCACCAGAGCAAGAGCCTTCAATTTCGCACCACAGTTTACAAGCGCACCAAAAAACCCAAATTGGGTGATCCTGTGGCACTCCTGCAATTGCAGGCTCTCAAGTGACCCTGCAGCTTTGGCAAAAGAAACCAGTCCATTGTCAGATAGGAATGCACATTTACGGAGGCAGAATTGGGTCAAATTTGGGCAACCCTTTCCCACAGCTTCAAGGCCTAAATCTGTTACTCCTTGGCAGGATGTAACTGTTAAGGACTTCAACTTCTGCAATCCATGACCATTACCCATCACCCAGAAGCCCCTCTCACTCACATTTTGGAGGCCGGTGAGGACTAGATCTGTAACTGCCTTGCCATAGTGTCCAATAACAGCAAGTGACACATCAGTGATGTTCAATGCCTGGAGCTTTACCTTCGTCAAGACATAAGAGGCAGAGGAAAACAGACTTGCAATTCCTTGATCCCCAATGAGAGGACAATCTTTGACAGAAATGGACTTCAAACTAGGGCAACACTGCCCAACAGCTTGCAGACCTTCATTCCCAATGTTAGAACAAGACTCTACTGTTAATGAAGTCAAATTTGGGCAGTTCTTCGCAATTGCAAGCAAAGCCTTGTTAGAAATAGCTGGACATTGACAAAGATCAAGCTTCTCTAGCAAGGGACACCCATTAGCAACCTCAAGTAGACCTTCATCGCCAATAGAAAATACATTCCATAGAGAAAGAACCCTTAAAGAAGGGCATCCACGGGCAATTGCACCAAGGCCAAGGTTTGTTACACCACGGCTAGAATTGCTTCCTCGGATAGACAGCTTGCCCAATCCCCCACGACTACCTGTTCCAACAGCAATAGCAGCAAGCCTGATATCTGTTGCTTTCTTCCCCTCCAAACACCGTGAAAGGTATCCATCACTCTCAATTCCCTGATCTTCAGTCTCAGATATCAATTCATTGCCATTAGAAGCAACAACGCCAACCTTCTTTTTACACTCAAGAGGCTCATCTGCCTCGTTTGAGATCAATCTTTCCTCAGGCTTCAAAGACACGGTGGATCTTTTGCTGCAGAGCTCATCCCTATGGATACCACTTAGAAGCATAAGCCACCGCTTGGAAACACAAGCACAGGCACTCTTCTCTTGGCCTCCAGGCAATCGTCTGAAGATCTCAAAGAGGCATTCATCGGGAAGAACTTCAATGGAAGCCTTCTTCTTTTTCTGTTCAAACCCGTCCAGACTGAAGACAAAAGGGGCGCTGACGCGAGACCTCTTGCGAGGAGGAAAATACACATCCACATGGCGACCAAGGGACAAAAAGTGGCTAGGATCCTTAGGGTTCGAGTATATTGTCCCCCCAGGGTAAAAATCATCATCTCCTGATAACCAAAAACAAGAAATAAATTCAGCTATAATCCTTATATAAATATCATATATTTGTTGAACTTAACATCTTGCACAATCCATACCACAAAGTCCATGTCACTTCTAGAAAAATGCATATCAAGTAACTAACTATGTTTTATATAATAGCAACTTAACATAAGTATCAAAAAAAATTTAAACTGGATTTTGTGAGAAATAGCAGAAAACAAAGGGGAAAACTATAATTCAAGAGAGGGGGGGGGGGGGGGGGGGAGAAGAGAGAAAATCAATTAAATTTTCATAATCAGTACATCATACTAATCTAACAGACTATTGTTGAAAGATGGCATAAACAAGGGGAAAATAAATAAATAAATAAATAACAAAAACCAAAGCTGCTTCATAAAATCAATAGATAAAGAGGGTCATCGTCACCATTAACCCTTAAAAACCAAGGCAGGAATTTCACGCCCAAAAGTGACCAATGAGCAGAACCATCAAAGGAACCATCGAATCACAATTGATTGAACCTAGACAACTCTGATCTACAAGCAAAACGAAGAAAACCCATCCATACTCTGATATTTTTCCATCAAGTTTGAGGAAGATTTTGCATCTCCAATTAACTTCTGGGAAAGATATTATCTTTATACAAAAAAGATACCTTTTTTCCTCCAGATTAGGTTTCCCTCGATAAATTTTCCCAATATAAAAAGAGCAATTAAGAAAAACTATGATTCCGAGAAAACACTTTCATAAATTATTTTCCCTCAAAACAAACAGTGCCATAATCTGAAAAAAACCGAGAATTTTACAACAAAACGCAAACAACTAAAACCAATCAGATCAACAAACAAATAACGATCTTATCATTTCAGAAGGAAAACTATCTACACCCCCCCCCCCCCCCCTTTTTTTTTCTTTTTGGTGAAGAGGGACTAATTCCCTGTAAGGCATCACTAGTCCACCCCTTGGGGGTTGACCCCGATCTACAACTAAACAGACAAAAAAAACCTTAAAAATCACAAGATTGAAGCAACAAAAGCACAAGAATTGAAGCAAAAGCAGAGAGATGAAAGATACGGCAAAGGAATACAACAAATAGGCGGAAGACCGGAGACTTACCGTTGAAATCGATGACCGTCGGCATAAGTACAGCTCAAAAAACCCCGGGAGGTCAAATCTGCACCGTTCGGACCCGAAAAACCCTCCACAGAGAGCAAAAAAGAAGATCAGCACAGTGAAGACCAAGTATATAGCTTCAAGAGATGAAAGGTATGCAAACATGGAAGAAAAAAAACCCTATGAGATAGGGCAAAAAAAGAGGGGAAGGGTGAAAAAGCAGATAGGAGGGAGAGGGGTTTGTTTGGTTGAGAGGGTGTGTGTTTTGTTTTCTTTTATATATTGGGTGTGGTCTTTGTGTGTTTGTGTGTGATATATTGTACTGTAAGCAAACCCAAATGCAAATGCAATGTATCTGACTAGCTATCCATGCAAGTTGGGAGTTTCTTAGGTATTCCCCTTTCAATGGAAAGACCCCACCAAATGAAAACCAGAAACCAGTATGTGGGAATGAAAATGGTTGTTGTCTTTGAAGAGGGGATGTTTGGATGCAGGTTAAGGTGTTTTAGGTTTTCTTTGTTTGGTTTACTTTGACCTAGATTTTTCTGATACAATTTTCTTTTCTTTTTTTCATTTCTTTTTTTGGTTCAAAGGATATTTATAGAAGCAATTCTTTTTTTCATTTCACAATCAGTGAGTCCACTCCTAACCTTAACCCACTTAATATAAAACAATAATAATAATAATAAAATAAATATCAATGCTTCTCAAAAAAATTAAATTTGAAATCATTCACTTAACAAGTAAGAAGAATACCACTAAATTATTATGCAATCGTTTCAAGTTCATTTAGCTTGGTTTATATTTTGATAAGTCACCTTATGCTGCATTTGGTTGTTAAAATACATCTGCATGGAAGTAAAATGTGGAAAAGTCAAGTAAGATGTTGGAAATTAGTTTCCTAGTAATTGTTTGGTTATAAGAAAGTTCTAACTTGATTACTTTAAATTTTTGAGGAGGGCAGCTGCCTCCCCTGCCTTTGTTAAATACAAATTTTATTACTCTAAAATTTTTTGATATTTTACATTTGCCTCACCTAAATTTTGTTAACACTCTTCATTTTTTTTCTCACCTTTCTTATTTTTTATTTATTTACTTTTTCCTCTTTATAAAAGTCCCAATTCTTACAATCTCTCATTTCACTAAGAGAGACTTAATACTTTTTCTATCATCTCCCATTGAAACATGATTTATCAATGAATTATAAATTTTTGAAATTTTTTTTTTACCTCAAAAGCACAAGATAAAAGAAATTTTTTTAATTAAAAATTTTTCAATTTTTAAAATAAGGATTAAATACTGAAAATCAACCAAAATTTGCCTCCCTTGTGGTCGCACCGACGCTAATTCTCATTTGCGCGTTCCCTCAGTTCACTTGTATTTACCTGCTTTTCTGCTTTCTGATGGTGCTAATCCATTTAGAATTAGCGTGCAAATGAGAGTCGCCACCTGGAAGGGTCCAGGACCAATTTTACTGAGCTGGGGTACATGTTGGGAAGGTGTTAGGCACCCAACAATGCCCGGTAATAAACCGGCCCTCATTCTTGTATTCATTGACCATATTTAATATTTTAATAAAATCCGGATCACCTGTTAATCATACAATAAATAAATGGCACACACGAATGATGGATTAATGGCATAGAATAAATAAACAAAGCATAAATATTTAATAAAAAATATGGAAGCCTTAACATAATGAAAATAAGAAAAAATGCACTGTCGCGAGTACTCGCGGTCTTACCATGCGTACGCATGGTCTCACCATGCGTACGCACATACCATGCATATGCATAATAAAATTATGCGTACACATGATATTTCGCGAGTACTCATGGTTTCACCAAATCATCTTTTCCGCGGATTTGGACCTCCCGAAGAACATTATTGGCCAAAAATGGACAGTGTATACAATAAATCAACTTCTAAACATCCTACATAATTATATAAATAAATAAATACTGCGTACCTCTTAGAAATAAAGCAAATTGAAATTAAATCCTTCTCTCAGGGCCACCGTCAACCCGGCAGCGTCTCCCCTGTTGCGCAAAACAAGCTTTTCCCATTCTCACTGGTCTAACTCTCTGTTATATTTTCTTCTCTTTTCTCTCAGTTTATTTCTCTCACCTTTCCCATATTTCTCTCACCCTCAGAATAACTAGCAGTCACTCAAAATGCTGCCCCTCATTATTTCTCTACCTATTTCTTCTCACTGACCTCCCCCCGTTTCTGCCTTCTCCGTCCGTCCCCCCTCTGTCCCCTGAGCTCCTAGGAGCTCCTGCTATTTATAGGAAAAATCACCCGGGTGAGGTCGTCATGCATGACCTCAATCTCCATCCTCTTTGACCCCCCCACGCTCCCTTTGTTCAATGGTCGGGCCAACTCAAGCATGAATGATTTCCCCGACAACACTTTCGGTCGAAGTGGAAGGCAGGCTATCATTCAGATGAGGAAAATAGAATCTCATGCGTACGCATATTCATTTTATGCGTACGCATGGCTATTCATGCGTACGCATGAAACCACCATGCGTACGCATATTATAAATATGCGTACGCACCACATTCCCTGGCTGTCTAATTTAATCGTTTGACCCCCATTTGCTTGCTTTGCGCGTAAAAAGAGACCCGAGTAGACGGCAAACATTGTGGACCTCATCATCGGGAAATCATCATTAAATGTAGGGACAAAATGGGGTGTCTACAGTTGCCCCTCTTTCGAATTCTTGCCACTTCATGGGGGGAATTCGAAAGAAAATCTCTAGACGAACATTTTGTCCACATGCAAATCACACGCACTCATGCAATGTGTCGGGTCGTGCTAGACGCATCCAGCTGCCTACGTACTCAGTAGAGATCAGACCCTTACGTAGTTCGAAATGATCAAAGTGGGATTTCCGCAGAAAATCCCCAGAGTGTGACAAATACCTCGTCCTTATGTATGCAATCAAGCAATGCATTGGGTCGTGCCAGAACGCATCCAGCTGCCTACGTACTCCGCAGAGATCAGACCCTCACGTAGTTCGTGTAATCAAAGTCAAATCAATCCTAGGGAAGATTTCTTCAACAAATTCTAAGACATGCTAGAACCCCGCAGCAATTCTAGTTAAAACATTCCATCAAGATTTGACCGGTCCCGCAGCATCCCAGTCAACCAATTATAAGCCTGCCCAATCAAGGCAAAGCGAGACTCCCGCAGCAAGTCTCAGGCATCAATGTCGGAATTCCGCAGCAATTCCTTCCAAAAATCAGGGTCGGGCCCACTCAAGGCAAATCAAGTTTTCCGCAGACAAACTCGAGTCAAAATTTTCGACCTCAGTCAAACCATGCGTACGCATATTCTCCATATGCGTACGCGTAGCATACCATGCGTACGCATGCTATGGGGAATCAGCATCCCAAAAGTCGCGCTCCTTTTTCAAGTTTCAAAACTACCATGCGTACGCATGGTCAAACCTGGTCAAATCATGCGTACGCATTTTAAAATATGCGTACGCCTGGAATCTCCATGCGTACGCATGGTTTTAATCCCCTCAGCATTCGCACGCCTTTTGAGGCGGTACTTATAAAGGGTTTGAAACCCTTTCTCCTTCTCATTCTTTTCAGCCGTCTTTTCTCATTCCCATTCTTTACAACTCCTCCTTCTTCCAAAACTCTTCTCTTTCTTTCATCCACTGTGCTCTTCTCATGGCTCCCAAGAGACAACGACAGCATGGGTCCTCTCACTCCCAAGGGGATGATTCTGTCAACAAAAGGTGGCTGCCTACCATCCATTCTGGCGAGGTCATCACTCCTACTTTCCGTCCAGCGGAGCACTTATCCCGGCGTTGTCGGGTGGGCGAGGTACGCTCTCTTTGTACCTGTTTTCTTTCATAAAGCTTTTGTCAATATATGGATCTGAAATAATGCATGAGATATCTGTGGAATCTGGATTGGAAGCATTACCAAAACCATTATTTTATCCTTTAATCTGTAAATGAACCTTAAAAATCAAATCTTTTGATTGTTTGGTTGCGCAAAGTCCACTGTACATCCACCCTATTCAAAACCGAGCGTATATTTTGATGAAACCATGAGAATAATCTTTGACCCTATCTGACATAAGCACGTAGGAAGAAAAAACTCATTTTTGAACCCAAGATTGGCATAAAAATCGAACCTTTCATTTACAGACACGATAAATGAATAAATAAAAAACTCTGCATCGAACCAGGCGTACGCATGGTCACATGGAGCGTACGCATAAATTAATATGCGTACGCATGAAGACTCATGCGTACGCACAGTCTTATCATGCGTACGCATATTAAATTATGCGTACGCATGGCTCGAGTGGTGCCAACTTATTCTCCTATTTTCCTTCTTTTGGCACTTTTGAAGCATCACCTATTGTTACTTATCACATACCTGTGCTGTCATTTACCTGTTTGGCTCTTGGCAGGAGCGTCGCGATCTCTCCACTCGGGGGAATGCTTCCACTGCCTGGGCTTGGTGGAAGCGGTTGAATGACAACACCAAGGGGTACGTCATTCAGGCCGGCTTTGGATCAGTCGTGGATCTCCTGACACATGACGGGAGCAAATCCCTTTGCTACTGCATCGGTGAGAGATGGTGGGACTCTACCCACACCATGCATATCGCTGGTAGAGAGCTAACCATCACTCCTTACGACATCTTCAGATTGACCGGGCTGAGGGTGGTGGGCTCCTCTATTCCATCCTCATATCCTTCCGGGGAGGAGGTCGCACAGTTTCATCGTCGGGTGATAGGGACGAGCTTTACATCGGGCCACTGTCATTACACTGATGTGGCGGAGGCCTTTCAGTATGGACCCCAGGGGACTACCCGGGAGCAACAGATCATGGCGCGGAGTTTCATCCTGTACTTGATTGGTGCTTTTCTATTCCCAAACTCTGCCCAATCTATGACCACTGTCTGGCTAGTAGCTTTGGAGGATTTGGAGACTTGCAGTCAATTTGCTTGGGGTCAGGCAGTCCTGTCTTATCTGTATACCTCCATGGATTCGTTGAGTAGGGACCAGATTTCTTCCATCACGGGATGTTGGCGGTTATGGGCGGTAAGCTTTCTTCCATTGCTTTGTTTATTACTTGCTTCCATATTATATTCTGATGCCCGTCATATATTATTTATTATTATTATTATTTTTATATATATTTTTTTAACACAGCTTTGGGCCCGTCGCTACATTGACTTCACTGGGGATGATGGTCGTCCCATATCAGGGTATGACCGTATACGCGAATTTTTAGACACTGCACCCTTGAACAAGGTATAATCCTCTAGAATTCTCTAACCAAGTACCTTGATTTCCTTGCAATTTGCTGATTTTTCTTCTTACAGATTCGACCCCGCCCCTGGACTGGTGTCCCCTTCACTGGCGACCAGGCCATGCATGATGCAGCATTGAGGGCTTCACTGACCTGCTCTATACTCGATTCTCCTATTTCCCAAGCTGTTTACTTGCCGGAGAGGGTCATGTGGCAGCTTTCTGATGAGGTCCTTGCATGGCAACGGGTGCCTATGCTTCCTCCTTCCTTCATGATCTACCCATACAATATCAGTGAGGAGGACTTGGGCGTCTGGCAGGCAGGTATACCTTGTGATGCTCGTCTCCTTCCCGATGGAGATTATGACATGTTTGCAGCTGAGTTTCTCATGCCCCGGCTCCTTGGGCCCCAGGTATATATTCCTCTTCATTTCATTGCCTCAATTTACTGTACAACTTGAACTCTTGCTGATTGCATTTCTTCCTAGGTTGCTCCTCCTGCTGATGAGGGTGAGGATGAAGGGATTAATCCGGTGTTGCCTGGCTGGCGTGTGACCGAATGGTCGCCCGCTGGATATTTTATCGAGAATGAAATCCCGCGCCGGGACAATGTTCTGGGCTATCCGATGGTTCCTGGCACTCACAGAGTGCGTACCTGCTCTTCTTCTCTTTTTCCTTCCTGCATTGTGAATTTATTTGCAAAATATGTGCACATGTATGTATGACTATTCGCATTTTCCCCCATTGCAGCTCAACATGGCTGAGTCCGCAGACATGATCCAGCTAGTGGGAAGCCTGAAGGCTATGGTGACAGATTATTCTATGAGATTGCATGGAGGTCCCATGGCACCTGGTGGTCCACCTGGAGGTCCACCTGGAGGTGGTGGTGATGAGGCTTCGAGCGCTCAGCAGGGTGGGAGCTCATCTTATTCCCCTAGTGTTAGGAGCAGGAGTACTTGAGGGCGGGGACGCCGTGGAGGGCCCTTTTAGCTTTGCTTTCTTAAAACAATTTATTATTTGGGGTGTAACTTAAACAATTTCTTTTTCTTTTGTTTACTTCTTATCTTACACATTTGATTTGCACATGGGTGCACCTATCCTCCCTTTTGACTGAATTAGGCACATGGGTGTCCCGTACTTTCTATCCATATGATTGATGTTCTTGCCTTTTGTTTGCATCTTTCGGTGGTGATATCTCCCTTTTGTCTTTCCCTTTTTACTTTATTTATTGTACCCGCATCATTAAATGAGAAATATGCTCAACAAAGCCATCAGATGAATGATAATGAGTGGATTGAGGACTAAACATACCAAAGCAGGAAACGAGTAAAAAAAATGGATTTGGCCTTTGGGTGCGTACGCATAATCAAAATATGCGTACGCATGAATAGGGGTGCGTACGCTTTCATGCGTACGCATGAAGAATGGTGCGTACGCATATTACAAATATGCGTACGCATGAGAAACCGTGCGTACGCATGGGGAATGTCAACCTCATTTTTTGGTGCTTTGACCAACACAGCCCACCTTTTCATCATAAAAAACGACTTTTGGTGCATGGAGCATCTCCCTATTTCAGCCAGCATCGTCGTTCTTCCTTCTATAAATAGGTGATCCTTCCCATTTACTCTCCCATCCTTTCAAAATATCATGGCAGTCTCCTTCTCTCTCCTGAATATCAAAAGGTGGCTTCTGTCTGTCCACCGGCAAACAGCCCATCTACTTGAGTCAACTCATCTTTCTTCTTTAATCCACTACTGCCAAGTGAGGATCAATGAAGGTTTCCTCTTAACAGCTATGAAATATTGGGACCCTCTTCGTCATGTGTTCCGTTTTAACAACATAGAGATTTGCCCCACCATAGAGGAATTTAGTGCAATTCTTAATTACCCCGTCTCCCACGATCCCCTGTTTCCTTCTCAAGCCATGCTCTATTCTCCTAACCTTGCCTTGGCTCTAAACATTTCTGTAGAGCAGGCCAGATCATGGTGCATTAATTCTACCATAAATCTCGAGCCTCTTGTGCAGCATTTTTCTACCGCTCTTCCTTTACCAGACAATTATGCATTCCGGGCTCTTTGCCTATGCTTATTAGCGGGGTATCTTCTCATCAGTGACCTCCACTCAGTTGACCTGGCTCTCCTTCATGTGGTACAACACATTTCTTCCCATAATCCATGCATGATGATTCTTGCAGAAACCCTCAATGGCCTTGACGATGCAGTGCGAAAAGGGACTTCTTTATTGCGTGGCAGCCCTCTTCTATTACAGGTAATCAGTTATTCCCATATCATTAATCTGTCAAATCAATTTTTTATTTATTTTTATTTTTTTTTACTTTTCCCATCCATCAGATATGGCTGCATGAACGTCTCCAATTGGTTGAAGCGCCCACGGTATATCCTTTTCATCCAGAACATTATCGCTATCGCAAGCTAGCTGAACCCTTTCCCAATCATGAGAAACTGCAAGAATTTTTGGGCTCTTTGTCTTGTCACCACATCCTTTGGCACTGCCCGTGGTGGCATATCGATCAAATGACCACCGAGTTAGTATTCCCCGGGAGTGTAATGTTGATTGGCCTGCATGATATCTCATATTGTCCTGCGTCCCATATTGCACGTCAATTTGGGAAAAATCAATATGCTCTTATCAAAGATCATGCTGGATACACCTGCCCCATCTTCTCTCGAGCCGTTGAGCGAGTTCGATCATCATGGGAAAATAGGTCCCGGATGGGCAACCTTCGGGCTCCGACATTAGTGAGCCCACCATCATCCTATTATGACTGGCTGGCTAGGGATTTAGAAAATGCCAAGAAAGTGGAACCAAAGCCTCTCCATAAGAGGAAAGAATCAACTGGAGAAGAAGGGCCTTCAAAAAGGATAAGAAAGTGAAAATGAAACGTATGCCGATGCCTCTTTCTTCAGATTTCACTGCACATTTCATCGTTTCTTTCTTACATTTTTAATTTAAGTAAAAATGATCAGGATGTACTAGTTATCCATTCTCAAGAATTCGCTTTTGATTGACCCATGTATTTAACAAGAATCGTGATAATTACGGATTGGTTCCACCATTGCCTCCACAGATTATAACATCTCATTTTTCTTCCATAATATGGACCGCACCCATTCAGGGCTGCCTACGTATTCCCAATTTAAACGTTGCGATATCATGATTTGTTTCTTTCTCTTTTTCTTCTTCTTGGGAAATCAGGTCCTCGTAGTTCATATGCTTCTTCTCATACATAGTACTTCCGTAATCGATCCATGTTGACTGGTTGCATGAGTTCATTACCGTCCCCATCAATCAACTTAACTGCCCCTCCTGTCATAATCGTCTTTATAATGTACGGGCCCATCCAAGTGGGCCTGAACTTGCCCCTTGGATCAAATATCTACGCTTGCATTTGTTTAAGCACCAAATCTCCCTCCTTTAGTCCTCTAGGCCTCACCCTTTTGTTGAAAGCTCTGGCGATTCTCTTCTGATAGCCTTGGACATGATACAGAGCCTGCAATCTCTTCTCGTCAATCAATGCCAATTGTTCATATCTGCTCTTCACCCATTCTGTTTCTGGTATCCGATTCTCCACCATGACCCTCAGCGAACCAACCTCCATCTCCACTGGCAGTACAGCTTCCATCCCGTACACCAAAGAGTATGGTGTTGCACCAGTTGACGTTCTTACAGATGTACGATATCCCCATAGTGCAAATGGTAGTTTCTCCGCCCAGTCTTTGTATGTGACTGTACTCTTCTCCAGGATGGATTTGATGTTCTTGTTGGCAGCTTCTACCACTCCATTCGTCTGAGGCCTATACGGGGAAGACTTGTGATGCTTTATCTGATACTCTTCGAGTAGCACTTTGACCTCATTTTGGAAATGTAACCCATTATCTGTGATTATTTCATGCGGCACTCCATATCGACATATAATGTTCTGTTCAATGAATCGAGCTGTATGCGACGACTTCAACTCCGCATAAGCAGAAGCTTCTACCCATTTGGTGAAATAATCTATGGCAACCAGAATATACTTGTGCCCACCTGTAGCCTTGGGTTTAATTTCTCCAATTATGTCGATGCCCCAGGTGGAGAATGGCCAAGGTGAGGTCATTTGATGCAATTCCACTGGCGGCATGTAATTCAAATTGGCATATATCTGGCATTGATGACACCTCTTTACGTACTCCACGCAATCTCTCATCATGGTTGTCCAAAAATACCCCATTCTGACTATCTTCTTGGCTAACATCTTGCCGCTCATGTGAGGCCCACAGACACCTTCATGCACCTCTCCCATAAGAACTCGGGCCTTTTCTTCATCCACACACATTAAATGGACCCCATCATACGACCTTCTATACAAATCTCCTCCACATAAGATACACTGAGCGGCCATAAAGCGTAATGCCCTTCGATCCTTCCGATTAGCGCCTTCTGGACATTCCCCTTTCTCAATCACATTCTTGATATCGTAGTACCAAGGTTTCCCATCATCAGGTTCTGCATCTATTAGCATTACAGCCTCTTCATATGCAGGTCGAGACCTCTGGTTTATACTTAACGGCTTTATTGGGGCTCCTTCTGGCACATTGATCATGGATGCTAGAGTCGCTAGAGCATCGGCAAACTGATTGTGTGACCTAGGGAGTGGAGTATAAGTAACTTTATCGAACCTCCGAGCTAATTTCTCCAAATACCCCTTGTACGGCTTGAGATGTTCTTCTCTAGTTCTCCATATTTTCTGAACTTGGGATATTACCAAGGCAGAATCACCATAAACCTCCACTTCTCGTACCCCCAAAACCAATAGAGCCTCCATTCCCGCGATGCATGCTTCATACTCTACTGTGTTGTTTGAATTCTCGAAATTCAACTTTACAGACATTGGGATATGCGAACCATCTGGAGCAACTAGTAATACCCCGACCCCATCCCCGTATTGGTTTGAGGCTCCGTCGAAGTACATCTTCCACATCCTTCCTTCTTCAATTGTTAAAACATCTTCATCTGGGAAATCGTCATCAAGAGTTTGCCCCACGACTGGATGCTCTGCACAGTGTTCTGCTATTGCTCGCCCTTTTATGCTCTTCCGAGTGACATATTTCAATTCATATCCTGCCAAGATTATTGCCCATCGCGACATTCTCCCATTCAGCACAGCCTTCTCAAATAAGTATTTCAGTGGATCCATCCGAGCCACCACCCAAACTTCATAACTCAGCAGAATGTGTCTTAACTTCTTTGCAGCCCACACAAGAGCGAAACACGATTTCTCAATTGGGGAATAACGTGTTTCATAATCATGCAACTTCTTGCTGAGGTAGTATATGGCACACTCACCTCCTTGTCCATCATCCTGAGCCAACATACATCCCAATGCTTCCTCGAATACTGATAAATAAAGCAATAAGGGTCTTCCCAACCTAGGAGGCTGTAGAATTGGTGGTTTTAAAAGGTACTCTTTCACTGCATCGAAAGCTCGTTGGCATTGGTCATTCCATTCTTTGCTTTCTCCTTTCTTCAGTAACTTGAAGATTGGTTCACAAGTAGTGGTCATCTTGGCTATGAAACGGCTGATATACTGCAATCGCCCCAGGAATCCTCTAATCTCTTTCTCAGTTTTTGGAGGCGCCATTTCAAGGATGGCTTTGATCTTTATCGGATCTATTTCAATACCTCTGCTACTCACCACGTAACCCAGTAATTTCCCAGTTGTTACCCCAAAAGTGCATTTTTGCAGGTTCAGCCTCAGCTTATATCTCCTGATTCTATCAAAGAACTTCTTCAGATTGGCCCAGTGTTCCTCTCTAGTTTCTGACTTCACAATCATGTCATCAATATATACTTCCACCTCTTTGTGCATCATGTCGTGTAAGAGTGTTGTAGCCATCATCTGGTAAGTCGCTCCTGCATTCTTCAGGCCAAAAGGCATGACTGTGTAGCCATAGATTCCCCACTCTGTCACAAAGGTTGTCTTGCTTACATCTTCTGGAGCCATCTTAATCTGATTGTAGCCTGAGAACCCATCCATGAATGACATCATTGCGCTTCTAGCTGTATTATCCACCAGGACATCAATGTGAGGCAACGGGAAATCGTCTTTCGGGCATGCCTTGTTGAGATCCCTATAGTCTACGCACATTCGTATCTTCCCATCTTTCTTTGGAACCGGTACAATATTGGCCACCCAGTCAGTTCGTGTCATTGTCTGAATGAACCCCACCTTGAGAAGTTTAGTGACTTCATCTTTGATTTTTATCATCAACTCAGGCTTCATGCGGCGAAACTTCTGCTTCACTGGCTTAGCGTCTTCTTTTATTGGTATGTGATGCTGTGCTATCTCGGGGTCAATACCAGGCATATCTTGATAAGACCAGGCGAACACATCATTATACTCATGCAACAAAGCTGTCAATTTGCCCCGCTCCTCTTCAGATAAGGTGGAACCAATTCGTATTTCTTTATGATTCTCATTAATACCTAAGTCTATTAAAATAGTTTCTTCTTGAATAGGTATTACTTTCCTTTCTTGATCTTTTTTAATTAATTCTTCAATGTAATCAATATCCTGTGATAATGCAGTTTCATCATAGAAAGACTCATCGAAATACGCGGAATTAAAGATGTTATTTCCAACAAAAGGGGTGGTCACATTTTTGGGTTTGAGCTTATTCTCAGTTATGATGCTAGTTACAATTTCAACCCCCTTTTTCCATTCCCATGTGTTGGTACTTCCATCAGCAGAAGTGATCAGATTGGCAGAGTCGTCAGCAGCATCTTCATCAGTCAAGGCATTAATCCTCTCAGTCTGCTTGGGTTCCAGTAGTGCTTGCATCGTTTCCCCTTCCAGAAGATCCTTCCAGTCTTCAGTCTTAGACTCTTCCTTCTTCGCATCGGTCATCTTTTCTTCCTCGATTTTCAGCACTGCTTTGAAAAAGATTTCCAATCCTAGGACCATTTTTTCGGTCATACGATTGAACCAAGGTTCTGGGAATCCACAGTAAGGAAAGTCATCTCCTTCTTTAACAAAGTTCCCATTGAGTGTGCCCTTGTTGACCGGTAAGCTGTTATTTTCGCCATTGTATCCCACACCAAGACAATTATCCTGCGGTTTGAAATTAGGGAACTCAGCTACTCCTTGATTATACTTTCCCAAACCCATCCCAGGCATAAAATTCATCTTTCTCATGAGGTGAGCAGCAATATGACCAACACCTTCCCCAAGATTTGGTGGAATCATTTCTATCCCATACGGTCCTTCTTTTTCAATAACCTGTATAATCTCAAATCCCCTCCAAGCCATTTCAACTTCTTCTTCCTTTACCTCGCAGACTGGAGCAGTGATTTCACCATCCCCGTGCATTATCAGAATTCCTTCTTTCCATGGGAGCTTAATCTTCTGATGAACAGTGGAGGGTACGGCTCCTAGTGGGTGTAACCATGTTCTACCCAATAGGAGGTTGAAATTGGTATCAATGTCCATCACGCAGAATTCTACTTCGGACTCGACTGGTCCCACAATACATGCGGCTATGAAGGTCCCCACAATCTTACGACATCCATTATCATAGGCTCGCACAGTCAAGGCGGATGGCGTAAGCTGCTCTTCAGTGAGTCCTAACTTGGAGGCAGTGCGCATTGGGCAGACATTTAAGGCAGATCCATTGTCCACTAGGACCACCGGTATTTTCTTTCCTCTGCACTCCACGGTGATATACAAGGGCCTGGCGTGTGCTACTCCTTCAGCTGGCAAATCTTCTGTTGAGAACGTCAATACAGCTTCACTTTCTGGGTTTGTACCCATCAGTGCTACAACTTGCTCTGGTGAAATTTCCATAGGTACTTCTTTTCTAGCAAGGGCCTCCAAAACAGCTTGTCGATGCCTTTTGGATGCTACCAAGAGTCCCCATATAGAGATATTTGCCTGAGTTTTCTTTAATTGTTTCAAGCACACGATCCTCATCATCTTCTTCATCTGACTTCTTATTGTTCCTTTCTAGCTCAGCTTCTCTTCCTGGGTGATCTCCCTCCAGGTAAGAAGGTTTGAAATGCCTCTCAGATCGAGTCAAATGCAGAATTCCATCCTCATCATCCATAGAACCCCAGAAATCCTTTTTCTTGACATTGACTTCGCCGCAGTCCTTCCAAGCATCAACATCTAATACCATTATTTCCCTTATAAGATCGGAGGGATCCCGTATCTCGGTGCCTTGTTCTATAAGCCCCACATTCCTCTGGTATTCTGGTAAAGGGTTCTGATGAATGTTTGGTTCGGCTCCTTCTCCCGGCTTGGGAATCTTCTTATTATCAATCAAGTCCTAGATCTCATGCCTCAACCTGGCACAGTTGTCTGTCTTATGCCCTGCCATTTGATGGAAATGACAAAATTCATTCAAATTATATCGTGGTGGGAGAGGATTAGGCAGAGGACGTGGTACTAAGGCTTGCAGATGTCCTCTCCTCATCAAATTGGCGAAAGCTTTAGATAGAGACATTCCTAGATCATCGAATTCTCTTCTAGCCCCTTGGTTCATAGCAGCTACTGTACTTGAGTTTGGAAGCGGATTGGCAACCCTGTTTCCTCCCTGACTGCTACCATTTCCTCCAGCCCCGTAAGTTTTCTTCATCGCCTTCCCTTCATACCTATCCACCTGACCACTGCTTATGGCTTGTTCGATACGGGTCCCACAATCATACAGCTGCTCAAAATTCATGACAGGAGATGCTAACAATCGGTTGAAATACACAGGCTGTAAATTTTTTATGATCAAATTGACTTGATCTCTTTCTGTGGGCCTGTTCACCATCTTGATCGCCTTTTTCCTCCATCTGATTAGGAAGTCAGAGAATGTCTCCCCAGACTTTTGTACCGTCATTTCAAGATCCCGCAAGGTTGTGTCCAGCATGGTATTGTAATTATATTGGTCCTCGAAAAGCTTCATTAAGGTTTCCCAAGACGAAACTTGTGCATCATCCAGACCATAGTACCATTTAGAGGCTTCTCCGACAAGTGATAATGGAAAGGCAGCCACAGCTTGGGCTTCGTTCATCCCTTTCATTCTTACAATGCTCATATATTGGCGAATGTGCTGTTTGGGATCTCCACCCCCATCAAACTTTTCCGTGTCAGCAATTTTGAATTTGGATGGCAAATTTGCTAAAGGATCAGAGGACGACCCTCCAACAAACATGAAATCATCCATACCTTGAGATTTTCGCATTGCTGCATGCATCTTTTCCACCTTCTCTTTCATCTCCTCCTACCCTGCCGTATACCTCTCCCATTTTTCCCATTCTTTTTTCTTCTTTAAATAATCAGCATAATCATCTTCCTCCCACATTTCACTTTCAACTCCCTTTTTTTCTTCTTTTCCCTTGCCTTTTTTATCCCTTGAGGCCCCTTCCTCCTTTCTTTCTGCTGAAGGTATCTCTTCACTTGTCGTTTCTCCTTCTGGCTTTTCATTCTCTTTTTCTTTCTCCAAGACTTGGAGGCGGTTTTCTATCACAGACAAACGCCCATCCAATTTTCCCATTGTTGCCTCCATTCTGGTCAACACTTCCATCATTGCAAAGTCTGCCATGGCCCTATCTTTTCTTAATCTGTTTGTTGTCGGCGACCTAACCCAAGCAGTACTGAGGTCTTGTGATCTTGTTGAGCGACCAATTGTGTTCTGCCAGTCGAGAATTGTTTAGGTTCCACCCCAACGTAATTAATATTTTAAGAATTCATTTATCTTATGCCAATCTTCGTCATGTCTATTAATTCTTCAGAGAATTAGCATAAGATAAATCAAGAGAAATCCAATGTCATTGTGAATTTAAGCCCTTTACAATGCACTCATCCTACTCTCAATTGGATCTCAGCCCCCCCCCCTTTTTTTATATATATTTTTTTTGTTGGGCATGAGTTCCTTACACAATTTTTGTACAATCCTCACACTAAATGGGCTTAAACTCAAATAACATTGGGCTTCAAGATTATTACCCAGGCCAGATTCAATAGTTAAATCCAAATCCACATGCCGAGTGGGTCGGTTAGTCCAAAGTAGGCCACATCATTGTTTAATTTCTTTTCCTTAAAGGCCCAATTACTTGTTTCAATCTTGCAATAAGTTTTTCAAACCTATCAGAAATTCGAATCAACCTGGGCTCCTATTCTTATTGACGGACGAGTATTGGGCTAATAGCCCAATAACACTCAACTTGTTCCTATGGGTACTTGGTATGTCCAAGTCCCTGGGCCCAAATATGGAAGCCTATCTCTCACCCAACTGCCCAAGATTCCTACCGACACAGACACTGTGGCTGACATATTGAGTCTTAGCCACTTGTCATCAAAACGGTGATACTGGCCGACAAATGCAAATCTCGAGAGGATTAAAATAACTCTCAAACCCTAATACCGTTGGATCCTCTGATGACGCGCTGGGTGCCCTAATAGGGCATTAATTGTCAAAAAACCCTCTTTATGACCCCTAATCTTTCTAAAAAACAAAGATTGGATTGCCAGTGACTCACAGTTCCCCTTCAATCATTCAACACTCAAAAACTCTTCATTCTCATGGCATCTTCCTCTTCCTCTCCAAACCACCTAGACCTAAACATTGTGCCAGAAGCATTGCCGGCGCCAGAAGACAGACAAACATCTGGCGCCCGGTATTCCCAACCGGTGACCAACCAGTCATGGTGAGTGATACCTTGGTGTACAACCCTACAAACGCAGCTGCAGTGGGTGCAGAGCTTATCACTCCTCGCGATGAGGTGCTACTGAGTACGAGGTCGGATGTGGATATCATGAGGAGTGCCTTGGCCCTAAATGTTCAGGCAACCACAATTGCCGCTAACCTGACTCGACGCCTATATGCTAGGGGCATGGAAGTTCAGAGGTTGAACGACCATATCCAACGCCTCCAGCGAACACTCAGATCTAACCGGACAATGAGGTCCCTAAGAGGAGAGAACGACGAACTGAAAAGAATGATAGATTCCTATGCTACAGGCCTTGTGCCCAGGGTTGTGCAGCTAGAAGGGTTCGGGGAACAGATTCGAGAACAACTTGAAAGGCTTCAGAAACAATCTGAAGCAGGGCCTTCAAATTCCCTCAGGATGCTGCTAACAAGTAGCAATTCTCTCTCTCTCTTCTTTTTTTTTTTGATTTCTGGTTTTTGGACTTTTGGATGTACAACACCCCCCTCTTTTTTTTTTTTTGTGTGTATAAATTCTCTCTCTTTTTTTTCTTTTGTGGGAGCAACAAAAAACAAACCGATGAACACAAAGGAAGCCTATCATTTATTCACCTAAAATGATCGGAATACATAGCTAAAACCGGCAAAACACACTTACATGGAACAAACCTCTAAAGACCTAAGAGTAAAGGAAATACATCAACACAGTGACATTATAAAAAATGTCACAAATGAAACTGCCACCTCCACTGGAACCCCCTCACGTAAACAGAAGCTGACCATTAAGATGAAAAGGATGAAGTGCAAGACGACAGCTATAAGGCACTCAGAAGAAGTCATGGTTGCAGAGACGCAGATCTAAGAGGCATAACAATGGGTACTTAAGGAACAACCTACAACGGCTAGAATAGCAGATCCCAAAAAGCTAGAAAGAGTGCACTCCAAAGGCTATAACTAGTAGGTTTCCAACGATATGAACAGTAATCCTATACAGTAGGCACATGCAGTGGTCTCATAATCTCTAATAGGTGTGAACTAATTGCAAGATTGACTCTTTGTTTGGGTTTTAATTAAAAGACTTTAAACAATATTGGGCCTCGCCCCATTCCAATCCTAGAAATGATAAAAAACCTTTATACAATTTTGGGCCTTGCCCCATACCCGGTCCTAAAAATGAAAATGATGCATGTCACACATTCACACAGGATTGTACAGAAAAAGTAAATTTACCCATGTTTTTAACGTGCAGTTCAAACCAAGGGTCTCCTTATATCCTCCGCCTTCAATGGGTTACCCAAGCTAGGATGCCCGAGAGCAATCCGTTAACGTACTCACAAGCTTATCACAGGCTAGTGGCACAGGCTGTGGGCTGATGGAGCAGATAAGAATTACCCAAGAATCGAGTGGAATCTGGGAACCCTCACCCAACTACCATCGGGGTTTAGACACAGGCCGGTGTGTGTGTGCAGTATTTTATTGTAAAAAACAACATTATATATTTTTTTTTCAAAAAAACATTTATTCATTTTTTTTTTGGTTTTTCGTATTAAATTAAAATATTAATTATGGTCAATGAATACTTTGAGGTTGAGCTCAGTCCCCAGGAGTCGCCACTGTGGTCGCACCGACCTTTTCACCGCCGCCACGCGCGCTCGCGCGTTTCCCAGTTCACCTGTATTTACCTGCTTTTCTGCTTTCTGATGGTGCTAATCCATTTAGGATTAGCGTGCAAATGAGAGTCGCCACCTGGAAGGGTCCAGGACCAATTTTATTGACCAGAGATGGGTTCGTAGCTAAGGTACATGTTGGGAAGGTGTTAGGCACCCAACAATGCCCGGTAATAAACCGGCCCTCATTCTTGTATTCATTGACCATATTTAATATTTTAATAAAATCCGGATCACCTGTTAATCATACAATAAATAAATGGCACACACGAATGATGGATTAATGGCATAGAATAAATAAACAAAGCATAAATATTTAATAAAAATATGAAGCCTTAACAATGAAAATAAGAGAAAACGCACTGTCGCGAGTACTCGCGGTCTTACCATGCGTACGCATGGTATTATCATGCGTACGCATGGTCTCACCATGCGTACGCACATACCATGCATATGCATAATAAATTATGCGTACGCATGATATTTCGCGAGTACTCATGGTTTCACCAAATCATCTTCTCCGCGGATTTGGACCTCCCGAAGAACATTATTGGCCAAAAATGGACAGTGTATACAATAAATCAACTTCTAAACATCCTACATAATTATATAAATAAATAAATATCGTACCTCTTAAAATAAAGCAAATTGAAATTAAATCCTTCCCTCAGGTCCACCGTCAACCCGGCAGCGTCTCCCCTGTTGCGCAAAACAAGCTTTTCCCAGTCTCACTGGTCTAACTCTGTTATATTTTCCTCTCTTTTCTCTCAGTTTATTTCTCTCACCTTTCCCATATTTCTCTCACCCTCAGAATAACTAGCAGTTACTCAAAATGCTGCCCTCATTATTTCTATCTATTTCCTCTCACTGACCTCCCCCCTTTTCTGCCTTCTCCGTCCGTCCCCCTTTTCCCTGAGCTCCCAGAGCTCCTGCTATTTATAGGAAAATCACCCGGGTGAGGTCGTCATGCATGACCTCAAACTCCATCCTCTTTGACCCCCCCACGCTCCCTTTGTCAATGGTCGGGCCAACTCAAGCATAATTCCCCGACACACTTTCGGTCGAAGTGGAAGGCAGGCATCATTCAGATGAGAAAATAGAATCTCATGCGTACGCATATTATTTTATGCGTACGCATGGCTATTCATGCGTACGCATGAAACCACCATGCGTACGCATATTATAAATATGCGTACGCACCACATCCCTGGCTGTCTAATTTAATCGTTTGACCCCATTTGCTTGCTTTGCGCGTAGAAAGAGACCCGAGTAGACGGCAAACATTGTGGACCTCATCATCGGGAAATCATCATTAAATGTAGGGACAAAATGGGGTGTCTACACCCCTGAAGGAAAATTTTGGCTCCATTCCTGATCGCTGCAACACATCAACCTATCTTCAAATCTTCATCTCAACCACACCTTCAACTGCAACCCACATTTTCTTCAATATGAACCAAATTTGAGGTCCCATTGTTGATCTCCGGCTTCACCAACAAGATGGTGTGGATGCATCATCACTAAATCACGAGGCAAGCAAGAATTTGCTCAAGGTCTTGATTAACTCGAGTTTATTGAATTTCATGAGAAATGATTTTTTTTTTTTTTTTTCTGGTTAGGGAGAATAGATGATCTTTACTTCGTTTATTGTTTACTGTAAAGAACTGTAAGAGGTTTATTTTATTTTTTATTTTTGGTTAGTGGTGGATTTCAAATTTGTTGTTGATCTTCTTTGAATTATTATTTAATATTTGCAATGCCTCACACTTTTGTCGAATTAGTTCTTACAAAAAATGGGCATGTGAATATTATTATTATTTTTTGTCGAATATCAAATTTTGTTTATTTCTCAATTTCATCCGAACAATTAGTTTTTAACTCTTAGGAGTTTGAATTTTCAGAAATTTAAATTTTCGAGAGTTTGAGATTTTCAAGAATTTAAATTCCGAGCAGTTAATAGACCTTTATAGGCAAGAGTTATTAGTGGGTCAATTACTTTTCTACAACAACCAAATGCACAAAAAGATGGGAAAAATTATTTTATTTTACTTTTCTTTTCTCTTTTCGTTTTCTATCAAATCAAACAATCCTAAAGACACCGTTATAGGAGTTTAAGGTTTATAAAAAGAGGGGAAAAGTCAAAGTAGGATAGAAATTATGCAAAGTGGAGATGAATTTGAAGCCATTGGAGGCAGTACGTTCATAGTCAAGTAAAGATTCAAACTAGCAATATTGTAACTCCTATTTTATAATTTAGTTCCACCAAAACTTAGCTTAGCTTATTGATTTTAGCTATTTGATCTTACTTAAATACATGACCATCGTGCAAACCAGAGTAACAAGTCAATTTTAGGGGGCTAGGAACTTTTTTCCCTTTTCTTTTTTTTTTTTTTTTTTTTTTTTTTTTTTTTTTTAAATTTTAATTTTTTGGTAACCAAAATTAGTCTCTCTAGAGACATCCAATACTAATTCTTTTCATTGGGTAATTCCTATCTATAATTGTCATAATATAGTTACCCAAACCCGTATAATTTAGTACATTATTGCAAGCACTATCTCTCTCTCTCTCTCACACACACACAGAACATGTGTTGATATAAGTTATATCAACACCATGCATTGAGGGTTATATCCTATGCATTGGTCTATTGTATACCGTAACCCACTAATGCACGAAATACTACCCTAAACACGGGTGTTGATCTAAGTTTATCAACATGTGCTTATTCGATCATCATCTTATATATATATATATATAGGATGATGATCAGGTAAGCACGTGCTGATATAACTTATATCAAAACCTGCATTGGGAGTTGTACCTTGTGCATTAGTGGGATGTGAGGTGTATTGAATCAATGCAAGGGGTACAACCCCCAATGCATAGTGCTGATGTAACTTATATCAGCACGTGCTGATGGGATCACCTCTGTATATATATAGATATATATATATATATACACACACACACACTTATATGAACACACATTTGTTGTACGTGAATAATATTTAAATAATAAAAGATATATAAAAATTAATAAATTTTCATATATATATAACATGAAAATATAATTATTGTTACTTTTTGTTGATTTAAAGGTTAGGAATCATAGTAGGAATACAAAGTAGTTGAAGCTGTGTAGAATTCATGAAGTGTACATCATTATCTTTTCTTTTTCTTCTTTTTCTTTTTTGTTGAAAGATAAACATTCTTAATTAGTTAAAAATGGGGGTAATAAGTATTTAAAATTTAACATAAAGGTGGAAATCTAATTATTTGTTACTTTTGTTGATTTAAGGGTTAGGAGTCATAGTAAGAATAAGAAGTTAGTTAAGAGACATACATATAGTAGAAACTGTGTAGAATTCATGAAGTGTACATCATTATCTTTTCTTTTTTTTCTTTTTCTTTTTTTGTTGGAAGATAAACATTCTTAATTAGTTAAATATGGGGATAAATAAGTATTTAAAATTTAACATAAAGGTGTAATGGTCAATCAAAAGTTTTTCTAAGATACAGACTTTTATAGGAAGTATTTTTGCTAGAAAATAAACATATTTAATTGGTTAAATATGTAGTAAATAAGTATTTAAAATTTAAAATAAGAATGTAATAGTCAATCAAAAGTTTTTATAACATATAGACTTTTATAAGTAATATAGATATAGATTTATACGGTCTCATCAAGGGATAAATTTTGCATTCAAAGTTTACATGATTCTTAAACAATTAGATCTCGTGAGATCAAATGGTCCATTTATTATGTTAATTATTTTTGTACTTAGTTTTTTGGATACTTTTGGATCTTGTGATTCGTTGACACCTAGTGTCAAACTTTTTACTCTTACACCCCTTAATATATTTTTGTAGGAATAGTATTTTCACAAATCCAACTATTGAATTAGATCTTTACTCATGCACGTCATACATTTGAATTTTAATTCAATCAGAGATTAGGAGTCATGTCATCCACAAAATGTCCTGGCCAAATTATACTTTTATTAATAAAAGGAATATGAGTTTATGGATCAAATGCTTCTCGATATCCAATTGACTTGAAATTCAACATGCATGATTTTTATGAGTAGAGTATCTAATCCAACAATTGGATTGGTGAAATATTATTCATATAAAAAGATATTTGTGAAATATTATCATCATCAGCATTATGCATTGGGGATTGTACTCTATTCATGTGTGGATTGTCTGGTATAATTTATCTATGCACAAGTACAAATCCCCAATTCACGATACTAATATAAAAACATGTTTTGAGCCGAAAGTTTTATGTGTGTGTATATGTATACTAGATGTAAGCACACGTGCATTGCACGTGATTATTTTTCAATAATAGAAATATAAATGAAATAATAATTTTTAAAGGATTAGATATTAATATTGGTTTGGTTAGATTTTTACTTCTAATGAAACTTAATGAGTAGTATAACAATTTAAAAAAAGCTGGTTTTGGGGTTTTTATATAATTAATTATTAATAATTGTATATATTAATTATTCCTTTCGTTTTATAAAAAAAAAAAAAAGACAAGTTTGACAAAACACACAGTTTAAAAAAAAAAAATCATCATTATCTTAATTTTTCATTTATTAAACTTTATCTTTTCAAAAATACGTTCTCTTACACGGAATTGAGTTTTGTGTATGAGTAATCATTGAAATAATAAGGATTAACATAGAAAATTTCAAAAAATTGTGATTTAACTTTTCAAAATGGATAAATATTTTGAGATAAAAAAATAACAAAATATATATCCCATGTTACGGAGAGACCAATAAATGTCGACTTTAAATAAGTGCATGAATCTACTTGCAAAATTAAGTACAGAAAGGGGATGTACGGACTCCTTGAAACTTCCGGGCTGGTTGGTCGTGTTTTTGAATTGACCAGGTTCCTTGTTTTAAGACCACCTTTGGTGTTATCAAGCTTACCAATAATCACTTTGCCAAAAAAAAACAAAAAGTTTACCAATAATCAAACCTTTTGACCCCACCTACTTTGCTTCTATACTTTGTTTTCCATCTCAGCTTCCAAAGCATCCACCTTCATTACTCTACGTCTATTTTTACAGTAATTAATATATATATATAGATATATATATATATATATATATATATATATATATGCTCTCTCTCACTATATCGTTTTCATCAAGCCCTTTGCATTAATATAATCTCCACCCCTTGCTCAGTATAATTATATATATATATATGCTCTCTCTCACTATATCGTTTTCATCCGGCCCTTTGCATTAATATAATCTCCACCCCTTGCTCAGTATAATTATATATAGATATATATATATACACTCCCTCTCTCTCTCTCATATGATTTCTTTATGTTTTTCCATTGTGGTCCGTCTTCAACTAGTGCGTGTCCTTTACTTTGGGAGTTTTTCCTAGGACATCCACGAGGGTAATTTAAAATCATCTCTCTTTTTCTTGAACTTCTTTCCTAAGGCTGACTCTCTCTCTCTCTAGATATATATATAATCTTTTTATTATTAGGGGCACATCTGATGCAATTTTATATCTAATATGTTCTAAAATCCTACCTAATAATTTGTATTTTGTGAATCTAATCGTTGGATTAGATAGTTTTCTCATATAGGCGTTCATGCCAAAAATCAAGTTAATATGAGATTGATTGCTAATCAATCCAAAACGTGCATTTTTTAACTAATAATAATCGCTTATTTAAAGACATTTCGAATGAAACAGTTCTTAATTTTAGATCAACTTAATTTTTGGTATATATGACTAACATATGAATAAAATTTAATCCAACAATCGGTTTGACCAAATATAAGTGACACATAAGAGTTTTGAAGTGCACTTGATACAAAATTGCATCAGATGCACTTGATAATAGAAAGACCCTATATATATATATATGAATTGCCCTAACACGTACACCTCATGGTTGTATGCACATTACTCATTTTGTGCACCTCACATATGATAAGCTTAATGTTGTTTTCTTTTGCCTAATCACTTCTCTTTCAACTGAATTGAATATAAGCAATCATGCAACTTTAATTTATCCTCCACTTGAACTATTCTTTTCTTTTTCTTTTTCTTTAGGGCTGCGATCAACTCGAACTATTCTAATGAGCCCCTAGTTGTGGAGCCAAAGCAAACAGCAATTTTTAACAAAAAAAACATGCATGATGTTCCTAATTAGAGCAATTCCTGCTATACATCTTGGCTTGACGGTTGCCTATATTTTGGTATATATGAATAAACCGAGATCATCAAATCACCAAAGAGCCAATTCATCCATTTAGCATTCGTACGATCAGTGGAGGCGCCAATAATTTTGTCGTGTAGGGTCAAGACTAATGATAACTACTTTGAAATAAATAAATAATTAAATTCCTAATTGAATCGTCATCTGAGACGACTCTGAGATAGAGATAAGAGAAAGGCAACGGTGTGTGTTTAAGGGAGACGAGAAAAAAAACTGTTTTGTTTTTAAAGTTTATGTGAGGTAAAAAAGTAATCTTAATTAATTAAGGGTCAAACTCATAAACCAAAAGGGTAAACTTAAAAGGTCAAATTTGTAAAATCTCAAAACTCAGTATAAAAATTTAGAAAAAAAAAACAAAGAGTCACGAGGTTCTTGTGATCCCCTCCCTCCGCCCCGTGTATGATTGATCATGTGTCAGCGCTGAGAGAGAAACAACTAAGAACCTCTAAGGAGGGTTAAAATAATCTTATTATAAACACATTTTCCACGTTTGAAATAGGAATTAAACGCATTAAATTTGGTTTTATGTGAACAACTACAGATGAAATAATCTTATACGAGTTGAAAGATCTTAAAAGTAGTTTCTGAATGTTCGTAAGAGCCTTCTTTTGGCATGAAAAAATAGACTTACGTTTTTTCTAGGGTGTTTCCATCAACTTTAGGTGAAACTAATGTTAAATGTGGAGTTGTGGACATATACTATTTCTTCAATTATTTAGATAAACTCTGAGATATTTAATCATGCATCATCTGTCATGCACAGTAAAGTTTGTGTCCTAACATGGGTTCTGGTTATGCTTTCCTTTTTCCTTCTTTTTTTTAATTTATTTTTTATTGTAAAAAAAATATATATTTTTTTTTGAGGGTGATATATGGATTGACTTCTCACTTATTACATACTGTAATACTATTTTCTTTTTCTCTAATTTTTTTTTCTTGATAACCAACCCAGAAGCTTAGGGGGTTGCATGCTCTTTTTCTTTTTCTCTCTTTGTTTGATGCAAATTAATTATAACAACATTCGGTTGCACTTATTTTAAGATCTTTTTTGCTTTTGAAAGCAAAAAGTTAAAAAAGCAAAAAGCACGGTTTGGTTAGAGGAAATAAAAAGGACTTCTAAAAAGTAAAAAGCAAAAAATTTAATTTTAAACAAAAGTAATGAAGATTTGCTTCTAAAAGTTATTTTTATCTTTTGAACAAGTTTGACCTTAACTTGAAAAATTTGCGATCGAAAAAGATTGTACCTGTCCTAAGCTTCCGTTTGGGTAACGATGATTCGATAGAGTTTCCCATTACATTCAAAAGATCACTGACAAAATCATTTTTACTAAATACACTTTTACTTTTATTGTTTCTACTTAAAAACAAAACTAAAAAATATGACTTTTACTACTTAAAAACGATCTTTTAAATAGTGCAACCAACTATATTATTTGCTAGAAGGAGATGACCTTTTCCAAACCCTGTTTTTGCTGAGGAGATGAGCAAATGAATCCTTTAGGCAGTACAGTTTCTACATGGACCAAATATACTTGATTTGGGTGATGTATCCACAAAAGTGGCATCATATGGAGCACTAATTATTTGACTGTAAAACTTTGCTTTCCAGATGTAGACATTGGGTCCTACTCTACCAAAAATAATAATAACAAAGACCCACCTGTGGCGTTTCCTAACTAATATGAATGCAATTGGGTTTTGTGATAGGCCAAATTCACCTAACCATATGCTTTGTAGTATGTGCCACTTGTGGGTTATAGTGAGACCCTCCATCATGGAAGGGGCATTTTAGAAAAACAGAGAACAATATCGATTATTTTAGACAAATGATATACTATATGGAAAGTGCTTATCAACACATCAGAAATCCATCCACTTGGGTCCCACGGGAGATAGAATCGAGGGAAAATTATAGAATGACCTGATTATGTGAAAATAATTATAAATCAATTCAATTGAATTATAATTTTTTAATTAATCTTAATTAAGTTAGTATTTATCTATATGTAATTACTAGTTAATTGTATTGATTTATAATTAATTATTCATAACTAGACTAATTTGTAATTCCCCCATATCGAATCTGCCCTATAGCCACCGTATAGCATTATTGTGACACACTAGCAAGTCATTGTAGCTCATTTTATCATCGGTAAAGTAAAAGCTAAAGCCCGGTGCAACATTACTACATATTTTCCTTTATTAAATTCCATGGCAGGGAACAATAGCTACGAATGCTTGTTTTGTTTTGTTTCTTTTTTTTTTCCCCCAAAATAATTTTATAAGAAAACATATAAATAAATGAACCAATGTATGGATTTGCAGTTGGTTGATGCATCATAGGAATTAGTTTAGATCCAATAATTTAAGATATCTCTCGTTTAACGCAAAAAAAAAAAAAAAAAAAATGAAACAATGTAAAACACTCAATTTCTTATTAGGTAAATTACACTTTGACTCCTGAATTATTAGCGAAAATCACTTTCACCCTTATTGTTTTTAATTTCATTTGTAATAAACATATATAGTGATGGAAATTGGACATGTGGTATTATGGGGCTGCCCCTTCATATCTTATCTTATAATTCCAATCAGTTTGGCCCACAACCATTTTTATGTATTGGGGGAGAAGTTTCCTGTCAAATTCAATGTTGAGAGAGAGAGAGAGAGAGAGAGAGAGAGAGAGAGTGGGAGGGAGGGACCGATGTAGACCAGAGAAGTTGAAAAAGAAACACGGTTTCATACCAAATGTGAAACACATTACTTTAATCATTTGGGTTGATTGATTTCAGCACTGTCGAGGGAGATTAGACACGCTTAGGCCCTTCTCTTTTACTTGTTAGCATCCTCTTATCTTGCTTATGATTTTTTTTTTTTTTGTGGGGGGAAGGGGGTGGGCTATGCTTAAGCTTATCTTGCTTAGGTTAATGATTCGTTTTAACAGTAAATTCAAAGGAGAATATGGATGGGTGAGTGGGTGACAAAGACCAAAGCCATCACCATTGATACACAGTTTTATAGCGTAATGATGAATCTGTATTTAATTATGGGTCTAGTCTATTTGATATTTTGATCTATTCAACACGGTCATGCATGACCGTCTACTGCACTTTGCAGAGCTCGGACAAATTGGGCCTAAGTCCAATCTCAGCCCACAACTATCAGGCCGAACCGGCCCATTCTATTAAACACAACAATGGCTCAAATCAAATAAGATAAGAAAGGGGGGGGTCCGATATTGCAAACTCTTCAAGTGATCTCCATATCCCACTATTATTTATTTATTTATTTTTTCTTCAGTTTTAGAAAAATATAAGAAGTTTTTATGAAAAGTGACCGTTGAGTACACTAGAAAAATCATTTTGAACAATTTTGCAGAAGAAAGTTTTTCCAAAATATATAGTTTAAGTGGGACTTTTATGCCAAAAATGAAATAGGGACTATAAATGGCCAAAAAGTCTACTTAAAAGATAGATTTTGAAAAAACTTTTTTTTGCAAAGTTGTTCAAAATAATGTTTTCTAATAGACTACTTGGCCTACTTTTCATTAAAAAAACCTTTTTATATTTATCTTAAACCTTAAAAAAATTAAAATTAGTAGGGGTGGAGAGATCACTTGAAGGGGTTGCAATATCCGGACCCTAAGAAAGGGTGCCTCTATTGACACTCCAAGACTTGCTTTTCATTTTATTTTATTTTTTTTGCTAAGGAAAATAGGTTAACAAAAGCACAGAAGAAAAAAACCAACAAAACAAGACTTGTTTTTCATCTACCAAATGTAATGAAATTTTTTTATTACAATTTTACTAATTTACAAATTTATTATCAAGGACCTCTTCTCTTTCTCTCTCATCCTAAACCATAATCTTAACCCTAATTCTAATAGTATCAAACCTCATTTTTTTCTGACTCTTCGTAAGTTTGGTGATGATTCTTCAGCAAAAATAAAATAATAAGATGTTGATATTTTCTTTCATTATTGATAAACATGAACACCCTATGTGTTTTGTGTGTACTTTGAAGGTTTTGGGAATCAATCAAACTAATTAAAAAATAAAATGGATATGTTTCTCTTGTGAAAGAGTGCTTCTTGTGGGGATAAAATTTTGAAGGCTCGAGCCCATATAATTTCAGAAAGGGAGAGGAACCTTCCAGTTGAGGGGTAAATTACGGTGGCCGCTTCATGCCATTTCTTTATTTCAGCTCTTGTACGGTTGGGTGTAAAAGTGTTTCTCACAATTTGAGAGGGTGACTATTGGTTGTATACTTGATAAACCAAATTTCCAACAATACGTGTTGGATTCTGAGAACTGACTAGAATATTAAGGGCCTAGCATCTCCTGCATGGCAAATGTCACATTCTTGTACTATTCTATGTTGAAGCAGGTTACTAATAAGCTATAGAAAAGAGAGTTCAATATCGAATTTCTATTGCAGATCCAGAAGACCTGTAAAGATTAACAATAACCTGATGATATTACACTGGATATGTAAGCACTCTGTTTGCACTCTATCCAGAACCAAAGCCTTATATAAGTTACAATGATGAAGGGGGAAAAAAACAAAGAAGTTCAATATGTTTTCTTGGTTTTTGCTTGCTCAATCATACAATCCTTCTTGTTCCCAGATATTTACAAGAAAATCTACCATTTCCTGTCATTTAGAAGCCAACAAGCAGTCAGAACACTGAGGTGGCATACACTAACAATAACAAAGCCTACACCACTCACAACCAGAAAAGACTTACAGGGAGAGGGACTGGCTCGGGAAAAGGCTTGTTGGTCCCAAGTAAACTCTCATAAGTCGCATTACAACTGCAAAACAAATTAGTTGAATCATATATAAAAAGAATATACTTATATATCCATTTCCTTTTCTTGATCAAAAAAGAAAAAAAGGACCAAAGAAAAATGGAAGAACAAAATCACAATAACCAAGGCCTGCTTAAGCAACAACTAAGTTTCCATAATTGTTTAGCCCATGTGTGCACACAGGAAATGAGAATCCGGTAAAGGTTTAATAAAGGTAACGTGTTAGTTATTCAAGTCATGTATCAGGATCAGGGAAACCGAATTGACGTGTCACATGGCAATATCTCTCTCTTTTTTTTTTTTTATAGTTCTTACAAACCCAGGAGATGGATAACTGTAAATAGACAAGACATGCAGGGAAAAGGATTTTGCTTGTCTGAGAGTTCATCCAGGACAAATTAAAGCCTCATACATTTCACTAATCCAAGGGCAATCAAAGTCATTCACCTTAATCTGGGTTCTGGAACTTTCGTCCGGTTCTGAGGTCTTCTATTTCCTATCCATTGCTGCCTTGTCTGGTTCCAGAGAAGAAGACCTGCTTCCAATAAAGCTTCTACAATTTAATAACTTTGTTTGACTGCAAGGGCAGCTAAAAAAATAAAGAAAAGAATCCCGCCCGCAGGGGGGCCGCCCCGGGGGGGGGGGGGGGGGGGTTGGGTTCACGTAACACCCACTAAAAGGGGCCACAAAATCACGTAAAAGAGCACATCAAGACCTCTTCATTGCACCCAAAATGTCAATACAGAGGGTTACAAATTCTCAGATTGGCCACATCAACCCAAAGCATATCCAAATTGTGCACAAAGAAGCACAAACACAATAAATAATAATAGAATAAAATGAAGAGAAGAAAAGATTATTGTAACCAATCTGTGTTTTTCCTTGATCATCTGTCATATTTATTTTATTATTTTTCTTTAAAAAACAAATGCCAGTAGATTGCAGAATTTTACATGAGTGATCCCACATCTTGCAGAAGCTACTTCAAGACCATTATTGTAGCTGTTAATCACAAGGCATTTTCTGATAAAAATGATTGGCACAACTTAAAACTTAAAACAAACCTTGGGGTGGGCTCCCACTCCATAAATCACTAATACAAACAAGTTGTAGAACCATCTACCCTCGAGCTTTGGAGCCTGGGAAATATCCTCAATGGGACACGCTAAAAAGGTGTTGCAACCCATGACTTGGACAATACGTGCACAGTTAAGCTTAATAAATGGGTAATAGCCAAAATCAATTTTAGTAAGTAATAGATTGAAAAAAACAGTTAATAATTTGAACTTGCCATGATTTACAAATTCCGAAGGGTTGCTCGTGCTGCCAGCACTACTTTTGGGATCAAGGGTTTGGTTTGATGTGCTGATTGATGATACGCTTCTCTGGGACCCAACTCCACTGTTGTCCATCTCACAAGTGCTAGTGCTCCAGAAATCCTCTGATATGCTAGGTTTCTTCACCCTTCGGCCTTGAATTCTCAGTCCCTTTGATGGTTCATCCACAGCAATAATCAGCGTGGGCTTCGTACAGCATCCAAGACAACCTCTGCTCTGTTACGAATCAGGTTTAACCACAAAAACGATTAGTACCAACCATAGGCAATGCCATCCTCAACCTATAAATAATGAGAAAGAGCAGAAATATACGAGCACTATATCAAATATATATATGTTTTTATGAAGTGAATGTGTATTAATAATAAAGGCTTAGCCCAAGTACATGAGACATATACAAGTACTAAAGAACACCCCCTAGGGGCATCCACAAAAAGTATAAAGGAAAGATTAGGAGAACTAGAAAAATTAGAGTACCACAAAAAAGGATTTTTCAACAAGGAGGATTTAAGGCCAACAAATGACTTTTCAACTCCTTCAAAAGTTCTACAGCTACCTTCTCTCCAAATGCGCCAAAATATGGCATGAGGGGCCATTCTCTTCTCCAAATTGTCTCAGCTTCTTTGTTTCCCCCTTTAATTCACCAACCCGCAAGAAGGCCATGTGTCGAAGAAGGAATAACCCAATGGACACCAAACATGTTAAAATAAGCATCCAAAGACTCTTAGCCACAATGCAATGGATGAAAAGATGATCCACTGTTTCTGCCTCTTCTTTACACATAATCCATCTATTAGGCATGGGCTACCTCCTCCAGCAAAGGTGATCCAAAGTCAAACATTTATTGCTACCCACAAGCCAAAAAAAGAATGCCACTTTTGTGGGAATTGAAGTAATCCACTTATTCTTTGCCGGAAGGAAATGATCCCCTTGAGGTCTCAAAACATTGTAGAAAGATTTCAAAGAGAATAACCCTTTAGAGTCCTTACGCCACACCAAGGAATCATTCTCACCCACCGAAATCTTACTATCATAAAGAGCTTGGTAAAAAGACATCAAACTTTCCAACTCCCAATCATTGAAACGCCTAAAAAAATGACATTCCAACAAATAGCGCCATTTACCCACCCAAAGATATAGTCTGGCTCTAGAACTCACATTTGTGATAACTTTGCAAATGTGTGCTTAAAATAGAATATAAAAACATTAATTAATGAAAAATTTAATTCTAAAGATGACGAATATATTTATTCACTCGAAAAAATAATATACAGAAAATTTATTTCAGCCATTGTCACAGACTGACCCCTCCCAAGACTCTGCCTAGTGGGACCAACAATGGATAATGGCCTTTTACTCTTGCAAACTTATGAGTAGGCAATCCCCAAAAGGCCCAAAACAGTTCTGATAAATGTCAAATGTAAATCATCGGTTGTGCCAACAAAAAATAACAAACACATCTAAAAGGAAAATACTAAACAGATCTACAAATCAATGGGCATAACTATCTTTTAACTTTCCAAAGTTGATATAATGTGTGCATGTGTGTGCACACACAAACTAAACTTAATCTCCAGACATTTTAGAAATGTCACCAGGTTGAAACCTAGCAATCGAATCACTCGTTTACCTTACCATAGCAACTAGTAGCATCAAAAAGCAATTTTGTAACCCAACCAAATATAGAAGATGGACAATCTCTATAAGCCAGGTATTTAACTAACGTCATGTGTCAAATATGTCACCAAAGGCAGTAGTAGAAACATCAGGCCAGTCATCATACCTCTTGAAATTAGTCTAATCCACATAAAGTAATGATCAACTGAACATTCATGCCATATATCACGCACAATGCAGACTGCTTAACTTCTTTCACCCCAGCTATACCATCCATTTTTAATAGTGCATTGACTTCGAATTGTCTCTCACAGTCTGAATTTGTTATTTTAAAACCTCCTTTTAAAGCCATCTACCTACCTGCATTGGTAGACTCCTCACAAGGTCTATCAGCAATCTTCACCACTTGTACTGAACCTCCTGATGCTTTCAATTTTATCACAAATTAATCGACTTCTAGTCACACAAGATGCATTAATTTCTAAAGACATCTTCCCTAAAAAGGCTACTTACCCATCAAAGGTAACCAAGCTCTGGTACATTCAACACATAACCAAATTAAAATAAACAAACAGAGCAGCCAGCATTTGAGATATATTCCAGAAAAACAATCTTGGCACACTAAAATCGTATCAATAATATATCCTAATGTTTTGTTTGTTTCAACCAAAAGTATGTTCAGGTAAAAATTTTCTCACCAAAAAAAAAAAAAAAAAAAAGAAAATCCATCACAATTTCTTCTTGAAGCCAATGGAAGAGACCTAATAAATTTCCCCTTAACTTCAAGATAGAATATCCATCAAGATAATGGAGGTTTTTCTTAAAAAATAAAAAATAAAAAATCCAAAATATATACAGAAAGTATCTTCCAATAAAGAACAAACAAAGCCTGAGGGTCATAGTCACCAAAGACGTAGTAAATTATTCCCCTCAAATTTGTACCATCAGATCCAAATTTAAACGAGGCCAAAGTGCCAAAACTAAACATTCCGACTTCTAAAACAAGTCCTTCACAATACGAGCTAACCACACCATTACTTAAATTTCTAAAACACAAATTCAGGAAAAGAAGTACTGTGTGGGCTCTCTTACACTGAAAAGAATACTGCATTTATCCTTTAATTTCTTCATCATTGAATGCATAAGAGCACGAAAATAAGCTCCAGAAAACCCTAAAAACAAACAGCACGGCTTTTTCCCGAAGCATCTCTCCATATGTATCAACAAGCAACACTTAGAATCCATATGTCCTCTAGCACCCTATCTGAGAGAGAACCCTTCCATGTATAGAATAACTAATTCTCCCAACACTTCAAGCAAAGAATAGAAAACAAATAAATAAAGCTCCAACATAACTCTGTTCATTCCAACTCAAGCTCGCTTACATAACAAGCAAACACAAGATTCCAAACCAACAAAAAGAAAACTTAAACTACACAGAAAAATAAGCCCACTGTTTGATTTTGGAGAAAACTATAGAAAATAAAGGAAAATATAATATTCTAAATTGATAAAGTAAGCCAAATAGCTGTACTAAGCGGGGTTTTCAGTTAAGTGGGGTTTTCCATTTTTTCCATTTTCTCAGATCCCAAACAACGAACTATCCACGATTCGTAATTTCTTCTTTCTCTTGTTTAGCAAACTTTTCTCAGCAACCAGACAAAACTTAATACTCCTTTTGGTCGCTGAGAAAAAAGAAAAAAAGAAAAACTTTATTTTGTTTTCCTTTCCATTGTTTTCTAGGCTACCAAACAGGGCCTAATGAAAATCCAGCATTTAACTACTCAAATGTTTATTACACACAAAAAAATTTAAAACATAAAATTTAATACTTTAGCTTCTTCTCTTTTTCTCTGTTTTCTTGGCAACCAAACAGAGCCAAAAAAAAAAAAAAAAAAAAAATCCATATTAAAATTCAAAAACGAATATGTATATGGATAATGATCTAGAAATGGAATAACTGACCCCATGCATGCGAAAACGTGAGAGATCCAAGACGGAACGTATCTACAAGTTTGCATTTAGACCAAAACGAAGCGTTAAAGCAGAGATTCTCGAACCGGAACGCCGAATCCATGAAGGAAAGACCTGAGGATCCTGCACACAAATTGAAGTATAAGCAAAGCGATTAAATAAATTTATATACATATCAATAAATCTAGTATCCATTCGGTTCCCGAGAAAATCGAGGGGAAAAATTGTCCGAGAAAGTGAGAAAGTTAGGGTTTTACTGGAAACCTTTGATATGGCATGTTTGGATCAAATTTATATAACGATCTTCTTCCTCCTGAAAGACTTGGTATTTTTATTTATTTATTTATTTTTAAGTTTTCGGGTGTGCCCTTTGGTTGGTGCTTTAGCAGGAACCAAAGGGCTGTTTTGGTCTGTGATTTTAGGGTAAAGGAAGAAAAAACCAAAGGGAAGAAGGGGGCGTTTGGACGGTAGGTTTTGTAGGGACTGCCAATTGCCATTAGTGGATAAAAGCGTTTGGTGCATCTTTTTGTACCATACACCCACTTTGACACTTTCTGATTTCTACATTTGTTGGTGTGGGGACACAATCGATGTTGAAATCACAAGTGATTTTACAGAAATTGCTAATCTTGCTGCATGGTTGGTAGATTTTGTTAGTATTTGGATTCACAAGTAACCAGTTAATTTATGGTTGGATAAGTTTTTATTTTATTTTTATTTTTTTGAAAGTAGGAAAAAAATGAAACATTTTTATATTTTTAATAATGTAAAATTTTGATAGTTACTTTAACAAGCAAAAATCTGAAAATAAAACTTTATCCAAACAGATACTTATCATTTTATAAGTTTCATTTAATAGTTTATAATCTTAGGAGTGTCATTTAGTGCCATACAAAATTTGTGACTTTATATACCTTTTAGAATGCCTTCGATTTAGTACTATCGGAATGGGTTTTGTAATTTTATATACCTTCAGAGTTCCTTTCCCTATTCCAGGCATGACATATTGTGGTCTTTTATAACACGAAGTTTGGAGCATCAATTTCCTTTTTACCCAAAAAAAAAAAAAAAAATTTTTTTAGCATTAATATAAATTGAAAGAATGTTAAATTAAGCCCACATGCACTGAAAAAGAGAGAATTTTTAGTTGGTATAAGCTTAACATTGATGGGAATTCATTTTTTTAGCACGGCATGGGTTTAAAGTTAGTACTTCGATAAGATTCTAAAAAGAAGACAATAAGATAACAAATAAATTTTTTTTTAAAAATTAGAAACCTTTTAACCGGTGTGGAATATTAAGATCGTAACATACTTCTCCTGACATCTTAGGTAATCCCCTGTTGATCCAATTTCGCTTACTGCTCCTTGCAAATAAAGCAGGACTATCCTTTATTAGGCTCTTGCTGTTTCTTTGTTTACTATTCAAGTTGTGACCAACACGTGTGGGTAAATCACATTATATATCTTCATAAAAAGAGATTTGATTGATGCACACAAAAGAACAACCAAATGAAGGAAAAAATTGTTTTATGTGTGGGATCATTGTAGAATCTTCACACAGGGTACTATCTATGCTAGGCGCCTCTTGGGCAAAGATGGCTCCTATGCACACTACCCGAGGGAGCCCTTTCTTTCGGATGTCGCATCTACCCTTTTTTTTTTTTTTTTTTTAATCTTATCTTTTTGCGTTTTCTCTAGTATATTATTCGTAAAACTAAATCTATTAAAATCTTTATTTATTTATCTATTTATTTATTATTACATTTGAGGGATTTAAACCCTAAACTACCTACATCCCATCACAACCAAGTACAGTAACTGTACATTAGGCCACAAGGGCTAGTGGCATGGTGACATAATCCACTCCATGGTTGCCACACTAATCTTAGACATCTATTTTTTTCTTCTTCATTTTAATAAATCAAGACATGGATGTTGTACACTACATTTTCTTAAAAGAGTAGTGATATTCTTCCCCCCGCCCCCCCCTTTTTTTCCTTTTACACATATAGAGATATGAACAATTGAACATTTACACGTGTCCATACATTAACATGTATGCACATGTTAAATTTTTTGTAAGGATCTTGTTAAACTTTTTTTGCCCTACAAGTTTTGATGATTCAATGGCTTATTATTTTTTTAATCATTATTAAACCAAACAATCTAATAATCTTGAAAAGCTCTATAAGATCCCTACAGAGAAAAAAGCCTATAGATTGAGGATCTATCCAAATTCATAATTAATTCTTATTAATTTTTTGGACACATGATGATAGGTGATTGAAGTTAAGAAGGAACTAATCTTTCTTTGTAATTAGTTAAGTATTTCCACATGACAATTTCAACTTAGAAGCAACAAGGTAATTTAGGGAAAATTGAGATTAGAGAGAGAGATCAAATTGCTGCCTTGTTTATATTGACTCCTATTATTTTTTTGTTACATCTTGATGCCTAATACTTTCCAAACTCTTAACATTTTAGCGTCATGCCAGTCTTTAATTCATTTTTCCTTGCTTTAGCATCTGCAAAGGTTTCAAGCCAAGCCCTGATAAGAGTTTTAGGAAGTGTAGGTTGGATGTTCGAAACTTTATGAAGGCGTTGATCCCCTTTGGGGTTACCCCTGACCCGAAGGGCTTGGTAATACTTGGTGTGTGTGGGATAGGAGGACTACACATGTCCAAGAGATTAGTCTGGGTCAATGTCTTGGTTACCCTTGTCGACAAAAAAAAAAAAAAAAAAAAAAAAAAGAAAAAATGGAAAAAAAGAAGGCACTAACTATTCTTTAACAATTATAGCCAGAAAAATGACATTTTCTAAAATAGCCAGCTAGCTATTCAAAGTACATAAGCAATCCAACAAGGCTCCCTAGCTAGATTTTTTTTCTTTGTATTTTTTTATTTTTATCATTTGGTGGAGAGAGAGAGAGAGAAAGAGAGGGGGGGGGAGAGAGAGAGAGAGAGAGAGAAGGAGGAGGAGGAAAGTGTGAGAGAACCCATTAAAAAATTAATAGCCAATGGATATCTACTAACTACTTTTAACTAGCCCATTGTAGAAGAAAAAGAATGATTTGGCTGTCTAAAATAGCCAAGTGGTATCTTTGCGGGGGTGGATTGTGGAAAGTTAGATTCAAGTACCTCCAATATAATTTTTTAATATTTTTTTTAAAAGGGGAAAATGTTATTCATAACGACACAATGATGTTAGAAATGACACTAGCAGAGCCAACTAGGATCCAATGAGACTTAGAGTGTCTACAGGTTTTTTCTTATAAAGATCTTTTAGGGTTTCTCATGTTCTACAAAGTTTGATGATTCAATGGCTCTTTATTTATTTTATTCATTTCCAAACCAAACGATCCAGTGGCTATGAAAAACCCTATAAGATCCTTACAGGAAAAAACTTGCAAAAGATCTAAATTCATTTCAATGGGGGCATGAGAAACCATTTAAAATTCTTAAAATTTTAGGGAAAATTACGTTTTGATGACCACTTCCCAAATCTCTCTTGCTAGAAAGTACAAATTGACTACAAACTTCCTTTGTTTGGTATTAATGTAGGAAGTGTTCACCAAAAGGTATTTTCCCAATATTTTGTAAATTCCTTTAAAAAAAAAACCAAAGAGTATTGTTAGATTTGACCCCCACATTGATAATCATAATTATTTTTCTACCTCATTGATTTCTATTTTATTATTAAATCTCCACAAGAAGCCCATGAAAGAGATGGGAAAGCAAAATATGTAGGGAAGTTGGTCCATTAGGTTTTTGTGTACTGTAATGTAAATGACAAATTAAACATTTTATCTCCTTATGAAATGCTTATTTAATTTTGATGAGGTGTAGTTACTTGTGAATTGAATTCAAACCAAGTATGGATATACAAATTTGAGATGTACAAATACAAATACTAAGACATATGAGAAACCAATATATAATGATGGAAAGAGTGAGGGATATTTCCTTAGCCGTACATAGTAGCATTAGCTACTATCCTTTAGCCCGAAGTTCCTAATGACCTCTTTGGATAAATATTTACTTTCTGTTTTTTATTTTCAAAAGTTCAAAAAAAAAAAAAAAAAAAAAAGTAAAAAAAAAAAAAAAATTGAAAGTTTTGAGTATGAAAAATTTTGGAAACTGCATTTAAAAGTTGAGGTAGTAAGAATTCCTACTATCTCAACTTTCAAAAATAGCTATCAAAATTTTTACTACAAAAAAAACTATAGAAAATCTTCATTCTTTAACACTTAAAAGAGAAAAAAGAAGAAGAAATAGAAGTCTATCCAAACAAGTCCACTGAACATGGACTGAAGGTGAATAATATATGTTTTTAAGATTGATGGAAAATCTTTATCTACTTCTACTAACAAAAAAAGAAGCCCCATTGGAGTAAATTCAGCCAATGTAGCATGGCATGGTTGGAGTGGGGTCAAGACTGGGCTTCAATAGGTCGTGGCCTTCACCATCTTTCGGTAAGGGCATAGGGACAAATGCATGTTCCATTGCCTATACACATGTAAGTATGTTTTGTAGTTACATAACTCACAGATTGAATGTCATGAAACCAACCAATCAAATGATTAGAAAGCTCATGACGTGCTACTTAACTCTGATCCACATATTATAGATTGCGCCAAATGTTAATAAATTTCATCCAAGCTATTTAATATAGAACTAGACCCACATGAAGGGATCGTGGTGGTAGCCTGGTAGGGTTGTAATTCTCATGCAGTGATTGCAATCATTCTGGTTGTGGCATTGCCGCATTCGTGGTGGCAGGTGGTGGTGGAATGGCCTCATGGCCATCACGTACGCTTTTGCACTGGTAGGATAGATGGTGCTGAGACCGCAATGACAATGAAGGTAGAAATGCTTTTAGTGGTGGTGGTGGTGGTAATAGTGGAGAAAGTGATTATGTTGTATAATCACATTTCCCGTAGTGGTACAAGCTATAAGTGCTAGTGCCAGCTGCATTTTGGAGGTGGTGGATGTGGTGGTGATAGCAATATATTTAATAATAATACAAAAAAAAAAAAAAAATTCATTCGGAAAAATCTCCATTGAAATAATCAGAACCTAAAAGTAAATAAGAAACTTCAAGTCTTTAGTGGTCTCCACTAGAGTGATTTTTTAGTCAAAAAAATGGTTTCATTTTAGCCTGGAGTCACCACACTATGGCATGATCTGTAATTTTATATAGTCAAAATTCATATAAATTTCGATAAAGTTAAGCAGCGGTTATTCCCTACTGAAGTTGCATAAATTGATAAAATAATTGATTTTCATTGATAATAACTTACGTGATTACAATCAACTCAATACTAGGATTATATAGAAAACAAGAGAAAATAATAATGGAAATACATAAACAAGGAAATAAATCAAAGTCTCCTTTGACTTTTCTCCATGAGTTTCTCTTAATCTTCTTCCTTGATGCATGTGCTCCCTCTTGATTGCTTTCCAATGTTTCCATATGCTCTTAATCGATTTCATCCATGATTATCTTTGTCTTGATTTATTTCCTCAATAAAATTTACTTAAAACAAACAGAGGAAAGTTAGACAAAGAGGGAACATAAACTGCCTATGCTTGAAAACAAGTCTCACGATACCAGAAGTAATGCTCTTCCATGAACATCGATCCTCCTTTTTAATGTAGATAATTTATGAACTATTTACTTGTCCTGTTTGTGAAGAAAGGATGCCAAGCCAACTCTCCAACCAAAGCTCAGCGAGGGCGCGCTCCTGCCTTCTGGTTAGAAGTAGGGTTGTGCGTGGGTCGGTTTTGTGAGGACCCAAGGCTTGATTTATGAGAATTTTGGATTAGGATGTGCTAAGGTAGGTTTTCGTGAGCCTAACACTTCTTTTTGTGTATGTTGAGCAATATAGTTGACTACAGTGACTTATAGCCAACTATATTGCTAGACAGAATTTATTTTTATGCTTGTTGAATAATTTAGTTGACTATAGTGACTTATAGTCGACTATATTATTAGGCAGAACCTCTTTTGTGCATGCTGAGAAATTTAGTTGACTATAATGAGTTATAGTCAACTATATTGTCAGGCAGAATGTTACAATACTTAATTTGGGGAGTTTTAGTCGACTATAACTCATTATAGTCGACTATAACGTACGAATTTCAGTTTTTGGGCTAGATTTTAATGGGGTAAAAAGACCATCATACCCCTCACTTATACCTCATTTATAAACCCATCTTCTAGAAGGTTCTTACCCATCTTTCCCAGCCGAGAGAGAAAGAGAGAGAAGAAGAGAAGGAGAAAGGGGGAGAGGCTCGACGGTGGCTCGTCGGAGCACGATAGCCTCGATCCAACGCCGGCAAGTTCGGATCTAGCGTATTTTGG
The DNA here is from genome assembly GCA_039720395.1 of Liquidambar formosana. Classification (NCBI taxonomy): domain Eukaryota; kingdom Viridiplantae; phylum Streptophyta; class Magnoliopsida; order Saxifragales; family Altingiaceae; genus Liquidambar; species Liquidambar formosana. Next base: position 11,265,493 of record CM077827.1, read on the forward strand.
CCTAATCTACACACGTATGGTTGTAGATTTGGGTTTCTTCACTCTATTTTTGAGGTAGGGGCATTTTCTCATTTTAAACCATTGATGCATGGGGGTTTTGGGTTTAAATCATATAAAAATACATGTATTTGACATGCTTTGCATAAACATCATGCATGTGGTCATATTTTATGGGTTTTGATAAATTTTGGAAAATCTAGGGTTTTGTATTATACCCTATTTGGTCATATGCATATTACATTTCAAACCCTCACATGATTTGGGGTACAATGGGTTGGTTTACATATCCCTTTTTTGTTATATTCTTGTTATTTATGAAACTCTTATATGTTTAAAGGTTTAAATGGGTTGGTTTTTAAAACCTATTGGTCTATTTTGTGTAGTTGGAATATTGGGGGTCATTTTTATATAAATGATTTGAAACCATTATATTGAAAATGGTTAGGAAATGATTACCATAATTTATGGAGTTATTTTATATGGTTTTCAAAGTACAAACCTATTATGTGGTTTTTAGAAAATTTATATATAATTTTCCGGTTTATGTGGGAATTATGAAATTGGTAAATGAAAAGAAAAGTGTTAACGATATGGATATGGTGATAAGGGCTATTAGAGACAGGATTACTGCGGTCCCAAAGGAACGAGACGTCTTGCCGTGTCTTCCTATCCTGACGTAGCAGAAAGCATATGAAAGAAAAAGGACACCGCCTTCTTCTTAGAAAATACTCGAATCCACGAGCAAAGAGAAAACAACCCGCATCCACGAGCAAAGAGAGTAAAATGTCAGAAAGAAATTCTTATTAAATCAAAACATAAACATTACAATGAAAGGAGGTAGCCTGGACGTCTTACCGTGTCTTCTTATTCTTTAGTCCTGGGCTATATGCCCAAATAGAGGTTACTGCGGTTCCATGTAGGGATGTCTTGCCGTGTTTCCTCTTGAGGTTACTGCGGTCCCAAATAGGGATGTCTTGCCGTGTTTCCTCCTATTCCACACGCGAGGGCCCCGTATGACTTGGGGAGGATTTATCAGTTTGAAAGACTGATGTTATGGATTGCCAGATATGGCAGATGATGGTTACTAGCTTATAAGGTTGTGATATGATATCAGAAAATGATGGTTAATTCATTTGTAAAATGATGATTTTGATAACAAATAACTTAAGTTATTTCTTACCTCTTTAAAAAGAAAAAGGGGTGTTGGTATTTAATGATTTAACTTCCGCAGTTATTTCGTTATACTTGTATTAGTTTTATTTACCTGAAAAATTATATTGCAAACTAATCAATGGTTTTACAGGGCTTTGGAAAAGTATATAAATTATGGTTTTTAAAACCTTGGGTTATTTTGGGAAAATATTTTCCTACTGAGCGTGTAGCTCATACCCCCATAGTTTTTCTTGTAGGTCATATTTTCAAAATAAAGTTTGACCTGGGATTTGGGAAGCACATCAGCATGCTTGCATTCATATAGGGGGTTATTGTATTTTATTTCGGCTTTGAGCCTAGGCATGTATTAATTTTAATTCATGACCTGTAATAAAAAGATAAGTAGTGGATGCAGATGTGAATGAGACCCATGTGATTACGATACAGCTTGTAGTTTTATTTATTTTTGGAATAGTGTGTGGATAGGTTGAAATGATTATAAATGGGTTTTCTACAGGTTTTATGATTAGTCCATAACTTGGTATGTCCTATTTACAAACGGGACCATGCTGGATTTTCTAAAAATGTTTTCAAAATAATTATTTTATTAAACATCCACCAAAATTGGCTTTAAAATTGATTTTCTTACTATATAACTAACGGTCCCTATTTCGAGTCGTTACAGAGTGGTATCAGAGCTGGCTAGTAGATCCACATGGGTACATCTAGATATAATGACTGTCATGAGTTTAGAAATGATGCATATCCATTGCATGCTTGTTTTACTGAGTCCTACATGTGCATAGTATTGCACAGTAGAGTTGTAGGAATGCATGTACTCGCTGCAGACTAGCGAGAGATTTCATTTGGGTTGGGTGCACATTGCATTGCATCGCATCATGCATGGGGTATTGGAGAACCTGATGAGATCAATGGTAGTAGTAATTGCTATTCCTTAGCACAGTTGTGGATACGGGCACAGTTAGCCTGATTTGGATGAGGTTTAGAGTTTAGATTTTTCCTTGAGCTTGGGATTGAGGGTTAGATTACACCCGTTTATGCGAGTTTCGTGAGTTTATTGTTTGATTTCCTTTCTTGTTGAGACACATAGCCTCGTGGTTCCACGATGTGTTAGATCATGTGTTCGAAAATGCGATTAAGCTAGTTGTTTAGACTTAGACTATGCTTAGAGCTACGACTTGAGGCGCATATTTGTATTAATTTGTATATACGGGTATGCATATATAGATGTGTGGATAATATATATGATTTGAATTATGATTGCTTTCACTTTGGAAATTGCCTTGTATTGTAATGGCTTGTTAATGGGTGAATCCCATTTGTATATGAGCTTGGTAAACGTGATTTACTAGCTTGTTAAACTTCCTAATAAAGGATTAGTTAAAGTATGTGATATAGATGTAGTACTATCTATATGGAATGTGTTAGTGAGATGATGTTTGAAAGACTGTGAATATTTGTTTATGTATGTGTATATACATATAGTAAGTGACCCGGATAGATAAATCGGGTGTGACAAAGCGCGAATAAGATTATACCTATATTAGTTATATTGCCTAGTAAACGATCTAGCGTGTGTGATACGTGAGTGAATCTATGTTGAAAGTGATGTTTGAATGAATTGGATGTGTTGTGATACTGAGATGTGTATGTATTGAACCTATGTATTGTGCATTTCCTTGTAATGGAAATGTGTAATTATTTGATTGGTTTGACGCTTGACTTGTGATGTGCCATGTATTATAATACGTGATGTGTTGTGATGTGCCATATGATGTGATGTGATGTAATGTGATGTGGTGTGAGCATTGTGTATAGTGTATATGTGTATATATACATATGTATACATGTGTCGGAATATATGTTGATATATGTAATTAAACATATATGCTTCACTGTTATTGGATGTAATATTATTATTAATATCGATATGTAGATGTATAGATATGCGTATGTACATATATGTATATACGATGTACATACGCGATTGAATTGTGATGTGATTTGAGTGATATGTATAGTTGTTATATATACATATGGTATTTGTTGATTGTGAGATTATCAGCTTAGTATGCGTCATATCAACCTTAAGAGGTGTTATCTAGTATCTAGTTATGACTAACATAGAAGTTTTATTGTATTTGTTAATCGCGTATATAGCGATAGATGTTGGTTGAGAGTATCGATTGTTAGAGGTAGTCATCCATACTGCTAACGGGTTTGTGTGAAATTTGGGGACGAATTTCTTGTTAGAAGGGGGGATTGTGAGGACCCAAGGTTTGATTTATGAGAATTTTGGGTTAGGATGTGTTAAGGTAGGTTTTCGTGAGCCTAACACTTCTTTTTGTGTATGTTGAGCAATATAGTTGACTACAGTGACTTATAGCCGACTATATTGCTAGACAGAATTTATTTTTATGCTTGTTGAATAATTTAGTTGACTATAATGACTTATAGTCGACTATATTATCAAACAGAACCTCTTTTGTGCATGCTGAGAAATTTAGTTGACTATAATGAGTTATAGTCAGCTATATTGTTCGGCAGAATGTTACAATACTTAATTTGGGGAGTTTTAGTCGACTATAACTCATTATAGTTGACTATAACTCATTATAGTCGACTATAACTCATTATAGTCGATTATAATGCACGAATTTCAGTTTTTGGGCTAGATTTTAATGGGGTAAAAAGACCATTATACCCTTTACTTATACCCCATTTATAAACCCAACTTTTAGAGGGTTCTTACCCAGCTTTCCCAGCCGAGAGAGAAAGAGAGAGAAGAAGAGAAGGAGAAAGGGGGAGAGGCTCGACAGTGGCTCGTCGGAGCATTGTACCCTCGATCCGACGTCGGCAAGCTTGGATCTAGCGTATTTTGGCCTAATCTACACACGTATGGTTGTAGATTTGGATTTCTTCACTCTATTTTTGAGGTAGGGGCATTTTCTCATTTTAAACTATTGATGCATGGGGGTTTTGGGTTTAAATCATATAAAAATACATGTATTTGACATGCTTTGCATAAACATCATGCATGTGGTCATATTTTATGAGTTTTGATAAATTTTGGAAGATCTAGGGTTTTGTATTATGCCCTATTTGGTCATATGCATATTACATTTCAAACCCTCACATGATTTGGGGTACAATGGGTTAGTTTACATATCCCCTTTTTGTTATATTCTTGTTATTTATAAAACTTTTTATATGTTTAAGGGTTTAAATGGGTTGGTTTTTAAAACCTATTGGACTATTTTGTGTGGTTGGAATATTGGGGGTCATTTTTATATAAATGATTTGAAACCATTATATTGAAAATGGTTAGGAAATGATTACCATAATTTATGGAATTATTTTATATGGTTTTCAAAGTACAAACCTATTATGTGGTTTTTGGAAAATTTATATATAATTTTCCGGTTTATGTGGGAATTATGAAATTGGTAAATGAAAAGAAAAGTGTTAATGATATGGATATGGTGATGAGGGCTATTGGAGACAGGATTACAGCGGTCCTAAAGGAATGGGACGTCTTGCCGTGTCTTCCTATCCTTTAGTCCTGGGCTATGTGCCCAAATAGAGGTTACTGCGGTCCCATGTAGGGATGTCTTGCCGTGTTTTCTCTTGAGGTTACTGCGGTCCCAAATAGGGATGTCTTGCCGTGTTTCCTCCTATTCCGCGCGCGAGGGCCCCGTATGACATGGGGAGGATTTATCAGTTTGAAAGACTGATGTTATGGATTGCCATATATGGCGGATGATGGTTACTAACTTATAAGGCTATGATATGATATCAGAAAATGATGGTTAATTCATTTGTAAAATGATGATTTTGATAACAAATAACTTGAGTTATTTCTTACTTCTTTAAAAAGAAAAAGGGGTGTTGGTATTTAATGATTTAACTTCCGTAGTTATTTCGTTATACTTGTATCAGTTTTATTTACCGAAAAATTATATTGCAAACTAATCAATAGTTTTGTAGGGCTTTGGAAAAGTATATAAATTATGGTTTTTAAAACCTTGGGTTATTTTGGGAAAATGTTTTCCTATTGAGCGTGTAGCTCATACCCCCATAGTTTTTCTTGCAGGTCATATTTTCAAAATAAAGCTTGACCTAGGGTTTGGGAAGCACATCAGCATGCTTGCATTCATATAGAGGATCATTGTATTTTATTTCGGCTTTGAGCTTAGGCATGTATTAATTTTAATTTATGGCCTGTAATAAAAAGATAAGTAGTGGATGCAGATGTGGATGAGACCCATGTGATTACGATACAGCTTGTAGTTTTATTTATTTTTGGAATAGTATGTGGATGGTTGAAATGATTATAAATGGGTTTTCTATAGGTTTTATGATTAGTCAATAACTTGGTATGTCCTATTTACAAACGGGACCATGCCGGATTTTCTAAAAATGTTTTCAAAAGAATTATTTTTATTAAACATCTACCAAAATTGGCTTTAAAATTGATTTTCTTACTATATAACTAACAGTCCCTATTTCGGGTCGTTACAGGTTTGGAGCAGTTTAAAGAAAAATTATCAACTAACCCACTTATAGCGGGTTGTAAATTTTCCAACCCGCCGCCAAACTGTAAGTCCTAAAAATCGATGGGATGATTTTTTTTTGGGCAGGTTTGTCACTAACAGTTTGGGTGGGTTTGGCAGGTTGTATCATGTCCTTTTTAATTGGGGCATTTCTAATACTCCCTCCGTTTCAATTTAAATGTCCCCTTTGAAAAAAACACATTTTTTTAGGCAACTTTATTAAATGTTTTCAAATCATTATTTAAGTTTGAAAATTCTAATTTTGCCTTCAAAGGTACAAAACATTGGAAAGAGAGAAAAGACTTTTTTAAGGGTAATTTAGGAAATCTAACAAAAAGAATCTTTGACATTTTGAATGTGACAATTATTTTGAAACATCCCAAAATGGAAAGGAGGACACTTAAATTGAAATGGAGGGAGTATATTAGATCTTAACTAATTAGTATGTTGTAAATAAATTAATAAATCAAGAAAATATAGTTATTTAAGGTGTTTAAGTGAAGCTTGATATATACATACTTATATAATATTTTAATTCCAAAGATGAAAATTATGATTTTATGATAAAAAAACACTTGATCAATATTGATAAAATTGGTGATAGTTAATGTTATTAAAGGTTGAAGACACAAAACCTAATATCCTAGCAAAGTACTAATAAGATAATACATTATTTTGAAATTAGAGATATTTGCTTTTTTATAATTTTATACATATATTATTAAAGGCGGGGTGGTTTGGTTTATTGGCGGTTTGATAAAGTTCAACCCACCAACCAAACCAAACCGCCAAATTTATTGTTCAAACCGTGCTACCTAACCTCTTAAATCGCTTGGGTCGATGCGGAATGGAGCGGATTGGTTTGGTTTGGCGGATTAGGCGGTTTTTTGCACACCCTAGTTAGAAGAGATACCAAACTTCCCCCGAAGTTGAAACTTTGAGATATCTCTTGCTTAGTGGTGATAATTCCTAATGACCTACAAGCCAATACCCAAAATAAAGTCATTAATTGGGTAAAAAGAAAGTGCATTACACTTTTAGAAGAAATCTGGTGTATTTTCTAGGAGAACAAGCAACACTGCAATTCTTGTAGAAGAGTATATATTAGGATAATTATATATAATTAACTTGTTTTTTTAGGTTTTCTAACATTTAAAAACCTATAACTTGCAAGATATACATCCATTTTTTTTATAAAACTTGGTTTTTTTGGAATCTACTTGTTGTACTCTTTGAAATAATACTCATTGATTTTAAGTGAAATGGTTTGCATTCAGTCCTACAAACTAGAATTTTCAAATCAAATTATGATTTTTCAAATTTGAATCCCTACACATTATCCACAATCTTTGTCACGCTACAATTTAATGTAATTATCTGACTTTTCTTACTTATGGAATAGTTTTTTGTTATGCATTAGATAACATTTATTTTAATCCTTTTTTTTCATTTAAATATATTTTTTGGTTAAATTTATTTATAAATAAAATAAAATAAAGTTTTCACAAATTGAACCTATCATCACTCACATATAAAAATTTATGTGAGGGCACTGTCCCATCAAAATTGATGGGGCTACATTACTTTGTATGTTGATATATTAATGCAACAATTTAGACATTCAATAGATTGTGCATGTAAAAAATAAAGAGTAGTGATACATAGGACCATTGTGAGTAGGGATGGCAATTTTGCCTTGATCCATAGGGTCCCGACTCGATCCATACCCGAATGGGAGGGTATTGTTTTATTTTTTCGGGTATCGGGTCGGGTATGGGTATAAATTCTAAAAAAATTTCGGGTACGGGTCGGGCATGGATCCCAAAAAGAAAAAACCCAAGACCCGACCCAACACGATATTTTTACAATATATATATATATATATAGATACACAATAAAATATAAATATATATATATTTTTTTAATGTCTTATGTTTGGAATTTATGTATGGTTTTATGAATATTTAAAACCTATCTTGGTATAGGCTTATGGAGTCCATTAGAAGACTCATTATGTATTTTTATTGTTTTTTAATCCTTATGTTTGTGTATAATATTTGTGTAATCATTTTAGGTATGATCTTATTTAAATAAGATTATATTAGGCACTAAAAACATTTATAAGCTTGGTATATGATTATATGAATAACATATAATAGTTGTAAGTAGCAAAAAAATGGAATTTTGGTAAAAAAAAAATCCTCACAATAGGGTGGTCGGGTATGGGTGGGTCGGGCCTGGATGGTCCAAGAAGACGGTGGATCGGGGATGGAGTTTAATTCTTTATACCCATCGGGTATCGAGTCGGGTATGGGTATAAAATATTAAAGGTCGGGTCGGGTATGGGGTGGTATCGACCCGCATCCGACCTGACCCATTGCCATCCCTAATTGTGAGGGACCAAACGTTAGGACGACTAATGTCCTTGAAGCTGATGGGCTATTTCAAAATAGTATCGTTTGTGACACACATATCTTAAAAAGGGAAGACACTCTTTTCGCAGTATCATTGAAATAACCCCTGCAAATCTATCTAAAATGAGATTATAGGGCTAAAGACATACCTTCTCCAAATATCCATCGCACTCTGGTTTCACACCATTCCTAAATGGTTCATCTTCTAAAATCTCCATCACACTCCGGTTTCTCATATCATACATTGTCATTGTGTTTTAATTCAAGAGAGGTTGTTTTTTAGCAAAATTGATCTTCGACGCCATCTTCGACAGGGGTGTGGAACATTAAAGGTACCATTTTTAAGATAAAGATTGTGTTTTTCAGATTCACAACGAGTTCTTGTTGTTCTTGTTCCAGTATTTAGGGTTTTTATCAAATACCCCCAGTTAGATTTTGGCTAAATACTTCAAACCATTTAGATGTCTCCTGGTTTTAATGTTAATTAGTCGAATTTGTGGTGTTTAAAAGCTTCAATATCTGGATTATTTGGGGTTTTTAGGACAAATGTTGTTAGTTTGGTTTTTTTATTTTTGAAGTTTGAATGTTGACATCATGATGTTAATTCAACATGCTTATAATGATTAGTTTGAAAGCTCATCGTCGTCTCAAAGGAGCAACTTCCAGGTAAATTTTAAAATCTCATCGTCGTCTCAAAGCCATTGTACAAGGAGTTTCATTGCTGGTCATAAATTAGGCCTGTCGTCGTTATAAATGACATGGTGAAAGGTAACGAAATTTTTTTAAGATAACCTACTCTGTTTTGTTTTGTAAAAGAATATTAACAAGGGTACTATAATTTGAGTTTTAGCACTTGTTTAGGTTTTAACAACCTTTACCCAATTTGTTTGTCGATTGTAGGGCATGGATTATATGTTTTTGTCTATTTTTTCAGATAAATATTCAAATATAAAGTGTTTATTATCTTGAATATTCAAATAACTTGTGTGTTTTTTTAAGGATAATATTGAATTGTATTATATGATCATACAATGGGTAGTTCCCCCCTTCCCTGCATTGTTTAGCCCACGCATGGTTTTTATCTCATCTAATGCTATGGTTTTTATCTTATATAATGGGTACTTCTCTCTTCCCTTGTATTGAATCTCTATCTATAATCTTAAAAAGTTTATTTTATATATGTTTGAGGTTGAGTTGTAAATGGCATATATTAAGTTATAATCATGTTTTTTCATGTGCAAATACGGTAGGTGATTTAAACCCACGTAAGGGAAAGAATTACTACTCCCAATATAGATCTAAGTTGGTTGCACTCTTCAAAGTTTTCTGGGAATTGAAGTTCATCAAAAGGCATATCAAAGTTTTCAAAATAACCCCTTTTTGGTATATTTTTTAAGCTTTGGTATTTAATAAAATGGAACTAAAAGCATGCCACAAGTATGACGATGATGTTGTGCGTATCATCCAAACATTTGATGGAAAAATGAAACAGTTTTAGATAAGTGGAGTCTACATTCCTTTACGAGAAATCGACATTGCTCTCCTATTTGCAATTGTTTCAGGGGGAACATATTTCAAAAATGTTCCTACCAAGAAACAATGTGAATCCCAATTCTACTCATGAAGATTTAGTTATTGGAACAAGCTTGAAAGACCTATTATAAAGAATAAAATAGTTGAAGCCATTAAAAGGGTCGCTAATGAGGATGTAGAAGACATTGTGTGACTTCGTTGCTTGTACATTTTCATCAACTTGTTTTTCTCGTCGTCTAGGTAGTATATAAGTTAGGAGTTTTATAGCACAGTTGAGGACCTAGGGGAAATGAAGAAGTATGCATGGAGTAATGAGATACTACAACACATAAGCGCCCACTTATGTGAGAAGCATAAGCAACCTAAGAGTGTAGGCAGGATGTGTTATAATTTTGTTGGTGAGTCTGAATCATAAATAGATGATATATGTTTATAAATGTTATAAAATGAGTTACTGTATAACACGTACCAATTATGTTTTGTTTTTTTTCCAGTATTGGTTATGTGAACATAAAATGCTATTAAAGGCAAAACATGTAGGACTGTTCCCCAGATTCCTCAAATAGGATTTGCGAATACTACATGACATCTTGAAAAGGACTGATATTTCAAGACTAAAAATAGATGAGGTATAATTTTGTTGTATGTTCTTGTTTTCAGATATTAAGATAAAATAACTTATTTCATTACAATTTTGTTGCATGTGCTTGTTTTCAAATATGAATGTTCAAAGATTTTTCAAATTTAAGATATATACACCTTCTCTAATGAACGATAATCATGTTTATAAAAAAAATTAGGTAAATGCGAAAGAGTTGAAACCAACCAAGCATGAGAACTAAAAAATTGAAACATTGAAGAACATGACGGATCAAAAGTGGGAGATGCAAGAGGAAAAAGTTCGTGAAGAAGCTATGATTGGAGACGACAACTCTAAAACTCATGAGGCATACTCTTCAGAGCGTATAAACACGGATAATTGCCATGTGGTGTAGACAAAGGTTCGACGTAAGAAAAATACAAATGCTAACAGGACCCTGTTGTATTCGCAAATGCAAGTGAGATGCGAATGACGAATGAGGCGAAACTTGCATTTAGAAGTTTAGGTGATCATGCCTTTGCTGAAACAACACAGTTGAAGAAGAGAGTTGAAGAACTAATAGACCATAGGAGTATGTTGAAATGCAATTGATAATTTTGTGAAGGAAAAGTCCCAACTTATTAAAAAAAATTAAGAGTTTGAGGAAAAAGGTCAAGAAGCTGGAGGAGGAAAAAAGGCTTTTAGAATTCAAGATAATTCATCTGGAGAAAGAAAAGGAATGTCTGTTATCAATTGCCACTCAATGTAAAGCGTTCAAATGAGGATTTGCATGAACAACTAGAAGAAGAAGTGTGCCAAATAGTAACACAACCACTAGCTATTCTACAAACTGAATCAGTTGTTAAACTTGAGAAAATGAAGCAATTTTTGCAATAAAAAACTGAGGAAGTGAAAGAGTAAAGCGTAAAATTTGATTCACTACATTCAAAAGTGGATGTACTTACCTCAGAATTGTAAAAGGTCCGTTAGGAAAATGAAGACATCAAGCAAAGATCAATGATAGTAGTTAGTATCAAGACAAGAACAAGAAAAGGGAATGTTGACCCAGTATTTGAATACAACATTTTAAGGAAGGCACCAACGAGATCTGAAAGAGGAAAAGAACGGGCATTGGAGACAGATATTGACTCACAAACTGAAGTGGTAGATGTTGACAATATGGAAGAAAAAGGTGATGCGGTTCGTCTTACCAATTTAAAAATACCAATAGCTGAAATTTCAAGACGCTTGACTAGAATAAATTTGGAGAATATTTCAAATATGTTGTCGTTGGAAAATGGCACGTAAGTATACAATATTTGAACAAAATAACTAAACAACATTGATATATAGTGATTGTAGGCCAGTAATTTTATTGAATTTTATTACATGATCAGACAATGGGTAGTCTCCCTTTGCATTGTTTTACCCTGCCTCGTTTTTATCTTCATTAATTAGTCAAACATGTCTGTTTCCCTACTAATTTTGAATTCTCAGATTGTGTTGCATGCCTGGTTCTTGCATGTTCAATATCTTATTGTTATCTTGAATATTTGGATAATTTGGGCTAGTGAAGACACAATTTTTTTCCCTGTTCTACATGATAAAAATGGGTAGTTCCCCCTCCCTTGCATCATTATCCCCTGTCTGGTGTTTATCTTAATTAATGCTATGGTCATTATTCTTGTCTATTTATCTTAATTAATGTTATTGCTATGTTTTTTTTTTTTACCTTAATTAATTATATGGTTTTTATCGTAATTAATGGGTAGTTCCTCACTCCCTTGCATTGAATCTCTGTTTATAATCTTAAAAAGTTATTTGTTTGTGGTTGAGTTGTTGATTTTATAATGGAAAGACTTCATTAACGTGTTTGAGCTGCATTTGAGTTTAGATTTTTATCTAGAAATTCAATATCACAAGTTTGACTTTTATCTTAAAAATATGACATAATGAATACTAAACAAAAGTTTTTGTAAGGTGTTGCCTTGATTATCCAATAACGCTGTGGACCTGCATTAGAGTATCAATTTTATATTGTTACTTTTGTCATCTTAGTTACCGGCCAAAATAGTTATATTAATTAGATATATTGATTATTATGAAAATAATGGTTTGTCCTCTCTTTGTGCTAGTGCGTTTGTTTGCTTAGTTTGTTTTCCACTTGATCTGTCTTCTGGCTGCCTTTTTTGGTTGAGCCCGCACTAATTGTGCTGGCACTACAACAAACTTGGGTATTAGCAGCACTCTTAAGTGCCGCTAGAAGTATGAAAAAGTGCCACTAGAAGATTTAGCAGCACTTTGCCAAACGGCGCTAAAAACCTATGTTGCTAGAAGTTCTAGCAGCATTTTTCAAAGATCTAGTGGCATTTTTAAGAAGTGCCACTATAGGTTCATTAGCAGCATTTTAAATTGATTTACCAGCACTTGAATAAATGCCGCTAAAATCCTATAGCAGCATTTCTAACACCTATAGTGGCATTTTAATTGCTGGTATTTCTTAAATAAATAAATAATTCATTAATTTATTAAAATATGATTATTAAAAAACAACAATGGTGGGTACTATTTGCGGCAGTTGTAAGAATCTCTAGCAATTTCTAATTTTTATAATGGTGTTTTTTTTTTATAAAAATTTTATTTAAAGCAAAAAATTTTAAAAAAAAATAAAAAATCCACATCTTATAGATATGTGCAACCTGTACATGCATATATATTATTGTACCATATATTCCTAGTTATGAATATCATCTATAGTCATATCAATCAAAATCATGTTCCATATATTGATCACACACAACTAATTAACTATAGCCTACAAATAACAATTAAAAACAAAAATTAAATTAAATTAATTAACAAACTAACAACCACCTTGTTTAAATAACTAATTAAAACCACAATTATATAGAAAAGTCAATACACATGAAACGGGTCCATTGATAATAAGTAAATAGTGTTCAGCGAAAAAAAAAGAAGAAGAAAAAAAATTAAGCCCATAATCAAAGTTAACTGTTGAACATATGCATTAGCTTAATTCATTAAGGATCATCCTTCTTTGTTTCCAACCTACAAACAAGGAAAAAAGAAACAACTTAATTAGCACTCATTTAGATCAAGTATTTGTTATTGGAAAAATAAGATAAAAATTAGTGTAGATGCAAAAATAAGGAGTACTCTAATACGTACGTACAAGAATAGAAGGCCAAGCAATACTTGCTCCAATAGCATCTCCTATTTTTTTGAAACATCAAGGTCTCACTAGAGGTTCACTATGCATCAATGGTACTTCAAAAGACACTTTAAAAAATTCAAGTCCTAGTTCGACCCCACCAACTTTTGTGTGAGGTCTATCACTCACTATAGTTCCCAGTGCGACCATAACTTTTTGAATCTTAAAACTCTTCAATCTAACATTGCATCCAACCTACAAATAAAAATATTTCTTTTTTTACAATCAAATAATAACATAAAAAAGAAAACTAAATGAAAGAAATACATTCCAATTGATGTGAAAATTTACTTGGTCACCGCTCATATGATGAGTTTTTCCCCTCTTCATTACGTGCCTCTAAAATTTGATAAATTTAATTAGAAAAATTCCAACTAATACAATGAAAATAAGATAGCCAAACTGTACATTAGCATCTTTATGACATAATTTAAATATTTGATTCCATAAATAATGTACTAGTTCACTACTTCCTCGTGAACTCTTGGAGATTGATCTAAAGAAAATTGCCCCAATAACCCCTTTGTCCGCCCCTCTCTCCCACTAATCAAATGGGATAGCAACAACACGTATAAAATGTTTTAAGCCTTAAATTTTAATGGATATGAAGTAAAACTTAATCAAGCTCTACCTACAGTGGACAAAAAGTCATAGTGAAGCTGGATGATATGAATTTATGAGGTACTACGTTACTAACAACAAACACAGTACTCCAACACATAATGTTTTTAGAGTTAGAATGATTCTAGGGACCTTAATGATAAAACAACTTCATTAAAGAATCACATAATAAGGTAAGGAGGCATGCAATGTTGGATGAGTCATGCTCCATGGACACATGGTTAATCATTCAATTCAAAACCATTGTATATGCACTATAAAAACAGTAGCAGCACAACAAAAGAAATGTAAAGTGATAAAATGATTTATTCAAATATAAAAGAACCATACCTCAAGAAGGAAAGAAGCAAACCAACACAAGTGCTGAGCAGCCAAGCTATGAAACCATACTGAAGAAACATGGCACGTTTAGGATTAAACATAGACAACCAATACTAAACCCATTAGAAATCTCATATAATGACAAACTAAAAAATGTATGAAAAACATGCAATTCAAAATTGGAAGTGGAGTGGATGAATGCTCTAAGTAAGCTCAATGCATGCATATAATGCATGGACATTGTATGCCACAGCAGCCATAAGAAATACATCAAAATTATAGCCAAAATAACTTAAAGAAAATGGTTTAATGGAAGTTCCTAATTGACAAAGTAAATTACAACTATGTATAACAACATGTAAGTATCAAACTTTGGTTTAATAATAAAATTTAGACCTCTATACAATTTTAAATTACAATTTTATTAATTAACTATACATTTTAGAAATAACTCTACAAATAATCATAAGCATGGACAAACCAATGGTGTATATGATGGTTATTCAGCCCTTTATTCAAAAATAAAATAAAAAATAAAAAAATAAGCTACAAATCCACCACTACTTACACAATGATTTGCACCTCATAGTTAAGTACAATGCACTTTGTTTCTTTGTGTGCTCGTAACTACTAGTCTATACTTGGATTTACCCAAGTGTAATTTAAGGCGTATTATCAGCATTTACCCATAAAAAATAAAAAATAAAAAGGACCATCCGTAAGCCAGCTGATATCCAACAAGCCATGGCCAGTGACCTTGATACCCTGAAACAAAATGTGAACAATCTGAAAGACTCAGTTCACCTAGTTTTGTAAGGACCTTAGGGTAGAACTCCATGCAGAGTTAGGAGAACTTATTTCCCAACTCACCCCTTCAAGAGGGAAACGCCCAATTGAGGCCAACACGTGGGTTTAGTCCCCACCCCAAGTTTGAGATAGCACCACAGGTTTTCAATGGTCTTAGGAGGGTCCTAAACTTGTAGGCACTTAGTAGAGAACCTGGAGTACCTCGAACAGCAAAGAACAACCTAGATCTCATTAGAAAAGCAACTAAACCACACTAGAGAGATAACCTAACAACGAAGAAAATAAAGCTGCCCAAACCATCACCAAGATACCCCAACAATAATAAATACAAAAAACCTCCAAAATAGCCAATATTGAAGAAACAAAATTCTAAATAGCCCTTTTATAGTTTCTAACCAACCCAAACCCATCACAAACCAAGCAAAAACCTCAAAATCAGAAAACAACACCCCACCACTAATACCCCTGGCTCTTACTCATAAAACTAGCTGCAATCTTCTTCTCCAAAATCACATGTACGGCTGAACCACTCCTCCCCTATTTCCTTTAAAATTCAAACCCAAATTATCACCTACTTCCAAAGCTTTGAAAGCTTGCCCCCTAATTATTTTGTTCCTATTGATAATACCATCATTAGATATAGAGAAAGCAGTAATACTCACTTTAGATTGGTTCCTATTACTCCACCATTGGTAGCCTCCATTTGAATGGAGCCATTAAACTGTAATAAAATAAATATGAGCTATTTTAAAGCTTTTTGTTGTCATTTTTGTTAGTGGCTACCGCTCTTGAATTACTCCACTAATAATTTTGGATATGTTCCCACTATCTAAGCCAAACTAGAGAAGTGCCACTCTCCCTTACAGAAAAAACCAGAGCAACCTCAACAGCAAAATGAGAATCCCCATATAATAAACAATAATTCCCACACCCACAAGGCTCAAGAGGATGATAAACTAATAAAGCAAATAAACTAACAAATGAAACCTCCAAAATTTTAAAAACTGGGGACTCAGGAACAAAATGGCACCACATGTTACACAAGTATATATTTATAATCAAAATATATTATATTAAGGAGAAAGTAGAGAATAGGTACAATCAATCGACATGAATAAAATAACCCCTACAAAATAACTTCAATTCCCAACTCATACAACATAAACCAAACTAAATGCCAGACAAAAAATAATTAAGAGAAAGACATAGAGAGAGAGAGAGATTCCAAATGTAGGAACATAAACATACGGGGCAAAAAAAAAAAAAAAAAAAAAAAAAACTGTAGCTTAGACAAAACATCTTCCTTAAGGTAATCTGATAGCTCCAGCAACCACCCCAAAAAAAAAAAAAAAAAAAGCGCCTCTTAAAGTATAGCAGCACCACAAAACAGCAATAATAAAGGCCATTAGCCTCAAAACCAAGCCACAAAATACATCAATGAACTTTAAAAAGGCTATCCAAAATTAGGCATAAACAGAGCATTAATACGTTCAAGTGCACATAAAAATTCATTAAAGAAACAAATTCTTCCAAGCTAGGGACGTGCATTATCTTTTCTTGATTGTAAGTTTGTAACAGATGAAACAAATCCTCCAATTTTTTGAAATAACCAAGTGTGAGGTTTTTTCAAACATAAAAGACATCAAAATTTTTTTGCTTTTTGTTTGGCAAAAAAATTATTAATTATAAAATAAAGAAGTACACCAAACAAGGAAAGATGCTTCCCGACATCAAAAAACTCCCAAGTCTAACAGACCCGAGAACAAACACCACAAAGGCATGAAAACAGGGCTAAAAATAAACCAACAGGGAAAAGATCAACCTAGATATACCCAATAAACTAGACAATTAGCACAATAGACAATTCTAAGATACATGATCAGCACAAAAAACATAAAGAGAGACAGCCCCAGTAAGACGCCAAATACCAGCCGCCGTAAGACACAATGACTAATCAATGCTAAAGAGATTTTTAGAGCAATCTGATGGAAAGACAGCCCTGCAGAAATAACATAAAGAGAGTGTGGCACTAACTGAATTGGTCTAACAAGGTGAAAATTAAAGTTGAAAGCACATAAATTAACAATGCTTTGATTTTTTTCCCCCAATTTTTGCCTAGTCATTACCACTTAATTCCATATTTTTCTCTCCATCTTTTCCAAATCCCAACTTGTCCAACAAAATTCCCAAAGTTTTAATTATTCCAAGCAACAAGTAGAGAAATAAAATTTATAGCTCCACGGAGAAAGGACAACTCAACCAACCATAAAATTGATAGCTCCCTATTACAGATTCAAGATGTGAACCATTAGGCTCAAACAGAGCACCAACACCCATATGAAATGTAGCCACAAAATCATTTATACCCAAAAAATTACATATACGTCTAGGGCTTTCAAGAAAAAATGAAAATTGATCATACCTTGCTAATTCTCAGAAGAATCAAACCATCTTAGGGCAGAAAATCGAGTTGTCGCCGTTAATTTGATCCACCGCTCTAGAGGGAACCTTCACCTTCATCTTCGTAACCTCGTGTTTTCTCTGAATGGCGTTGCTCTTCTCTCTCCAAGGCGTTGCTCTTCTCTCTCTGAATGGCGTTGCTCTTTGTAACCTCTATGTTATTCCATCGATCGAGTTATGCTCTATTTGCTATACCTAGTTTTTCTCTCTCGGATCTATACGTAGCACGTGTCCACCTCGTGTCTCGTCGCAGGTTTCGCTGCTGTTCGTTTCTTTAGAAAGGTCCATGCTATTAATCTACGCTACGATCGTGTTCTGCTTCCGTTTGGTTGCCAAGAAAATACTGGATCGGAGAAAGAATGGAACTCTTCGAATGTGTCAACATCCCAAAGTTTTTGTCTTTGAGTTCCAAAACGTGGGTAATGGGATATAATGAAAATAAGAAATAATAATAAAAAAGAGAAAATACTGGAGATAGACTTCAATATATATTATTATTATATCATTATATTAAAAAACATGGGACCCATCTCATTCCTATAACAGCATTTAGTATATGTTTAGTAGCAGTTACTGTCAATTGCCACTACACCTAAAGGTCTAGTAGCACTTTTTAGTAAATGCCGCTAGAAGAGTGTCACTAATACCCAACTTTGTTGTAGTGTGGTAGGTTTGTGGTGCAGATAATTTCTTTTTGTAAATCTAATGTTTATCTTAATTATTATGGACATATTTGTATTATTTGTTTTAATAAATGGGACACGTTAACTATTTAGGTCACTTATAGGGTCTGGAGAGATCTATAGTGTTTACTTGGAAGACATGGAACAACTTGGAAGGACCAATTAGTTAGTACTGCGGTGGGACTTTCGCTAATCTATATTAATGCCAACTTTATCGTTCGTTTGTTATACATTAGTTATCTTGTAATAACTGAAATTATGTCACGTTAATGAAATGTGATTAATACAGATTGTTGATGCGTATGTATCTATTATTTGGAATGAGCAATATATGCGCTTTAAGAGAGAGGACGTCATAACATTTTTCCTATCAAGCCTATGCATGTTGGGTAAGAGGTCTAATTTAATATTTTTCAAAAACATATAATCAAACATGTATAAAATGTAGGCAAACTAATAGTGCTGATATTGCATTTTGAGATAGTCCATGATTTCGGATGAGAAGGCCGAAAGGAAACATAATGAATTTGTGAATCATCAGGTATTTCTAGGCCTACCCTACAAATATATGGTCTTCCCAATTACAGCTGATAACCACTTTTCATGTCTTGTGTATGACACAATGAAGTTCATCTGGAGGTACTACAATTCGTGACTCCCCTGATAAAGGAAAGCCATTGAAACTCATCGAAAATATGCTTTTAAAATGGTAAACAAATCTTTTTAGAAAGGCAAATTATTAATTACAATGCTATTAGATTTTCACTATAATAATATAGTTTATTATCTTAATTTCTATGTAAAACACAAAGGGAGTATGTGGAAGGCTATATGGAGAAAAATAACACTTACAAGAACTGAAGTGCATGGAGTTTGTCGTTGATTACAAATGTCCACAACAACAACCTGGCTCGTAAGTGATATTAAACATTTCTTCAATTAATCAGTTAAACATAAAAAAAGGGAAAGTTGCTACATATATTAATGAGATTATATTTTTTCCTTTCAGCCTTGATTGTGGGGTTATAGTGCGTTATATTAAGAGGTAAATATCTCGTGGTGAGGACATAAAAGATACTCTCACAAAGGAAGAATTTTTGTAGTTTCTCACAGAAATGGTGCATCAATTGTTGGACAATTACACTGTTGAGATGGCAAAAGGATAGACAGCTTATGACAATGAGTGCGGGTGGAAAATGAGATAATGTGAAACTAGATTCCCTCATTATGTTTGAAACACTAATTTCAGATTTTGTGATGGGGGTTGAGTAAACGGGCATCTTATCTTATTTTGTTAGCACCTGTAGGATAGATTCTTTAGCAATTTTTTTGAAGGATATATCAATTAAAGAATATTTTTTTGATCATAAATATTTTTTATTTCAATTAACTAGATAATAACTTTTTTTAAATCAATATAACAATGTAACTCATTTCTTAACTTGGGTTTTTTTTTTTTTATTTTTTTAATTTTTTTATTTTAATTTTTATATTAAATTTTATGGATATCATGTCATCATTTTCACCGTGAAAAAAATGGCATTGGTTTGATATATTAAGCCGTTGGCCTAACCACTGTGGGATTTGTGATAAAGTTAAGGCCAGATCATTTGATTACATATATTAATTAGATATTTGTTTATGGGCCAAGGTGTGCACTTGCCAAAATGAACTTTGGGGATGCCTTGAAATTGCCACCAAACCAAAACCTCGACATGACGTCTTATGTGGGACAAACGTACATACATATAGCTCACATTACTTTACATTGACATTAGTGAGACTTGTTGGTAGGACACATGTACTAACAAGGTAACTCACTTTGTGAAGAAGTTGTTATCTTAAGGTCCACTAAAAGTGATTAAGATAATTAGAACTAGTTTAATTTTCTTAAGGTCCACTAGAATTGATTAAGATAATTGTAGCGGGTGTGAACTATCTTCAGCCTACGATTATGAAAGACGTATATTAACACGTAAAGCTAACATAACCTTCGTCATGTGCCCACGTTATATTGCATTTGTTCCCACGTTATATTGCATTTGTCTTCATTGTACTGGAAAATATTTGAGCGTAAATGTAGTAAACTGAAAATTAAAATGCAAAACTAACTAACTAATCATGAACATTAAGATAAATTAAAAATTCGTATTTCACCATGTTATTCTAGTGCTAAAGCTAAGTATCATAATTTTTGTTTGGAAAAAGTACTTAATCTTTAAATGGAAAAAAAAATAATCAATCAAATAGGAGCAAAACTAATAACATTAAATGCTCCCACACGTACTCTTCTTGCCCTTATTGCCGCTAGACTTGTACCTCTTCTATTCAAGCCTTTTGGATGGTGGATGACCTTTGCTACATACTTTTAAAAGCGACCGAATCCTCATACAAGATTAGTCTACCTCATCAGCAGTAGTATTACCTTCCTGATTTATCATATTCTCATGCATTTCCTCCAAATTTTTCCTTGTAAACTCGTACATTTCATCAGATTTTATTGCCATATCAGAAAATTTAATAGACAAAGAAAATAAACTATCTTGACGAACCTGCTTCTTAAGGCTGTCAAAGTCTTTGTAACAATTCCGCACAAAGTTGTAAGATCGCTTAGTGTCTTTCTTCTAACGATCAAGTATATATTCAGACGTAACTTGAGTAACATTATTCGCAATCAATACTTTCAAAATATGTCGGCAAAGGATTCCCTTGAATTCAAATAAATGACATTGGCATAAAACCTCGAACTTATGTTCGTTGGATAGGACATTATAGAATTTTGTTTTTTTATGCTCTATCCTTTCCCTTAGAAATATCATAAACCTGGTAAGTTGACGTATACCCTTTCGACTCAAGAAAACTAACATTGCAGTAAAGCATACCCTTTATCTCTGTTTGAAATTCCCTAAGCATGTTGTGGGTATATACAGTTTGGAATTGTTTCTTAAACTCAAAATAAAAAATCAGTGGGATTGTAGATCTAAATGAAGAAAAATCTACAATGCTTTCGTTCTCAATCTTACTCTTCAATGCGACATCAGTACTGTTCAATGAATTGCTTCAAGGTTGTCTTCGAATTCATATACTTGTCAACAAAAGAGTTCACACTTTCGTTGCATTGGGTAGTTGACATACCAGCCCAAAATGATTGTTGGACAAAGATGGGGCCTACCTAAGACGATCTTTATACAACGAATGCAACCATTTATTTGCATGTAGTCCGAAATCATCAACTGTCTCCCCCTATATACCCTCAAAATCATTCAATGTCAAGCTTTCATACATGATAGATTTCAACGTTTTTTTAATGCTTTTATATTCTTTGAACCCTACTTAGCTTGTCTAGTATCTTTTTTATTATGTGCCATAAGCAAATATGGTACCAGGTATTTGAAAAAACCTTTGCAACTCCTGCTTGAATAGATTTGCACTTATTAGTAACAATAGTTTTTGGTGCATGCCATAACATGCATTCTAACCAATACCTACAAAATCAGATAAAAATAGACATAGAAATTTATTAGTACATTCAAAACTTTAAAATATTATCCTAAAAAATAAGATAAAACATACATACAATTTTATCCAAATATTAAAACGCTAATAATCCTAATTCGTAACTTATATATAGTATGAAGCACATACTTGAACAGCCAAATATACGAGTTAGTTGTTTCACATTACAACAGTGCACACTTAAGGATAATGGACTGATCATGGTGGTTTACTCCAACAAAAAGTGTAAATGACATTTTGTAACCATTCGTCAGGTACGTTGTATCAAACGAAACAATATCTGAGAACAATTCATATACAGTTCTAGACCTCACATCAGCCTAAAACAAATTCTTTAAACGACCATCTTCGTCAAAATCAAGAACATGATAAAAATTAGGATTTTGTTTTTGTATCCTCTTGAAATTCTTGAAATAATTAGAAACAGATTCAACATCTTCTACTCCAAGCCTAAAATCCTGAGACTCTGCAATAAAATTCCTAACATCCCTCTCCCCGAAATTAACACAATCATAGCCCCCATTTCGAATGACAAGTGTTCGATAACTTTTAACTAATGGAATCCCAGCCCTATCGTTGAGCTCTAACATCCTTTTAGATGTTGGGTCTATGATCCTATGGGAAAGAAAATAACGAGATTTCACAGCACTCAGTCCATGATTATGTGCGATGCAAACCTTAAAAATTACATAAACGCACACACTTCTCACAACAATATTAATCTTGGCCTTATATCTTGATTTGACAGAAGACCTAGAATTTAAAGTATTTTTCCCCTTTGATGAATGCTTGTCATTACGTGAGTAAGTTAGAGAAAAATACTTTACAATGTCGTCCAAATCAGACTTCACACTACATTTTTTAATTCCAAAACCTTCTTTCTTTGCAAATTTGCTATAAAATTGACGTGCTTCATATTTGCTTCTGAAAACCATGGTAACTTTTGGCTCTTCACATTCTTCTGGCAAATGTGATAATGAACTTCATCCACGAAGTCGACCCCATCCATATCCTATAACAAGGAAATATAATTAAGTATTACAGGTCATTCTGTAATGAAATCGACATGTAAAAATGAATTAATACAATTCTAATATCATACACACACACACACACACACAATGATTGGTATAATACATAATCAAGATAATAAATCTGAAATAAAAAGTTTCAAAGAAATGAGTGTACTTGTTGTTCACTTGACAAACCTATGTCCACACCGGGCTCTCCATAACTATCATGTTCATTTGATCTTTGTACATCACATACAAACGCGCTAGTATCCATTATTTATAACACAAACATATACTATGTGATTAAAAACAAACATATTTCAACTTCTACAATTTAAACAAACAACAAAGAACCATACAAGCAAATAAAATCAAAACAAAATAAGTTATTAAAATTGTTCAAACAGAACTGCACCTATGTACTGTTTATCTTGAAAACTGTACATATGGAACTGTGTTTATGTTATCAAGATAAAATTATAAGAACAAGATAATGTTCTAACGTGACCATTAAAAACAAAAATATCTAAACTTTTGCAATCTAAAATCAACCGCATAGCAGCAAAATAAAAATAAAAATAAAATAAAAAACTAGATGCAACACCCAACTCAACAAATGCTATCTTGAAAATCTAGTCAACTACAATTCGTGAGCTGTTATCTTTTTATAGTGTGCGAATAAGATAAAATGGAGATGAAGTCAAAACATAAACACAATCATCTAAATCAACTAACCTTCATAATTGCTGTGTTTTCGGATGTCTGAATACTTCAAAATTTGAAGACAAAGCCAAAATGTAAACTCAAAATCTCTCAGACTCGAACAGGATCGACGGAATACGGCGATATCCCCATACCAAAAGAGGTAAACCAAAATTTGCGAATGCGATGGGTGTGATCCCTAAAAAAACAGGCATAAAAATGGGAGAATCGTGTGAAAAATATAGGAACCATAATCTCTCAAATATAGGAATCCAATAAAGAAAAAAAATCTAAATTCAAGTCAAGATCACACCGTTATTCGTCCCACCATTAGTCGGCACTTCATCTTCATCCCCCTTATTATTTTCCAAAAATAAATAATAAAAAAGGAAAATTATGAATTAAAATGTCTCTTTATTAAAAAATAAATTCTCTTTTTTATTCATTCCTTTTTTGCTCAAACATATATTCCTTACATTCCTATTTTATTGTCATCCTTTCCTTTTTGTGATGTTCTAAAATTATTGTCCTAATAACAAATCCAATGAGTATTTTGAATTTATTTCCTAAAGAGAAATAATAAACAAGACTGAGACGTTGTAGACCGAGTGTAGGCCAACTCGTCCAAATTGACCCCAAAGGAACCCTCAACATAAAATACTGGAGAATCCTACCCCCTTTACCTGCAAAAATCTCTTCATCTCCACTTTATCTCCCCATGGATCTTCTCTCTCTTAATAAGATAAGATACAACAAATCCCCCTATTCTAAAAATCTCTTCTCTCTTCTACGTACCCACCAGTCAAATACCCATCATTCTTAGTGCCATTAATACTCTGGCGACTATAACGTTTCTCTTAATCTTCTTCATTGTTTTCTCATCAAACAACAATGGCCCCTGGTGAAGAGGTGCCGTCACATAACTCCCAAGTGGAGATCTGTGATGGGGTTTGGTCAAGATTTGTAATTTAGGGTGCAATCGATTATAGGTCATAGGCTTACTTGTAATGGGTGAAGGTTCTAAATCTTTTATGGTGCGATTCTCGTGGTCGACGAATATCGCAATGGGTCTGATTCGAGCTTATTGTGCGAGGTTAGGGCTTGTTTGGTCTATGATGGAAGCTTAACAAGAGGATTGCCTAAGGTTCCTACTATAGTGGTTTGATAGAGTTATGGTCTTTTGCTTGTTCTTCTTCTTCTTGTGTTTTTTTTTTTCCTTCTTATATCTATATTATGTGGATTATTTAAGATAATTAGCTCCAAAGGCAAGATAATTATCTTGAGTTTAGCTTCTATTTTCTATTTTGTTTTTTATTTTTTCCAAAAAATCCAAGATAACTATGAATGCAATTAGATAAATGTGTAGTGAAAGAGTTGATTTTTTCTTTTTAACATATATAATCTTGATTCTTGTGTTGTTGATGGGATGTTCAAGTTAATGATTTTATCTAGATATTTTTCTTTGATTTTTATCTTGAATTTTCCTTCTTTTTTTTTTGGATCAAGTTTATTTGATTTTTCAAACTCAAAGACAGTGCTTCCTTTTTATATCAAGCGGGATTCTCGTTGCTTGATTTTGATCATATTTTTCAGTTGGTATTTGTTACAAATAGGAAAGTGGTTTTTTTGTCTTTTTAGTATGGATGTCCAAGATTCACTTAGTGGCATCTTTTGTATTAATGATTCAGAAGCCGACAATGTCAGTCAGCACAGTAATTCGACTTGTATAACTCGACACATGTATCACTATGTCTCATGAGTATTTTCCCTTTTTCCTTCCAATGTTTTACACACTTGAAGTCAAAAATGGAATGTTAAAACATATATATTAATGTAAAAGAATTTTAAAAAGTTTCTTTAAAAAACCAGTGTTTTTTCAAAGGGAACAATTAATTAAGAACGAAGAGAGTAGTTATTGTTCATTCAAATGAAATGAAAAGTGCATAACATTATTTTTTTGTCATTGATCCTCATGAGTTATAAGAATAGAAGTATATTTATTTTGATGTGATTAGGTGGTTTTGAATAGTCTTGATTTTTTTTTTTTTTTTTTTTTTGGTGTCGAGAATTTTTTGAATAGTCTTGATTGATGGCTCTTTTCCCTAAATATATTTTTTTAATAATTTATTCCACATTTTGTTTGATTTTTAACTTTATTCCGGATTATCGATAAATCATGATTGCTAGCCACGTTTTTAATAAAATCGTGGTTAGCAATCACGTTTTATCTCTGGGTATGCGTGCAAATCCTCATAGATAATTTGGATGCATACAAAACTTAAAATTGTGGTTGCTAGGCACGATTTTTATAAAAACATGACTAACAACTATGATTTATCGGTAATTCGGAATAAAGTTGAAAATCATATAAAAGGTAGAATAAATTATTAAAAAAGTAATATTAAGGAAAAGAGCCCTTGATTGATGCATGGTTCTAAAGGTGAAGACAACTAAGGCCAAGGGGGGCACGTGCCTTGATCACAGGCTATTTTTAAATTCTATTTTTTTTTATAAAATTATTGTCATTTTTGATTATTTTACTGGGGGATTTGGTCAATGATGAAGCAAATAAAACTTATTCAGCAATTAATCAAGGTTGTTTTTTGGTTTTTGTTTTTATTTTATTTTATTTTTTTATGTACGTGGAGAGTGTCAAAACCCTTTACTTAATTTGTAATGGACACTTTAGCTTTTGGGCAAATTCCGACATTTAGGCCATCATTGGTTCAATTTTGCCATTTTAAAAACCTTTTTGTTTCAGTAGCTTGTAACTTTCATTATCAATGTTAGAATTGACACCCATCAATTCTACTTTTACTTTAGGCCGGTTTCAAACTTAGATGTCAGTTGGTTAACATAAAGATGGATTTTGAACTAAGGTCTTTGAGATTTTACTATCTAGTCATGAGCATCTTAGGCATTATATTATATTATTAAAAAAACTCAAAACGTAAAAAGTTGTAAGGTAGACCAAAAATGGATCTAACAATACGCATAGAAGCCCTGTGAGCATTACGTGGGTGTGGCCAACATGAATAAATAGGTCAGTTCACTCCTAACCTAGTTCCCTCTTACAAGAGAGGAAGAGATATCACCATTGTTATAAGGCCCTCGGTGATTGCAACACTGCATGCGCCACACAAAACTGTCACTGTTTATGAGTTTCGAGCACAAGAGGTGTCCCACAAAATTAAATGGCGCTTAGTGGATTAAATCTTAATAAGGTATATGTGAGCAATATCTTTACTTATTGTACAATCAACCTCAATGATGGCTTGACACCTTGACGGTTCGACCTAAAAGTAAAAACTTAAATTCATGGAGAGATGAAGATAAATACAACGCAGGAGGTAAATTGGCCTTATTGTATTGTATTTATTTTTGTTCTTTTTTCTATGAATAAATAATATGAAGTTAGTTTTGATCAATTTCTTGTAACATGAATTTGTACTAATTTCATATACATGACCACATAGAGAGGATACATCCAAATCTTTCGTTGAGTGGTGTCATTGTGTGATTGTAGGATGTACTGATGTTAATTGATGTAATTTCCAGCTTCAAGGCTATACCATTTCCTTTAATTTGGCAATCAATATTTCAGCCTATGCACTTTAGCATAGAGTGTAATGGGTTTAACACCTTGAATATCACCAGAACGGTGATTAATTGCCCAAGCCACCAGTTCTTTCTCTGCAAGAGCAAAATGGCTGTAACTCAATACATACTAAAGAACAACTTGATTAAACATTAATATATATCCACACTAGAAAAATAGGATAAATGTAATATAATAATAAATAAGAATATGCGTGTACTTGCGGAAGCCATTATAACAAGTTGGGTGAATCTAGAAGAAAACACTATTAGGACTTAGGAGCCTCGTCTTCCTCTCGTTACTCATCTTTATTTTCTGTAGTCATCAATGAGATAGACTATTGGGGTTTTCACCTTATATATGGAAAGGAGAGGGGACCTGGCCTATTTATAAAAAGAGGGTGGCTTTACAACCCCTCAACCTTATTTGTAAACTCCACATATTTTTATTTTTCAGTGTTTTATGAAAAATATTAAAAGTTTTAATTTGTGAAAACTAATCGTGTTATCCATTAAAAAACATCATTTTGAACAATTTTGTAAAAGAAATTTTTTTCAAAATATGTCATTTAAGTGGACATTTTGGCCATTTATAATTTTTTTTTTTTGGTAAAAATAAAATAGACTATAAAATAATGTTTTTTTAGTAAACGACGCATTTATTTTTCACAAAAACCTTTTATATTTTTCATAAAACCTTAACAAGTGAAAAGAAGTGGGGTTTACAAATGAAGTTAAGGAGTTGCAATAGCCTCCCTCTTATAGAAAACCTTATAGTCTTTTCCATCATGAACGTACTTCTTAATCCACAAGGTTCTGGGCCTACACTTTATAATCCCACGCCTACACTTTATAATCTCACATGACAAACCAAAGTATTCTAAACCCCAAACTACTTAATTTATTAATCACACCATTATACTGGGTTGTATCGTTTATCATTGAAGGCTATTATTCTACCCATTTTTTGTAATCCCGTAAATCTAGTCAATGTAAAGCTCACATTTATTAAAATGCTAACACATCCATCATCAAAGACTTGATTAAATTTGAAAACTATTGATGCTTCAATCTAACGTGAATGCCACCCCCATCATAAGCTGCAAACATGAGGTGACATGTGGATATATACTCCCTTCATTTCACATTAATTATCTTGTTTCAAAAAACACATATTTTTCGAAATCTCTCTTAATTGATTTCACACTTAAAAATACTTTAACATTCTAATTTTGCCCTTAATTGTAGCACAAATCATTAATCGAGTTTGTTTTGTCCATATCATATAATTAATACCATAGTTGGTATTTTAAGAAATTAATTAAATGAAGTCACTGACTTTTTGACTATGACAATAATTTTGAAACGGCCTAAAATGAAAGGAAGACATTCAATATAAGATGGAAAGAGTATATCTATATATATATATATATATATATATATATATATATAGACAATTATGTTCCTATCAGCACGTGTTGATATAAGTTATATCAGTATCAAGCATTGGGGGTTGTACCCCTTGCATTGGTCTAATATACCTCATTTACCACTACTGCACAAGGTACAACTCTCAGTACGGATATTGATAAAAGTTACATCATCATGTGCTTACCTGATCATCATCCTAGATATATAGATATATAGATATATGTATTTTTTTTTCATTTTTTCTATTTAAAGTCCTTCATATAAAAGACTTATATTAATTGCAAAGAGGAAAAAAAAAAAAAAGCACTTTACTAGCAACACTTCCAATTAAGTTTGGATGCCTTTTAGGGCCTGTTTGAGATGCTCAAAAATTAGATCAGACTAAATCCAGTCTATAACTATTACTGGTTTTTAAATAAATAAACTTATAGTTGGTTTGAAAAAAAACTGTATTTATGCCTTATTTTCATAACAAAGCTGAACTATTTAGCAGGAAAAAGAGATTTACCAAACAGTATGAAATCAAAACTAGACAGACTTATCCTCAGCTCACCAAATTTTCAAGTTTGCCAAACAACCCCTTATATATAATAGTAGCTTTCTGCAAATTATGCTACATATCTATGATTTACACCTAAGCTACTTTGGAGTAGTATTAATGCAGTTAGGACTTAGGAGTCTATTCTTTGCTATGACATTATTTCTCTTCCCTCATATAGATTAAGATAGTCATTTTGTTTTTATCTTTAGGATAGTCTTTGAATTTTTATTTTTGAGTAGTGAGTTGGATTGTAAAGGTATAAGTCGCCGAAACTTTTTTTTTTTCTTTGGTGTTTTTTTTTTGCCTGATTTCTTCCTTCCGTTCCTTCTTATATCCTTTTTCTCTGATGCTCTAGCCCTTTTCTAAACATAAAAATAAAAATAAAAATAAAAATGTAGGCATGAGAGGAGTATATAAGGTATATGATTATAAAAAACCTGGTTTAGACATGGCGCTAGGTGGTGAGGATTGGAGGAAGGTATTCAGATTTGGCGCCGAGGATAGGAGCTTTGGTGTCAGGGAAGAATTGAGTAGCTGGCAGCGTTGTAAGGCTTCCATCATTGGTGACTTCAATGGGGTAACGTAGTAAATGACCTGGTAAATCGTGATCCAGTGTATCGCTGGAATAGAGATCCCAGTTTTGTTGAGCAACATGGTTTATTAGTCCTACACATTCCACACTTTCTGGATGGAGGAAGAAGTCTTCATTAGAAACTCCAAGGTGCTCACACCATAATGCTATTCGAAAACCGTAGATTTGACCCTTGGCTGGCTGGCTAGTTGCTAGATGATGTGGTTGGAAGCCTCCCATTGCAATCTCACTGTCTCTCGCACCTTCCATCGACCTTTGGTTTATGTTGGCCGATCCAATGATTATGTATTCATCATCAACTGGGAAAAAACAAAACGTCCTTAAAAAAAAATCAAGATTTTTAATGGTTAGTTGCCGTGCTCATGCTCACCATTGAAATCTTATTTCATTTTATTCCGATTTTAGCCAAACAAATATGCCAGAAGAGTGTTATGGAAAAAACAAGCTAGTGATGGTAACAAAATTTTCAAATATAATTCACAAGAAACACAAGAACAAATATGAGGGAAAGAGGGAGCAATAGATGCTAAGATGAGCAAAAAAAAATGAAAAAACAAAAAACAAAAAAGGGAGTTTGGATTCAATGTTGAATTGATAAAATTCAGTACTGTGCTAACTTATTCTACACCATTGAATGAAAGGTTGGATGGTTAGATTAAAAGTTGTCCATTAGAATCACCTTGGTCATTTCAGTAGCAACTTTTTCAACTTTTAATTTGAGCCATCCAATCCCTCATCCAATGGTATGGATGAACTCGACATGCTAGCTGCTTAGTTTTATCAACTCAGTACAAAATACATACTCAAAAGAGGTTACATTCAAAATATATTATACCATTTATAGCACTTGAAATTTATCACGTACCTATCATCATCTTTGCATGAACATAGATCATGAACCGTCGGGCGTGTTGAGCTCTACTATAATCAGTGTCAGGCTCCGGTGTCTCTGTGGGTGCAAATTCCCCAATCTTCTTCGTCTCCCGATTCCCAAGGCAGAAAAATGTCAAGTACTCCCTGGGGTTTGTAGTAAGTCCCTTAGCTTTAAGAGCATTAGTAATGTCAAAGTACATCATCTCCATGGTCCTCCTCTGCCAATCCAATATTGCCTGAACAGAAGCGCTCTCAGGTTTGCCTTCTGGCCACATTGGTATTACAATGTAGACAGTAAACCTCTCCCCTGCTTCAATCTTACTAACAATCTTTAGTGAGAGCTCTTTTGGTATAAGATGCAAAGCGCCAATATCCTCGACTTTTAGATCAGTTGATTTCCAACCAAATGAGCTTCCGAGAAAATACTGATTTTCAATGTAAATAAAATTCTTTGCTCTTCGGATAGCATTGATATAAGCATCCTGGATGCTTCGATCTATGATGTTATCCTTCCCAGTAACAAGGCCTATTTCGGCTGCGTCCTGAGGGCTTTCAGGGAAGCCAAAAACAGCCCCACCATCGATTGATCGGAATAACTGTACATTCCATGTTTCAGGGTCTTCTAATGACATAGCACTGCGTTGGGTGGATAATGATTTCATTGAGCTTGCTGGGTGGAATAATATCCCTTTCCCCGACTTGTTTCTTCCACCTCTGCTCGAAATTGTAGAGGACATCCCAAGCAACAGGCCCTTCTAGCTGACAATGAATGTCATGCCAAGGCTCTCTTGGACCTCCTTTTGAGATTGAAGAGCCCGTAAAATTAGGTTGATGGAAATCATCACGATGAATTGTGTTCAAGGTCCCGAATAGGGAATGTTGTTGTGTGTCGTATCTCCCATCGCAAAGATCAATACCGCCAACGAAACTCACAATCCTCCGCTTTTGTGGTCCTCCAGTAGTACCAAGCATTTCACGATCAACTACTACTATCTTCTGATGGTGAGTAAACATGGCAGAAATTTGAAATCCTTGAACCATGCCTCTTCTATCATCAGGATTACGGGGGCATAAAACACAACGCACGTTTGTGTTTCGAAAGTAATCCGCGGTGTTTTGATCATGAGTTGTCATCAAACCATCCTCCCTCAGTGCATGCACTGACGTTCTGTCATCCCAAACGAGTATAAGAACTTTCACACCTCCATCAGCCTTATTCTTGAGCAGCTCCCCAAGTTCTAAGTCTCCATCCTAGCTTTTGCCTCCTTGGGTCCCTAATCAAAGAAATCTTAGGGTATAGAGACCACCCGGCAATGTAAATAAAGTGTTTCGCATTGGCGATTGCATCAAATATGTCCTCCCAGCATCGGTGAGGCTCATAAAGCGTTCCTCCAGATAGATAGATATCGGGGATAGAGTTATCAGGGACATGGGCATCTTGGTATAGAGAAACTCTGCAACCTTGTCTCTGCATGAAGAATGTGTGAGGCACTCCCCCAAATTGAGGACTTTTGATTCCTTGTGACCAATTAGAATCTTTGGTAACATGCATAAACTGCATCTTGACATGGATTTTAGAACCTATGGGAATATGATCTTCATCCTTTATGTCGACCCATCTATCCAGTATATCTCCATTAATAATATTTTTAACAGGCACATAAGCTCTTCCAATTAGTGTCGCCCCAACAGGATTATTATATTTGACAGTGAATATGACATTGGAAACTAAATGGGCACAATAAATGTGAAAGGACTCCATCCACTGGGGGTTGGGGGATGCATTTTCTATTAATCTCGTCCGCCCGACCCTTGCCTTTTCTAGATCGATTGTTGCATAGATTTCGGAACCAACAATCTCCGCGACGTTTCAATAATGGGAAGAAAATTCACATGCAAAGTAAGTGAAAAAAAAATATTATTAATAACTTGTTGAGAATTTAAGATCATAATTTAGGGAGGAAAACATACCTCAGGTCGGCACAGCACAAATCTCTTCACTTGGGACATCAAACTTCTGCTTGACTTTTGTGGACCAACAATCTCCAAATTTCAGTAAGAAAACAAGAGGCAAGAAATAATATATATATATATATATACACTCAAAGAGTTTGAATTTGATTTAAACAAATATCTCATGAATGGTAAAAGTTAGTAGTAGTGGGAAAACACTTCAAAAAGACTTCTAGAATGACAAGATTCATCAAAAAAATAAAATATGCATGGCCTACTAGAAAATTATAGAACATTACAATATAAGGTTTACCATGTCATTTGCATGGCTAGTAGATTATAAATTGTGATAATAAACATGATTCTTTAAATATTTCAGCAATCAGTAAAACTTTTTCTTCAATTTTTTTTTTCATAGTACGTAGTGACGCAAAAGCAACGTACAATCTAAGACCAAAGTAGTTACACTGGAAATCCACTCAGATTACATTGCTGTCTAAAAGATAGTACATAAAATAACACAGCTATTTTGCTCTTTTGTGTTGTTAATACATTGCTGTCGAAAGTTTGGGTGAACCCTGACTTTAAAGCACTTGAAGGGTACTTTGTGCAAGTGTTGGTGAAGAACACTAGTGGATTGTAAAGGTTTCATCTCCAACCGTGAAAAGATTGGTATAGTAGATTGTAGAATCTTTAAACGGAACTCTTGAGGCAAGAACATTGGTAGAGAGTTCAAACCTTGTTAAAATATCGTTTGTAATCTCTCTCTCTTTTAATCTCTTTATTGTATATTCTCTTAATTGTGTTCATATTTATATTTCTTATAATTTTTTTTTTTTTTTTGAGATTTCATTAAAGTCCATAATTAGCTTAATTAAAACTCTATTCCCCCCTTCTAGGGTTGTTCACTTGGGCCTATATAGTGGATGGAATTATGATTGAGCCCCTCTTCTTGACTCCAAGTCTCAACAACACAGCCTTAGATCTTCCATCATCTGTACGTACTTCTCTCTCTCTCCAGATCCCAATATACCTTCATCAGTAGGTGATCCTTCGACGTTTCAGTGGTGAGTCTTAGGCTATGTATGGATTGAGAGAAAATGAGAGAAGATATGAGAAGAGAACTTTCTCTCCATTTCTCTCGTTTTGATTGTTAAGCTAGTAGGACAGAGAAAAGAAGGGGAGAAATGGGGAGAAAATAGATCATTTATCTTTCTCCCCAAATTGGAGAGATTTAGAGAGAAAATAAGATAAATGGAATAAGTGAATGATGAAGTTAATGACAAATATATCCCTATACAACTTATGTTTAATACGTAAAAAAGGATAATAATGTAATTGCGTGTAATTATTTTCTCTTCTATTCTTTAATGAGGTCTAACTCAACAGGGTATAGAGAAAATTACTTCATCTACTCTTCTTTTCTCTTCTCTTCACTCCATTTCTTTTAATCTATACAATGCCTTATGGAGGCGTGTCGATGGCGAGGTATCAAAACCACATCGCCTTCCAAGAAAGAGACGACAAACCAAATGGTCCCATTTTATGCGTCTCGGTGTCGTCGGTGCTGTGATAGGGTATACAAGGGAATGGCTAAGATCGATGATGATGAGGAGCAAGAGGAATTTCGAGGAGCAACATAGTAGATAGAGGTGGTCGGGAATGGGTGATTAGTTATAATGGTATGAGAATGGTGGATATGGTTACAAGGCAGGTCACTATGATGGTTGTGCGGTGTGAAGGGTTTTGATTGGATGGTTAGGAGAATGGTAGAAGTGGTTGTGGTATCTGATATGGAGTTTGGGTGAACTCATGTAACTGATGTTCGTAGAGCTACACCAGCAATGGCGACGGAAAAGGACCCAAGGTGGTGCTAATGATGCGCAGTGCCTACTATATGTCTCCCCTTCTTGAAATCATGATCACAATTCAAATTTTTTATTTCAATTCCTTTTGTCGTCTAAACAATGAAATTGTAATTTAACCTAGTTTAATTCAGTTCTAATTCTATGAGAATTGGAATTACGTAGTTTTCATAAAAATAGGTTACGTAGTTCATTAGAAGAAAAAAATTTATGATAAAAAAAAAAAAAAAAAAAGACAGAGATTGTAATTAGTCAAAAAGTCCTCTAAAAAAACAAATTTTGAAAAAACTTTTTCAATAAAATTGTTCAAAGTTGATATTTTCTAATAGACAATACAACCAATATTTATAAAAACTTTTTATATTTTTCATAAAAACTTGAGAAGTGTACAAATAAGGAATAAAAAGAAAATCTTAAAATAGCAATAGAGGCCTTTGAAAAAAAATCCATAATGGGAATACCCTAAACCTGGGCGGCCTGTCATGGCAAGTTCTCGACCTTTACTTGGGATGCAATTCTGTGTGGAGCAGGCCCACATCAATTGTAATTTTTGTCGAGAATCAAGATTGAGTCTTGTCTTGAAGGTATAATATTACAGTCTTGAGCCCTATCAAGTGAAAGTGTCGGAGGCCGAATTAATAAAAACTCGTATTATACCCGTATATATACTCATATATGTATATATTTTTAAAACATTTAAATACTCAACTCATATTATATCTATATAATACACATGAATCGTACGCTTTTTTTTTTTTTTTTTTCAAGAAAAAAAGAAACTAATTTTGCCGTATAAAGTTCAAACTCAACAAAAAATACTCAATTTTTTTTATAGGAAACATATAGGTCATGTATTTAACATGTTCCGCATTGTTAATTTATATGTTGAAATACTTTTAATTGTAGCACTAACAAGCCGATCTCTACTATAATCATCAACAATACCATCACCAATATTTATAATCTTTTGATTCTTATTTTCGTCTTGTGATATCAATACTGTAATTTACTCCTTCCATTCCTAAATTATTGGCCTCTTCTTCCTTTTGGGATGTTTCAAAATTATTCTCACATTTCAAAAGTTAATGATTCTTTTTATTTCATCTCCTAAAATACCCTTAAAAGAGTATTCTTTCTTTTTTCAAAGTTTTGTACACTTGAGGATAAAATTGGAATGTCAAAACTTATATACTAATGTGAAAACATTTAATAAGGTTTCCTTAAAAAAAAAAACGTGTTTTTACAAAGGGGACAATCAATTAGGAACGAAAGGAGCATAAGTTTTCTATTGTCTTCTCCCTTTTTACTTAATTTATTATGATTTGTTTCAGATAAGATGATTGTGTCTATTCTTTCGCCATACAAACCATGCATGTTTCATATGAATTTAAGATGAAACCTAGGAATATTTTAGGAAATAAAACTATCAAAGTGCATATAGATCAAGATTTGCATACTCATAATTAATGTTTTTAGACTTCTTAGCCAAACTCTTCCTTCTTTCCAAGCAAATGTATGTGTGATTTGTTAACAATATTTTATAAAAATTTGAATAAAATAAGATAAAAATGATTATTAATAGTGCTATACTAAACGAAATAATGTAACATATATTCATGTATTTTTGGTCCCAAAATTTTATTAAAATTTGTATTGTACTTGTATATACTCGTATTCCTATTTTTTATGTTTCCATTTTTCTGTGCAAATTTTTTCATATATTTGTTTTAAAAAGGACCAAATTATACTCCATATATCTATACTACCTATAAAAAGGTGAATATCAGAAAAAATTTTGATTGACCTTTATACCCTCATTTTTAAACTAAATTACTTTTTTAACCTTATCCTTAATAAAATCCATAAAGACAAAAGTCCTATTATTTAGCTATTTTCTTATTAAATTCTAATTAGGTTTCTAAACTTTTATGGTCCTTTATCTTTTTCTTCTACTCCAACTATTCCTTTTTTCATTCCTATACATTTCTTCCCTATTTTTACATTTCAAGTTTTGATTAGTTTTTTAATATATATTGTTTATAAACTCAATTGATCATGAACTACTTGTTAAAATTATAATATATCATTAATATTTAAATAAACAACTACAAAAAAAAAAAAAAAAAAAAAGAGTAATATTTTATAAAAAATCACGTATCATAATCTTATATTCCTTATGAGCTTACATTTGTCACAATTACACAAGATACGTAAATAGTTGCTAATATTATTTTTAAACTATTCTCCTTTAATTTTACAAAGTGTACATCTGTCATAGTAGGTCAGAGTTACTATGACGGTTGGCATGGCTGAGGAGAAGATAAATGAAACATGATAGTAGATGGAGTTCAGATTTTTAATAGTGAGAAGGGGAGAAGATAAATGAGAGAGATAGAGAGTATAAAAGGAAGTAATATCATGTGGAGCAAAACAATAGAAAATAAAAAACAATATAAAAAATTAAGTATTAATTTAAAAATACTAATTTTCATTGCACGTTTAATATAAATTTTTATTTTAATTAATATTAATCTCTATCAATTTCTAATTGTTGTAGTGTTTTCCAAAATTTTACTTGTTTACGGATTATTTCTTTTTCTCTCTCGTTTTTTATTTATTTATTTATTTTATGTATGATTTTTTCTTGAGAAATTGTATTTTCTTAAATTATTTTACATTCTATGAAGTGAGTTACAAAAATTATTATCATTTATGAAAACAACTACAAATCAATATGGTCCATGTGCAACGCATGTGTACACCAACTAGTATATATATAGGGGAGGATTCTATTGACATATTGTGTAAAACTTTTTACACTTACGCCCATCAATATCTTTTTATAAAAATTATATTTCGCAAATCCAACCGTTGGAATACCTACTCCTATCATGCACATAATGCATGCCAAATTTCAAGTAAACCGAATAGTGGGAAATGTTTGATCCATAAACTTATATTTCTTTTAATAAATAAAACTTTAATTTCGAGCACTTTATGAATGACATAGCTCGTAATCTCTGATTAAGTTGAAATTCGGCATCCATCAATATCTTTTATAAAAATTATATTTCGCTAATCCAACCGTTGGAATACCTACTCTTATCATGCACATAATGCATGCCAAATTTCAAGTAAACCGAATAGTGGGAAATGTTTGATCCATAAATTTATATTTCTTTTAATAAATAAAACTTTAATTTCAAGCACTTTATGAATGACATAGCTCGTAATCTCTGATTAAGTTGAAATTCGGCATTCATGACGTTCATGACAAGAATATATAATCCAACAATTAGATTGGAAAAATATGGTTTCTATAGAAATATATTGATGGGTGTAAGTGTAAAGAGTTTTACATTAGGTGTCAACGGAACCCTATATATATATATATATATATATATTCCATCCCCTATTCTCCCATACCGTATTTTAATATAGTCAAAGGAGAGGTTTTGGACCAAAGAGGATATATAAAATTTCTCTCTATGCAATAAGAGTCCAACAAGGCTAGTTATTTTTTCTCTTTTTTGGAGAACTTGATAAGTGCTCCTTCTTATTTAACTAAGGGCATTTAGAGGGTTTTTCAATAGGAGAACTCCCTATTTAACTGAAGGTTCTAACAGGGTTAACTATTTTTTCTTTACTTTAGCTAAGAGAGTCAAGATGGCTAGCTATATTTGGAAAGATTCAAAAGGTCTAGCTATTTTAGACAGTTGGATAGCTAGCTTTTTGGAGATGGCTGGAATACCCTCTACTTTAACTAAAAAGTTAAAATAAATAGTCTCTTGAAAATGCTCTACGAAGACCTTTCAAACAAAGGTTTATTGAGTTGAAAGAAGAAAACGCTAGAGGCGCTACAAAAAGGAGTTTTGTGCTGCCAAATTAGTGTTCTAGCCTGATATATTCTTGTACATTTTTTTATTGTGCTTTTGACTGTCTTTATTGTTTAGTTATATTATATGGCCTGGGAGTAATCCATGGCTAGCTTGCATTCAATAAGTAAGAAACTTCTCCTTAATTGAACGAGGATCATTACAGCCAAACATGATAAATCTAGGAGAGATCATGGCTTCTATAGTTAGGGGTGATAAAGCACAACATGATTGATGGAAACCTAGCATAAAATTAATAGGTTTGGGTTTACCTTATATGTGTTCGATCAGATCTTAATCATGAGTGATATCAAGTCTCACCACTTGAGTTTCTATTATATATGATTCCAGATGACTGATGGAAAGTTTTGAGGTGAAGTTGAACTGCACCTTTCGTGAAGGCAATTAGCATTCTCATATTTTATTCCACTCTGTTTAATGTTCATTAGCTTGAAATTGATTGATGTCATGCTATGGGTGTTACAATATTGGTTCATATGTTTAAGGTTTACGTAAGCATCTAGCTGTTTGAGAATTTAAATAACCGAACCAGTCTAGGTCCAATTAGGGACGGAACCAAAATTTCATTTTTGGGGGACCAAAGTTTGAATTAAGTTTTTTTACCAGGTAAGAATGAGATCTATACTAAGATTCAAGATTATATTAATACATGGAAAATAAAACTAGCTAGCACCTACTCAATGTCAAAAAAAAAAAATTTCTAAAAAAAGAAAAAGAAAAGACACAACATATTGATTTTGATTCAAGTACACCCAAATCTGATCCCCCACGTATAATTTATGATAAATTTAATGGCCATGCTATACACATATCAGCATAATTATTCTTTTCTTATTAATTGCAGACAACTTGGCAAACCTAGCTACTTTAACCCCAAGAAAAAGATTTTTTTAAAAAATGAAACAATATCATCAATTTTGTTTCACACGTATAGCTGCATTAATGCACTCTATCATACTCATAATTGATGATAAAGGGGCGGTTCATGTGAGAAAACCTGTGTATGTATTAACCCCAAAAAAAAAAAAAAAAAAATATATATATATATATATATATATATATATACAAGGCTGGTCATGAGTTTCTTGAGACCCTAAGCAAACTTCTAAAATGGGGCCCTCTATATATATTCATACGTACAACAAAATTTATACCTAACAATTTTTTTTCCCTAATACACACAAAATTTTCTTACATATATGATTACTAAAATTTGCTTGTATAAATTAAGATAAAAAATAAATTTTTATAAGAACTATAAATAAATAAAATTTGATTTTCTTCCTTTATAATTTAAAAAATTCACATATAAAATTATAATATGATCTGATCTGATTAAGGTAGAGGCTATGAGAGGTTGAGAGCACTAAGAGAGGGAGAGAGGAGGAGGTTGGAGGTTGGAGGCTGGAGACAGACTAGTAGAGGCGTTAAATCTTATCTAATTTAAGGTTAAATGATTTTTTTTTTTTTTTTGGCTTGAGTTTAGTAGATTATTTGGCTATTTGGGCTATTGTACATAGATTTGGCTTAAGAACTTATGAATTATTAAGGGCACTTGAACTTGGATTGGGCCTTTGCTCATCTAGTTATTAAAAAATATATATATATATTTTTGGACATATTACAAGGGATACCAACTAATTAGTTGGGTCCTTAGTTTTTTGTCTTATTTTTTGTCAAAATTTTGGGACTTCAAACGATTGGCGAAGTAGCCTTATCTCAGGGTTGGGCTTATATATATATATATATATATATAGTAAAAGGTTAGGGGTGCCATGGCCTCCTTGCCCCTCAAGTAGTCAAGTATTTCCGTCTCTAGGTCCACTCCTGTCATTGGGTTTTAATAAATCATCTCACAATTAATTTGAAAAAACTGTGTTTCAAAATAAAAAGAAAAAGGAAAAAAAAAAACCGTTTTTCATGCGTAAAAACACCCTCTTTCGTTAATTATATAATATTGTCTGATACCCTTTTTCATTCGGGTAAACGCATATGTGGGCAACATCTTCTTTAATGTCCCTGACTCACTTGTTTCAAGTAACAG
Organism: Liquidambar formosana; assembly: GCA_039720395.1. NCBI lineage: Eukaryota > Viridiplantae > Streptophyta > Magnoliopsida > Saxifragales > Altingiaceae > Liquidambar > Liquidambar formosana. The sequence continues at coordinate 11,305,893 of CM077827.1, forward strand.
AACTTTAAATTCCATGTATTGAAAGGACAAAAAAAAAGGAAAACAAGCTAGTACGTTCAGAAAGCAAAACCAGAAATTATTTAATTTCATTCCATTCAGAATAATTTAGATGATGTACCTTGCGGAATGGGTTACAGCCACATCCATTTGGTAGTCTATCAACCTCATATATGGTGGCGTGAAGTTTCCCATGCAGCAAACTTGGCTCCGCCATTGCTCAAATTTTTTACTATAACCACCAACAGATATCTAACATGAAACACCGAAAAAAAAAACACAAAGAGGATCATCATCACAGACCAAGGAATTATCAAGAATTATAAATAAAGTTATTGACATTTATATTGAGAATTAAATCTTACAACAAAACAAAGAACGTGGAAGCTAGCTAGCTAGGGCGGTGGGGGGTGGAATTTGTGGAAAAAGCTCTGGATATATGGTGGAACAGTACGTTCTCTTAGAGGAGATGCTTCGCTGGAAAAGTTTGTAATAATATGAACTATATATTCAGGTTGGAAGAGAGGGAGGAAGAGAATCGGTCTCAAGCATTCTTGGTTTTCAAGTTTTCTCAAAGAAACCTTTAACTTTACTGTAACTCATATAAAATGTACTTTATATATTTTATGTACGTTTAATACGGAGAGAGAATATGATCCCGCCTTTGCTTGCGAAATTTGCAAGAAATCTAATATATATATATATATATATATATATATATTTATAAAGGAATTGGCTTGCTACAATGGGCTTCTCTCCTTTCTAGCTTGTTTTTTTCTTGTCCCCCAAGATGATCACGAGAGGCAACCTTAGCGCAATCAAAGGTGAAGACCGGCAGCACAAGGAAACCCAAATCCAAGTCTGAAGTCTTACCCAACAAGGGTAAGAGTGCTTCATAATACATGGAAGGAAATTTATTCTATATGCCCTCCTCTCATATTTCATCTATCATGTACTGTTCACGTAATAGGTAAATACAAGAAAAGGCATGCACATTGTACCTAACAACTCGGCAAATGAAATAATTTTTCCAATGAAAGAAGGTTTTGACCGACTCCCCCTACTAATTAGGGTAATTTGGTCCCTCCATCACATAAAGACCATCTCTATTTTCATTTTGGATGTCCCAAAAATTGTCAGTCAAGAGTCAATTTTGATCAATTTTCGGACTATATTATTACTCCATAGTCAAAACTCATGGGAGTAATAAAAATAAATAAATATGGCATGTTATTTTTAAGGGGGGGGGGGGGAAATGAGTATAATAGTGGTACCACATCATAGTAGATATCATCACGTTGACATAATATTACAAGTCAATACAAATATATTATAATATAACATAAACTTTAAATTTGGATCTATAAATTAAGCTATGTTGAAACTTGGAAGGGAGGGAAAAAAAAACTCATGAGTCAAACTGTGACCAAATCTTAATGAATGTCTTTTTACTATTTTGTTAATCACTTATATAGTATCAGCGTGTTAATGTACATAAATCATGATGTGTCATATGTAAATTTTTCTATTCTTTTCAATTACTACATCAGTTGGTAAGGGGTGATGACTGAAGTTTTAATCGGTTCAGTAATTTTCTTTATTGTTATCCGTGGGCTAACTTTCATGGGCCCCCACAGGAAACAAACTTATGTGAAACCTTGTGAAGATCGAAAGAGTATAGATCAGCTATAATTTTGTGGGCACTATTGTCACCACAAAAATTCATTTGTATCTCTACTTAATTATTTTTAAATTTTAAAATTTTATAAAAAATATAAAAAGGTTTTCATGAAAATTGGTCACGTTGTCTACTAAAAATCATCGTTTTGAATAACTTTATATAAGAAAGTTTTTCCAAAATATGTCCTATAAATTGACTTTTTGGTTATTTACGGTCTCTATTTCTATAAAAATGAAATAAATTAAATACTATAAATGAATAAAAATTAAAGTAAGCGATAGATTTATAACATATAAATATAAAAATAAAAACCCTTTTTTCTACAAAATTATTCAAAATGATATATGTTTACTAGTGAGCATAGTGACCAGTTGAATGAAAACTTTTTATATTTTTCATAAAACCTTGAGAACTTAAAAGTAAGTGAGTACGAAAAAATAAAATAAAATTATGATGACAATAACGAAACCACAGAGGAACTTAATAACTGACCAATGGTAGATCTCGATCCTAGTTTAATTTTGTCTAAAGAAGTTAAATTATGTGAAGAAGCAAAACTTCCAACTTTCAAAAAACAAAAAATCTATTTTCTTTTCCTTTTGGTTAATGATATTCCACCCCACTCATATATGCCATACTATCATGGCTGTGGTTTTAACTTCAAAAATATTCATCTAGCAGAAAGTCAAGTTGGTGACACTTGGCTTAATGACCTTTCAATACCAAGCCTCTTAGTTTTAATAGAGAAGGGGTTCATGTTAGTGCGAAACTGCTAATAATAATCTTGTTCGTAGCAATTTTGGATGGTTTGATTTACGGGTCCTATGCTTATTATTATTATTATTATTATTATTATTATTATTATTGAGGTGAAATTTATGAGTCCTATATATTAACATAAGCCCTTAGGCACATGCATGTCAGAGCACATTTCATGAAATACAAAGCTAATGTATGAGAAAATGTTCAATAATAATAATAAATTGATTAATAAGTTTTTTTTTTTTTTTTTTCAAATTTGTAATTTTTGTTTTTAGTAAGAGGCTAAGGGTTTACACCGGGAAGTCGTCTATGAAGCCCCAAGTGAGGTCCATCATAATTACGCCCATTTAATATATATATGCGACGTGGCAAAATAAGGTTGACAGCACACATATATGGTGTGTGTGATTGTTGGGTGGAGGGAAAGCTGTCCACACAAAAATAGAAAGTAAATGGAAGGAAACCAAAATGGAAGAAGGGTTGCCCCATGTTTTGTGTTCACAAACTGATAAAGTGGAACCCTCAACCCCGTGGCCCGTAGGGTACGTTAAACAAAAACAGCTATGCGGTTGGAGGATTTAATGCACTTTGTCCTTGGACCATGCGGCCACCCCCACCGACGATACATTATTATTACTCTTTATCCTCTCATTTTGCCCCCTCTCAATACTTGCATCGATCTCTGTTCCCTCGTACTTATACTCTCTGCAAGCAACCAGCTTCCTTCAATTTCTCTCTGTGTTGTACACACGCACAAAACATGGTATCATCGAAGAAGTTCAGAGGAGTCAGGCAACGCCAGTGGGGCTCATGGGTTTCTGAAATTCGCCACCCATTTCTGTAAGCAACTTCACCCCCATCTTATCTTATAAGTTTTATATTCCACTTACATTTATAAAGCATGCTGATCACGTATACATGTGATATAAGTTATATCAATACTCATATAAAGAGTTTTACCTTATTTATAGCGAGAAATAAAATATATATATATTGGACTAATATAAAGGGTACGACCCTCAATATATGATGTTAATATAATTTATATCAACACGTGTTGATAAGAACATAACTGTATATATATATATATAAACATTTTCATTCCAATTGATCTAAGCTCACTAGACTTGTTCTTTACATACCGCCCCTATATAATCTTAATAGTAGGTTTAATTAATTCTGGTACTTATGCCTTAGACTCATTTCAATTCCATATACTCCTGATAGCTCAGCCCTCTAATCAGGTTTTGTTAGTTGATTAAATGCTTAAGTGGGTAGTACGTGGCTTTACTTGAGATCGGTAATTGGACCAAAGGTCGAAACTTGCACCTCTAAGTGATAGTCACCACCAAAAAAATATAAATAAATAAATAAGTAGAAACCAATACACCAATCTATATATAATTATATTCTCATTTTGATTTTTCTCCCAAATATATATATATATATATATATATATAATAAGCTTTACTCTCTCTCTCTCTCTCTCGTACATTGTTTATGATCGATGTATGTATAGGAAGAGAAGGGTTTGGCTAGGCACATTCCAAACAGCTGAGGCAGCAGCTAGAGCATATGACCAAGCAGCCATATTGATAAGTGGTCAAAATGCCAAGACCAATTTCCCCATAGTGAAGAACCATGCAGAAGGCACAAAGACTACAAGTGACAACCCTACAAAATTATCATCTTCTACATCTCTCTCAGAATTCCTTACCACCAAGCTCCGAAAGTGTTGTAAGGACACATATCCTTCACTCACTTGCCTAAGGCTCGACACCGATAATTCACACATCGGCGTATGGCAAAAGCGTGCCGGAGATTGTTCCACAGGATCAAATTGGGTGACCAAAGTTGAGCTAGGAAAGAAGAAAGTACTAGCTTCCGATGGTGAATCGTCCTTTGCAGGATTCCCCGGCGGAGATGGAATGCATGAAGAGGATAAAATTGCATTGCAAATGGTAGAAGAACTACTAGTGAATTGGACTTGTCCAAGTCCTTCGTATTCAAATGGAGTTGAGGAACAAAAGGGGGCCTTACTTATTTAATTATAGTTGATCCTTAAAATAGCATAGTGTGTACCATTTCACCATTTGCGATTACTTCTTTTAAGTTTTTTACAACTATTGATGCACCTGCCAATCATAGAATACCGCCTCAATGTACGGACTCTCACAAACCCTAGTTCAATGTAAATTATGTGATATGATTATATAGCAAATTACGATAGTTGCAAAAGGTTGGAAAACAGTGGCTTAGATATCAATCCTGCTGAGTTAACTCTGATTCATGTAGGCTATGGGTGAATGACATATATATTTTTTTCAGTAATATACTAATGGGCAATGCTATACAAAACACCTTGCATACAACACTCTCGTGCAGCACCAACTTACATCACCAAAAAAGATATATGTCAAATAAATTGATAAAGTTTTGATTCACACACAGTGTCATATAAGGTATTGTATTTTGGTATTATATATAGATAAGGTGTTGTATATAACATTTTCCTAAGCTAATAGACCTCCTTTAACAGTCCTAAAATAACCTTTCATGATGCATTATAAATCAAAAGGTAGACTAGTTGAACGTTCAATAGTATTAGTCCCGATCTATTTTTTTTTACACCTTATGAAAAATTGTTTTGGAGGTTAATTATTTATTTATTATATATTAACAATCGATAGAATATATCTACTTTTATTTATAATCTTCTTAATATTAAAAAATAGATATCAATATTTTTTTCATAAATTTATTTTTGGAGATTTTTAAGGCAGTCAGATAACATTTTCCTTCTTCGATCTATATAAGATAAGATAAACCTAGCTCTCCCACCTTTCCCTACAATCAATGCAGTTTTAGCAAGTACAGGCTTTACAGCACCACATGTCCACATCAGGCACTTAAAAGAGAGGTAGCCATTAGTCTGAAATTGAAGGGCACATATATAACTAGTAATATTTCTCAACATACAGTGACGTGGTGCATCGTGATTTATGGGGTCAACAATAGTACATATTGCTGGAAAGTGATTTGCAAGGAAAATCTTCCCTTTCCTTTTGGTTAGTTAGAGTAGTAAATGATTGATAAATGCTACCACATGTGCTGATGTTGGTCTCATAAATGAACTTGTGCCCCACACTCCCACTCACCAAAGGAAAAGAAGTTCTCTTGTGAAAGACCTACAAAGTTGTAAGAGTGTACATTGTGCACCCTCTCCTATACACCAATTATCTGGACTCTCACTATGGGGTAAAAGTTTGAGGTATGAAGTTTGCGCATTAGCATTTTCCTGAGTTGCAAAAAGAAAAAATATATTGATTTCTTCTTTTCTGTTTGTAATGGGTCTTTAGTTTAAGTGCTCATTTCATTATTAGCTAGTATTTTTTTTAATTAAAAAAATTCTTCTCTTATAGTTAGGGAAAGGAAAAAATTAATCCGATATTGAAACATTTTTCCAGTTTACAATTATTTAGTTGTTATATGTCAAGTGGCCGGTTAGCACGAAGTTGGATTTCAAACCAAGACCTCTGGTACAAATTAACCGGAGATGTTTTACAACCTAGCTAGTTAATTAGGGGCATTTTCGAAAAATATGAAACCAATCGAAGTTATATCTACCATTTCTTTGCCGCCATATAGTAGTAATAAATAAAGTTCTGCACTGATATTTGGTGTCAAATATTACAAAAGGTCAGGAAAGAAAAGGTTAATATTTATCAGCGTGTCATCCATCCTTTTCTACATTTAACATAAGATGTCTATAATCAATTTATTATGGCATGTTTGGATGAAAGATTTGAAAGAGAGATATAGATTAAAATGGGATTTCAACACCATTCACTACTAAAACTGTTACATGAAATATTGAGATAAAGGCTGCCAATTATATATGTAACATGACAAAGAGTATAATTAAGGAGAATATTTAGGCAAACACTTGAGTTAAAATTATATGTGAGCATATTGCACATATTCTTACTTTAAACATAAAAACAATTATGGGAATTACAAATTGGCTTGGCTATGGGCAAATAATTACATACCAATACAGAGGACTTCGTAGTAGATGAATACTGACGTAACTAAGAATGACTACTCACTGTATGTAATTATTGAATGACTACTCACTGTATGTAATTATTTACCGTAGCTGGACCAATCTGTAATTCCCCCAAAATAATTTATCATTACATGGATGATCACATGCACATGCACATGCACATGCATGCGCATGTACATACACGTACAAAATCACAACCACACAACTGTCACAACATTTATGTCTACACCAACAATTAATTACAGCGTGAGTGCTTGATTTCTTGTTTTCCCATCCTCCAAAACAGAAGTTTCTTGGGGCCATCTAATATAAATGCTATGTGCATATGACTAATGGTTTTTAGTTTCTTCATTTATTGCATATTATGCGAAGGCTAACGCTACAAATTAAGGTTTCTAAAACAATTAAGTAGGTAGATGAACATTTAAGCATAAATGTTTTAGAAAAGGTCACTCCTTTTGATAAGGACAACCCGTTTCCCTTAAAATCTGAACTTAGAACATGCATTTTCTGTTTAGGAGTGGATCAATATTGACCGGTGGCGCACTTAAAAACAAAATTAAGTGGTCCTATTAAGCATCATAGCCAATAATTAATGGGGTGACATAGTGGGAGATGGTGAAGGGAATTCCAATAAATTAATATGTTCCCAGGGAGTCATGGTGCAGGGAATTTCAATTTCAATAAATTAATTTAATATTTAGAGGGTGTGTGTGTGTGCACGTCGCATGAATTTTGCAATCAGATTTAAATTGTTAAAAAATTAGACTAATTTATCTATGTATGTTTTTTTTTAAAAAAAAGGAATATATGGCTGTAGAGTTTTCACTAATCAGGCATCAAGATGATGACCTTTTCTAGCTTTTGAGGATCAAAGTCCACATGATTTTGATTTAGATTGGACTTTTTCTTTCTTTTGAGGATCAATGTCTAAGTGATTTGCATTTAATTGAATTATGCTATGTCATAATCCTATTTTATTTGACATTCATTGACCCGTGACATTATGTGACCATGTCCAGTTACATGGAGGACTCACTATCTAACAAGACCATAATGACAAAGTTGACATAAAATGGGGAGTGGGACATGCTTAAGTTGTTGGCACTTGGCTGATAATTAATGTGCCATATAACCACTAAGTTGTTGGCACTTGGCTGCCATATAACCACTAAGCCATCACATGTTCCAGGTCAACAAGGTTGGACAATTTGCTATTGTACACAATTAGGTGAGTGATAAGGCATTTAATGTGGAGACATAATTTTCTATAGGTTCTTCCTTCATATAATGCTTCAATTAAATGATAAATGATCAATAATGCCACTCATTAATTATCAAAATAAATAAATAAATAATGCTACCCATTAAGCTCTCTATAATAGTAGTTCTTGGAGCATAAAATTAGTTTTAATTTTGATAGTATAAAAAAGGTAAGTTACAGAAAATCCTTCCAATTAAAGTGTTGAGAGCTAGTGGATTGATTACCCCCAAATGTGCAAAAACATGCCATGTGCCCTTAAAATTTTTAATTTCTTTCAATTAACCATATTGCTAGTCATCGTTTACGTAAAAAGACATAAAAGAGTCATGTAAACATCACCAACAGTAAACTCTTTTCTATTTTTTTGCTTAAATAGCGACTAACTGGTCTGATTAATTTAAAAAATAATAATAATATATAATAAATTGAGAACATATCGCATGGTTTGAACATTAGGGGGTAATCCATTGATCCCTCAATACTTTAGGGGGATTTTCTATAATCTATGCTAAAAGTAAATACCCATTTAAATGTATAATTTTTTTTTAAAAAATATAGTCTTTGAACGTCTATTTACTTCTCTTCTTCATCTTAGGAAGAAAAAAGGGTTTAGGCACCCATCGTTAAATCAAATGACTAATCGGACAAACTTTAGCCACCAGTGTTGGATTAGTTTTAGGAACTCGATCAAGAGGCAAGGGTCATTGCATTGCCAAATCTCTTTTGATTTCTTCCATGTACTTTGAAGCCGAGATATTCAATCATCTAGTATGAATGATCATTAATTGCTTATCAAAAAAACAAAAGAAAAGAAGAAGGGGTGGGGGGGGGGGGGGGGGGGGACTTTGTGACAAGTCCACAAAGGTCCTATTTGGGAAAACCATAGCTTTTGCTTTTTAGGCAAAAGTAGAAGAGAATCAGAAGTTACAAGTAGCATAAGAAAATCAGTCTTTATTTAGAAACTGTATTCAAAAGTGTTATTAGAGCTAAAAGTGAATTTTTTTTTCTGTTTGGGAAGAATATTTGCTGTAGTTGTTATAACCCTAAATAATTGAACTACCCCTTATAATAAATTTTTTTTTTTTTTTTTAGTGGCTCTATTTGGTATTAGTCGTGAATTTTTTTTTTTTTTTTTTTTTTTTTTAATATTGATGATTGGGGGTACCCTAAGCCGAACTCTTATCGAAATTTGAGCTCAGATTATTCCCCTAACAGCCTAGATGAGACGTCTCATAACCACACAAACAACAAGAGCGGCGAGGCATCAAAACAATAACTTTTGGAAAATACACACAAGACTTAACCTTTCGACAAATCTCATAAAGGTGTATTACTAGGGATTTTGCTTACTTTTTTATTTTATTTTATTTTGTCCTTGCTTAAAACAAAGAAAAAAAGAGAGCATGAATTGATACGTTTAAAAAAAAAATTATTACAAATCCAAATTTTATGGCATCAATTCGTGAAAAAATTCCAACAAGTATAAATCAATGAACGTATGAAAGGAGAAAAAAAAATTGTAAGTTTAAATTAAGATCCTACAGGTCCAAGTTGGTTGAAGTTATCAAGACATTGATGCCGGTAGGAAAGAGGAGAACAGTAGCAAGAGAGGAGAGGACATGGGTCTAAGGTAGGGCTATTATCGTTTTGTTAAAAGATATGGATGAAAAAAATTGTTTCCATACTCAAGCATTAAGGATAGTTTTGGAAATATGGAAAGTTATTAAAATCCTCTGCAAAAGCTGATACCAGCTTCTGATTAAAAGTTGAGGACAATCTACTTATTATAAATCACTTTTTGACCTTAGAAGTGATTATGATTTAGACTACCAAATAAGATCAAAAGTGATTTTAAGATTCAAAAGTGATTTTGGACCATCTAAAGACTTAGCCAAACAGGGCCAAACTAGGACTTGTAAAGCCATAAGTCCAAGAAGAATTCTTATGTAGCCAAAAATCCGTCTTTTATTTTTTCGAAACTAAACTAACCTTCACCTATTTTAATTCTTGAATAAGAAAAGCACGTAGATGGAGGTGAACTCCTTAATCCTCCCGCCAATCGCTAGAAACGATCAAATCTGGCACTAATCTCCATCACTACTATAGAACACCTCGATGTGTTGGCCTCGGTTGGGGCATGAGATAAGCAAATTGATTTCAATTGCAGGACAACCTCAAGCCTCCTCGACATCACACGATTTCATCATGGTGCCCACAAAAATAGTAGAAGTGCAATCCATGTGTTATAGTTGTGAGAGGATCAAAAGGTTCATGAGTATGGTTCCTTAGCTTCCCACTGGCATTTTCATATAGGATTGATATAATAGTCATAAGCTTTTTTCTTCTTCTTTCCTCTTAACCCTCTTCGCCCTATGATGATTCTTCCTCGTATGGTTGTGGCCCTTATTTTTCAAATAGTTACATGTAACTATTTTAAAGACACTCCATTCTCTCAAATCCACAAATTTCCAAACCACTAAAATCAAATATAATTATTTTATGGGTAAATTGCGAATAACCCCCTTAAAGTATCGAGAGGTCAGTAATTAACCTCCTTATGTTTTAATTTTGTCAATGTGCTTCCCTTATGTTTTAATTTTTATTAATGTGCCCCACCGTCACTTTTCGTTGATGAAATTTGACGAAAATTAGTCACGTGGTTACGCATGTGATACCATTAACGGACCCATATATGTTGCCCAAAATCACTGGAACCCTCGCCGGCGTTATGGTTAATTGGGTGACCATCGATCATTAGTTTTGTCTTCCAAATGAATTAGGGGCACATTGACAAAATTAAAACATAAAAGTGGTTATCTGCTGACCTCTCCATACTTCAGGGGGGTTTTCTACAATTTACCCTTATTTTATTCATAATTTAATTGTTAAACTTACTCACAAAACCATTAATTTAAATTAAACTCTACTAAAAAATATTTAATTTCAATTTTTCTTAAATAGTGATATATTGATACGTAGTTAATTTTGAAGTAATTATATATTATGTTCAATGTAACTGTGTTTTTTTCTTATGTAATTTCATATTCAACATGGGTCTTGATTCAAAGATCTCGACAAATATATTCTAAAAATATAAATTTTATAAATAAAAAAAAAAAAAAAAAAACGGATGTGTATAGTGAGAGTTATAACATTTTCAAGTTTGCAAACAAAAAATAATACTTGAGGGTAAGACTTTATGTATTTACCACCCTCATAAAAATACTCTTGTTTCACTCAAAAGTAGACTTATGACTGCATAAGTTTCTCTCATAGACTTATGCCTCCATAAGTCCCTATAAAATGAACTTTTTGCTAATTTCCCCAAAAAAGAATAGTATGAATGATCATGGAAGCAACTATTGACCTCCTCTTAATGAAATGCTTCTATTTCAAAATTTAACTATATTTTGTATTAATCACTAGAAACTATTGTGGGGAAATTTTACTAACATGCAACTTAGCAAGGCATGATTCAACAATATTGTGGGGAAATTTTAGAAGGATAATTCAATTTCCAAGGGATGACCAACCCAAAAATTTAATAATAATAAAATTAAAATTAAAATCTGTGAAATGTCATAAATATATCAACCAATAACTCTACTTCAATGTGGGGAAATTTTTCTAATTAACAAGGCATGATTCAACAACATACTTCTGAGCATTTAGTGGCTTGCTCCCTGCTGGAAAGAGCTCCTTTGCTCGCACTTCCCCAATGGTATCCCCCGCCCAAGCCGTGGTTTAAGATTATTTTTGATGTTGCTATTCGCCCTAGGTACACTGCTTTGAGTGCAATTGTGAGGGACTCCTTTGGAGATTTCCGTTTTGCTTGGACTTGTTTGGAAGGTCCCCTCAAGCCCAAATTAGTTGAAGCCAAGGCCGTCTGCTTTGGGCTGAAAGAGTTCATCAAGCTTGGTTTTTCAAGTGAGGGCCTCTATTGGCACCCCAAGACTTACTTTTCATCCCCCATTTATTTTACACTTTAAGATTTTATGAAAAATATATAAGGTTTTTATAAAAACTGATCGTATGTTCTATGAGAAAACATCATTTTGAACAAATTTTTTAAAAAAAGTTTTTCGAAAATATATCGTTTAAGTATAATTTTTTTCCATTTATAGTCTTCGCTTCACAAATGTCTAAAAAGTTTACTTGAACGATAGATTTTGGAAAAACTTTCTTCTAAAAAGTTGTTCAAAATGATGTTTTCTAATAGATAACCCGATCAGTTTTTATGAAAATCTTATATATTTTTCATAAAATCTTAAAGTGTAAAATAAGTGAGGGATGAAAAGCAAGTATTTGGGTGCCAATAGAGGCCTCCTTTTCGAGTGTTGTCGTGGAAGGTGATGCTTCCCCTTGTTCTGGACCCTCCGTCTGATTGGAGTATTTGCCCCCCTTGGTATATCAATGCTACCATTGCTGATGCCAAAGTTTTGTTAGGTTATATTCTTTTTGTGGGTTGATAGATGTATCCCTAGGTTGGCTAACACAGTGGCCCATGAACTTGCCCAATGGGCATCTCTTTGTAATTACTATAGTTCCATCCTAAGGGCGGAGCCATCAAGAGGGCTACCCTAGGTTGTAGCCCAGGTAGCCCAGCCCATTTTTTGGTTTTTTTCATATTGATTAAGTTGAGTTTTTCCTCTAAGGGAGCTTTAGCCCAAGTAAAAAATAGTCTACTTGCCTGGGGCCATACCTACAGTCGAAATGCTTGCAATAATATAATTTAAAAAATAGGAAAAAGGGGTTGCAAGTTTAGTTTTTATATAATTAGAGACCTCTATTGATATCCCAAGACTTGCTTTTTATCTCTCATTTTTTAAAACTTTTCAAGGTTTTATGAAAAATACAAAATGTTTTTTTATTAAAAATGACCACATTGTCCACTAGCGAACATCATTTTGAATAACTTTATAAAAGAAAGTTATTCTAAAATCTCTCATTTAAGTGAACTTTTTGGCCATTTACAATTACAATTTCATTAAATGGCCAAAAGTATACTTAAACGACATATTTTAAAAAAAATTCTTTTACAAAGTTGTTCAAATTGATTTTTTTGGTAGTCAACATGACAATTTTCAAGAAAACCTTTTTGTATTTTCCATAAAACATTGAGAAGTTTAGAAAGTGAGGAATAAAATGCAAGTCTTAGGGTGCCAATAGCAACCTCTTATATATATATATATATATATATATATATATATAAGATGATGATTATGGTAAGCACGTGCTGATATAATTTATATCAACACTTGCATTGAAAGTTGTACCTTGTGTATTAGTGGGATATGAGGTACATTAGACCAATGCAAATGATACAACCCCTAATCCATGATGCTGATATAACTTATATCAACACGTGCTAATAAGAATATAACCGATATATATATATATATATATATATATATATATATATATATATATATAGTATTTGTTTATTGGTTTTTTACTCAGTCCAATGTGATTTTAAATCCTGGCTCCCCTCCTGATTCCATCCCATCACCTCCTTGCCCAGTGCTATTATCTTGATTGATAGAGTTGAAGCAGTAGGAAACAGTGCTATGCGTTTTGCCTTTTCTATCTAATGAATTGGTTATCAAAAAAAAATTGCTATATTGGTTTGGCTCCGCTGGTGAGTCCGAGTTGGTCAATTTTGGATCACTCGAGCTTGAGTTATTTGGATCACTCGAACTTGAGTTACAACTCTGAAATCCTTCGAGTATTGCTTGTTCACTGAAGTGTTCGATTGTAAGTTGGGAGGCTAATTCCAATAAAGGGCAAAATTTTCATAGTACTCAACCAATCACCATGAACATGGACTTTTTCCCAAATATTGTCCTCCCTTTAGTACTCATTGTTATTTTTGAAAAATAAAAAAAATGTTTGTTACACTTTATCATAAAAGAGCCATTGAAATCAAGAATTATTTTATTTAGAAATTGAGGATGGTTTTAGAAATATAATTTAATTTAAAGAATTATTTTAAAAAAAATGTGACATGATCTTGTCTGTAATTGGCACGTACCAAGTTATCGATTATTTTAAAACCTGTCCAATTTAAATAATAATTCCAAACCCATTCACTGATAGAATTAAATAAGCTAGCATCAGTGTTCCATAGACTTCTATTGTCCATATATCCACAATAAAATATATACAAGTTGTTTAACGTTATATAGACCATAAAATATAATTAAATAACGTCCACATAGTCATCCACATGTAATGTGTGCTATGCCCCCAAACTAACCCAGATTAAATGCGCTAGTATCCTTAAAAGAATTATCATTACTTTGTTCAAAATCTGTCAAAAATATTTAGAAATGGGATGTAAGTAAAACTCAGTAGGCTACATTTTTTCAAAGATATATACCAAGGTTTTAAAACCAATTTAAATTATTTAATAATAATATAACTGAATTGGAAATACACCGTTATTAAACCAAGAATTAGCATAAATAAATAAATAATCATTGTTTTCTTGCGCCATATCACATTAATTAAACAATAATCCTCCCCAAATAAACAAGACCCTCGCATGCGGAATCAGAAGAAGAAATACGATAAGATATTCTAACCCGGGATTGCAGTAACCTTAAGAGGAAATACAGTATGACATCCCTACTAGACTTTCTCCAAGCCCAAATAAAGCCATAAACAAACCCTAAGCATATAAAATATGCAATGATACACAAGAATATGCAAATCAACATGGTTACATCCCAACCCATATATACAATGATCTACATCAATAAAAATTGCACATACCTTACAAACGGTCCTAAGAAATGCAAATTCAAGGGTGTATGGATGTAGATCAAGGTAGAAATCATAAGATTCTAGAGTCATATAGTCAAATCCGGGCTTCTGCAGCTTCTTCCCTCACTGTCGAGCTCCCCGGCCTCTTTCTCCCCATGCTTCTATCTCTCCCTCTCCCTCTCCCTCTCCCTCTTCTTCTCTTAATAAACTGAGAAAATGATGAAGGATGTGAGAAAAATCAGGGATTGGGGGTACTAAATAGATGCAGGGATAAAAATTTCAATTTATCTCATAAAAATCTAACCCACAGTAGAAATTTGCATGTTTTGTAGTAGACTAAAGCATGGTTTAGTCAATTAAAATTGCCAAAGTTTTTGAGAAAATGAAGCTTTTGTATGTTAACTCTAGTCGGCTATAGCTTTAACCACACTAATCATTCCTTAACCACAATGTAATCCCAATAACTTCATAAATCAAATATTGGGTCCTTGCAAAAATAATTGCTAATTTTATATCCAATTTTTACTATTTGTCCAAGATTGTATTTTCAATTCGTATAAGGGTCTGCATATCCCAATTGGTTAATAAGAAAAGAAAAGAGAAATAACTTTGAGTAGCATTTTCGGCATTTTAAGATTTTAACAATTTTGATCTTTTTGGGAAGGAAAATTTCAATCAAAATCTCTTCGAAATTTCAACTTTCAAGAGTTCATACCTACAATTGCAACCCCTAGAAATTATTTTTTTTCTTTTTGCCAAATGACAGCTATATCAAGCTTAATTTGTCTGAAGTTTTCCCCAAATATTGTCCTCCCTTAAGTACGTACACCTTGTTATTAATAAAAAAATTAAAAAAAATGTTTATACCTAGGCACTCAGAGACGTGGAAGGGCATAGTAAGCAACGAAATGCTTTGGGGAGTTGAAAATAAGCATAAATACCATAAAGAGCCATTGGAATCAAAATTCTTATTAAGATGTGCTTGTTTATTTGTGGGAATTTATGTTGGAAGCCCTAAATTTTCAAGAACTTGTAAAGGTTTAGTTTTTCGTTTGACAAGATTTTTAGAAATTACAGTTCTTGCAAAGATTTTATTTTTCATGAAACACAAGAATTCTAACTCACATCTTCATTTTTTCTTAATCCTAAAATAATTGATATCCAACCTTTACCATTTGTCCAAAATTTTATATTCAATTCGTACAAAGGCCATGTGTTTGCATATCCCAATTCCAATTGGTTAATAAGAAAAGAAAAGAGGAATAACTTTAGTAGCATTTTCGTCATTTTGAGATTTTAACAATTTTGATCCTTTTGAGAGGGAAATTTCAATTAAAATCTTGACAGTTAAAATCTCTCTGAAGTACAACTCTCTGAATTTTTATTTTTCAATCTTTTTCATTTTTGCCAAATGATAACTATATCTACGATGTTTGGGTGCGGTGAACAATTACTCATATGCCCACGCATCTATTATTGAGAAGTTAAAGACTAGAACTTGAAACCTTTTGTTTTTTCCCTCTCGATAAGTTAGAACTCTAACCCCATGTTTGGTAGGGGAAAAAGGCGAGAGAAGGAAATGGGAAGAGAGAAAGGGGGTGAGGTTATTGGGTATGTTTGGTAGAAGGGAAGGAGGAAGGATGGAAAAGGGATGGGGGATGGGGGATTGGGCATCCCTCATTTTCTCTTTTTCTCAAATTAGGGGGGAAAGTGGGAGAGAAAGAGGGCTTTTTAGTTAAAATGACACATTTACCCTTCAATTAATACTTACGATAACCTGAATCGTTATTATTATATATGTGAGGACAAAATAATAAAATAGTATTTATTCTTTTGCTTCATTCTTTCTTAGTTTTTACTAAACACACGAAAGAAAGAAATTATCTTTTCATTCATTATTCATCTCACTGACCAAACACATAGGACAAAAAGTGGTATTCCTAAGGATGAAAAGTTTATCCTTCTTATCTCTCCATCTTTCGTACCAAATATAGCATAAAAATAGAACTTAATCGAAAGAAACGCACTCATTATGCCAATGATTTGGTACGCGAATTTTTTAAACTGGCGCAGGATAAACCTAGTTTAGACCAAAATAAGCATTCCAATGTAGCCAAACGGACCCTAATAGATTTGCTTTATCAAAATTGTTCCCTATACTCAAATCTAGAAGAAGAAGAAGAAGAAGAAGAAGAAGAGAGAGGATACGACACAGAAATGTTGCTGGCCGTGCTCATCTCCAACTCCGAGGGCAACATTCTCGTTGAACGGTAACATTATCTATATATATATATATATATATATATATATATATATATATGTTCTCTAATATCACATATTATTTATGACTGATCAATATCACGATCCTATATTTTCACTATTTCTTCTGAATTATCATGTTTTCTAACCTTGCTTTGATTCTAAATTTTGTGTTGTGCCATGAATCATCAATACCCATTAACGGATCTATCACGCAACGACTGTTAGAAAGTCAATTCGTATTTTGTATTCGTTGAGTAATTTTGTCGAACACCTGGTGACTGTGAATCAGAAGAACTTAGTATTGTTTTGGTTTTGCAATCGCAAGCGGTTAATTTTTAGGTTGTTGGTGAAATTTTGAGGTAATGTTGCTTTAAAGTGTGGATATTTGTTAATGGGTTGTTTCATAATTTGCTTATGGGAAGCCTCTTTTTTTTTTTTTTTTTTTTTTTTTTTGGTTGCTTGCAATGTAGTGTGGATACTTGTTAAAAGGGTATTTGCATCTTATGGAAAGCTTTTTTATTCCTCTTGATGATCATAATTTAGAAACACATACGAATGGCAAATTCACAAACACTTAGAAGAGGCAGTATTGTGAATTGAAAGCAAGTTTTGAAAATTGAGGAAGAAGGCGAGATAATCTCACGTTTTTAACATCACAATGCAGATTTAATGGAGTTCCAGCTGAGGAGCGACTGCATTGGCGGTCGTTCTTGGTTAAACTAGGAGCAGATAATCTCAAAGGTGCAAAAAATGAAGAGCTTTTTGTTGCCTCGCACAAGTATGTAAATTTCTCTCCTCTAGTTAATACACACACACACACACATGCCATGGAGTTGGACTTTTGGCATACATGGATATAATCCAGTATATTAACAATAGAGATGCCTTTTGGTGTGAAGATTTTTAATGAAGCCAAAAAAAAAAAAAAAACTGTTGAAGAGACGGTCTAGTTTTGGAATAACTTTTATCTATGTACTAAGTATAGGGATGTTTAAATTCCTTTCTTTTTTTTATTCCTTGATGTTATCGTTTGTTGAGGTTACTACTTAAAAAAGCACCGTCATCAACACCCTATTTGGTTATGACACAACAAGGACAAACCTACAATGCAAATTTGAAAAAAAAATTAGGAAACGACACAGCAGGAAATAGGGATACAACTATACCAGTCCTAAGTAAAAACATGCTTCCACAAGTTATATCACTACGATGCATTACGGGTTGTATCCCGTGGATTGGCCCCGTATACCCTATAACCTTCCAATGCATAGAGTACAACCCCTAATGCGGGTGCTAATAGTTTTTACCTACCATCCTACATATATATATTGTCTTCTATTATCAGGGGTGCACTTGATATTAACTAATATCAGGTGCACTCCAAAACTCTATATAGTGATTTCGTATTTTGTGAATCCAACCTTTGGATTTGATAGCTTTCTCATGTAGGCGCTCCATGCCAAAAATCAAGTTGATCTGAGATTAATTGATATTCAATCCAAAACATGTATTTTTGGATTAATAATAATCGCTCATTTATGGACATTTCGAATGAAACAACTCTTAATCTTAGATCAACTTAATTTTTGGCATATATAACCAACATATTAATTAAATTTAACCCAAAGGTTGGTTTGGCCAAATACGAGTCACATATAAAAGTTTTGGAGTACACTTGATGCAAATAGAAGTACTATATATATATATATATAGAGAGAGAGAGAGAGAGGGCTGTTCAAGTGCGGGATATCTCGAACTATCCCATTTGATCATGACCATCCATGGATGACGCGCGTGTGTGCATGTCGCTCATGGACGGCTGTGATCGTACGGGATATACAGGATATTCCACACATGATCAAAGCTGTGTATGTATATATATATATATATATATATATATATGGGGAGGTTCTATTAGCACCCAATGTAAACTTTTTACACTTACACCCGTCAATATCTTTCTATAAAAATCATATTTCGCCAATCCAACTGTTGTATTACATACTCTTATCATGCGCATCATACATGCCAATTTCAAGTTAATTGAATATTGGGAAGTGTTTGATCCATAAACTTATATTTGTTTTAATAAATAAAACTTTAATTTCAAGCACTTTATAGATGACATAGCTCCTAATCTCCAATTAACTTGAAATTTGGTATGTATGACGTGCATGACATGGATATATAATCCAACAGTTGGGTTGGCGAAGTATGATTTCAATAGAACCCTCCCTTATATATATATATATATATATATATATATATATATATATAGATATTGATAATATTCTATATGTATATAGTTCCATTATATATATCAAAGAAGTGTGTAAAAATTATAGAGATAAAAAAAGGACATAAGTATACCCACTATATATATATATATGAGTACTACTACACAGAATGACCCATATGGGCCAAACCGTGAGACGACTAACAGAGGAAATGCACAAATCAAAACTGTGATAACACTGCGATTTGTGGGATGCAAACCAAGGAATCCCTTTGAAGCGGAAGAATCAAATTCTCTCCAGAAATACAAATCTTCGTGGGAAGAAAGCAAACAAGAAAATTCAGGCTCTAAAATCTAGTTACGGTGTTAACTATTTTATTTTATTTCATTTTTTAAAAAATCTAGGTTGAGGGCTTTTACCTAAAATCTCAAAAATAATGACTTGTTTTTTAAAATCAAGTTCTAAAATCTTGTTAAAACTTTATCTAGATTATTTTTAGTTGGGGGCTTTTAGCTAAATTCTAGTTATAATCTAAAAAATAACCTGTTTTTTAAAAATCAAGCTCTAAAATCTAGTTAAAGTTTTAACTAGATATGTTTTTTTTTTTTTTTAAAAAAAAAAACCTAGGTTGGGGCTTTCTTGGCTAAAATATAGTTAAAATCTTATGAAGCACGGATACTTCAAAACCCTTAACGAATCCATATCGTATCCATGTCAGATACGATACACTTAGGATACTCCCTGATACATTTATGATACACTTCATACACCTAGGATACTCCCTGATATGGTATTTTGGCCTTTGGGCGAGTATTTATGATAATTTTTACATTTTATGTAAACATCCGGCTAGTTTTGAATCTCTCTTTGTTTGAATTTTTAACCAGTTTTGCTTTATCTTCTTTTATTTCTTCTCTTCAGATCAGTCTATATTGTTTACACTGTGCTTGGAGATATCTGCGTTTATACTGTTGGCAAGGATGAGTATGATGAACTTGCTTGTAAGTATAGCCTAGCTTTTTTTCTTTTTTTTCTACAAGGGGTTTTTTCCTCCCTTGAGAAGAACATCCAATTAAAGGTAGAAATCTGTTCTTTTTTAAACACTGTCTTAAAAGCACAGAATTTAATTTTAGTGAGTGGATATTGCCACTGGAACTGCTAGTTAAAAATTTAGAGGATATCATTTCTTGGAAGTTTTTTAAAAGACTTTGTATTTAGCATGTAATAGATTCATTTGAAATGCTGTATCAAGAAAAAACAGTGGAACGGACTCATTCCCAATGTTATGTAAAACCCTTGGAATGATTTCATTTGTGTGGTGTCCTAATGCTTCCTAATTCCTAAATAAAACCTTTTTTTGATGAAAAATAAATAAATAAATAAAAACTGATACCTAGCTAAAGCAAAAATTTATTTATTTTTCGATGACAGTATTACTGTTTTGTAGCTGATGTTGGATTTTCTCTTCATTTCTCCCATTGTGGACCTGCTATTCATGTTAGAGTTGTTTCTTTCTAGTGGCAGAAGTAATCTTTGTTATAACCTCATCGGTCAAGGATGTATGTGGAAAACCTCCAACGGAGCGCTTGTTTCTTGACAAGTATGGAAAGATATGCTTGTGCTTGGATGAAATTGTCTGGAAGGTAATCAGTGCCTTGGCATTTTTTTTAATCAATTTGTGCTTCCACTTTTTCTACTATTAATTTGTAAGAGCTTCAGACACAAAAACTTGGACTCTTAATGCACCATGGTTACACAAGTGGCTCTAGTATTAGGAACATACCTAAATGAGAAAAGCCCATTAGGAAGATTGTCTATGCCAAAGATCTTTGTGGTTGGAAGATTTGGACCACAAAATTAAGACTTCCTCCAGTGGTTGTTTAAAAGAATTTCCACTGTCTGAAGTGACTCCATCCATCCTAATCTTTTACCATGGAGATCTCTTAGGGTGTGACAAAGTGTTCTACCTTGAAACCACTTGTACGTGGGACAAGGTGCTTATAGAGCTCAAAGTAAAGGCCCAATATTTCCCCCTTTAAGGTGCTGATTTCGGAGGTGCCTCACGAATTATGTGTATTAAACTGAATTTACTCCAGCGATATTTCGTTTTTTGTATCAATTGTTTTAACACTTCTTATCCTTCTGTTGTCAAGGGAATTCTGGAGAACACAGAGAGAGATAGAATCAGAAGGCTAGTAAGGCTAAAGCCTCCAACCGATGTCTGAACAATGAAAGATGTGCTTCGGCCATATCAGCCATGTGGCAATAAACCATTTTTAATGTCATGTAACCGTGTCAATTCTCTCAGTGTCTTTTTTAATAGATTTTAATTTTAATAGAAATTCATAAATATCCTGTTGAGAAATATATTTGTTTACATTTCGAGCTTGACATTTGGATGTTAATATGTTATCTGGTTACCTATCTTAATGGAGATGATAAAGATTTGTTTTACAAGGCCATCGGATTTACTAAAACCTGCATTCGGTGCTTATTTTCTTCCACTTAACCTCCTCTCCCTCCGGAGCTATGCCGGGAGGAGAGAATATTGGGCCCAATTCGAAATTAAATAATTTAAGAAATCTTACATAATATTGAAGATGCACTCCATCATCTTAAATTAACAAATTCAAGAAAATAATGACTATTGTTACAAATAAGAGAAAATTCAAAATAGTAACATTTCATGAATTCCTTAAAAATTGATTTTACAACATCGGCTCTTTGAAATTATCAAATGAAAGAAAAACTAATATTCAAGTTGAGAGACCCATTAAGGTTTTGGGATTACAAGGAGCCTGTTTCGCAATAATAGGGAACTTTGTGAGCTGACTAGGGAATCATGGTTGCTCTCCGTAAATGATTTGATAAACATGGGTGGTCATTCATAGCATGTGGATATAATTCCCAAAACTATAGTAAGAGCCTCTGGATTTGAATTGGACAACGAAAGCCCGTGTGCAGTCCTTGTACAAGACTCTGTAACATTGGTAGCAATCTGTGCCTAGGTTAATTTTAAGTTTTTTTTTTTAGCTAATATGTGCCTCAATAACTTAATTGATGGTACATTTCTGCAGATTCTGCCCTCTGTGGGGTCGCCCAAATACTTCTCAAAAGGATATTATAGTTTTTATTCATTTATTTATTTATTTATTAAAGGAAAATATACCATTTTGTAAGGGCGCAGTTATTTACCCTACGATTTTGCTTTATATACATTTATTTTGTACACACCTTTAAATTTTAAAAATAACACTTTTACTTTATACATGCTCTATAATACTTAAATTAACCCTAACACTAATTTTAAAAAGATCAGTACATTTGAGCTGAAAATATTATATTTGTCTAGTACATTATAATTAAATAATTGCAAAAAATTTAATTGATATGTCCCGAACAACGTTGAAATGTTCAATAAAAACATTCTAAACATTTTAGATTTGTTTGGTATACCAAGTTTGAACCAATTGTAATTCACAAACGAAACTCAACTTCTCTTTATAGGAAAAATGTTTGAGACATTTAAGTTGAACATATGAATATATTGTATTTGTTTAGTACATTATAATTGAACAATTGCAACAAAAAAAAAAAAAAAAAAGTTGGAATGTCCCAAACAACTTTTAAATGTTCAGTTAAAAAGATTTAAACATTTTAGGTTTGTTCGATATAGCAGGCTTGAACAAAATGCGATTTCACAAACAAAATTCAACAACTTTTGATAGTAAAAAAGCACATTTTTTTTCATCACTAGAAGTATTTGAACTGACCATTTGCTTATCCATTGTTAAAAAAAGTGTAAGAAACACGAACAATAATTAAGGTTTAAGTTATATCATAGATTAGTGGTTAAAGTTTGTAAAAGAGTAAGAATTTATGAATGGAGGGAATAAGGGTTTTTGAGTGAGGGTGTTTTAATGATTATAGTTATGTGTAATGTGTGTGTAAAACAAATTATGGTTTTATTTAAATCACTTTGTCCTTGACAGTCATTTTAGTCAAGGAAAAAATAGTAATAAAAACTTCATTAAATTGTGTGTGTAAAGAAAAAAACGTGGTGTAAATAGCCACACCTATTTTGTTATTATTAAACAGTAACTTGTTATTATTCTTTACATAAAAATGAGTTTTTTTTTTTCTTGGGTGCAAAGAGATTGCAATATCATATTAATCTTCTCTACATAAAAATGTCTTCTTTTTTTGCACAAAGAGTTTGCAAAAGTGGACCATTGTTTTTATCAAAGGTTTAGGAATTGGGACGAAAATTGGAAGTGGTGAGAATTGGATTGACTCATTGAGTCAAATGATTGTAGATAAAACTCAAAAAGATAGATCTATTGGTAAGTGGAGATAGAAACTCTTATTTGTATAGGGACAAAAATAAGACAAGATATTTTTGTAAAAGAAAGGTAATTCCGTCAGTTTGTTGTCAAAAGGGGTTATGAGATTAATAAATTTGAGGTAAATTGTAGATAACCCCCTGAAGTATAAGATGATCAGCAGATAACCTCCCTTATGTATTAATTTTACCAATGTACCCCTAATTTAGTTATGGATTTAATTGGTTTAACACCGTTAATGGTAAACGTGAAAAAACTAATATACCCTACACTTAGGGATGACAATGGATCACCTAAACCGAGTATCCTTACCTGACCCACCCCTATTGGGATGGGTTTGGGATTGTTTTAAATAAGTTAGGAAGGAGGGGAGGGATTGGTATTTTATAAAAAAAATCTCGACTCGGGTTACGGGTGGGTTTGGGTTTAAGGTGTAACCCCACCCGGCCTAATTTCATATACACAGTTATCATTTCTATATATTGTTTTATCAAAGTAGTCTTCCATCAATTCAAAAAAACCAAAAAAAAAAAAAGAAAAAAGAAAAGAAGCCATAAGATATTTAGTGAAAAAAGCCATGACATTGGAATGTAAAACATAAAGCAACGTGGCCACACGGGTTATTTGGCATTTTTGACTTATAATATGGGTGCATTGCTAACCTTTTTATTTATTTAATTATTTTGCTATTGAGATGGGTACATTCACTATATGTAATAGGTTGTATTCACTTAATGAATAGATTGTATTGTGGAACACCTGGTACGGGAATGAGTTTACATTTCTCATTTGCAAACGGGGATGAGACTTTAACATCTTACCCATGTAGGGTATCCATCCGTGTAGGGTATGGGGGGGACACGGGTTCATGATTTTCTCATAGGATCAAGGCTAGGATAGGAGGGTCCTATCCCATACCCGCCCTATTGCCATCCCTACCTACACTCTCCCCATCACGTGCACCCTCCCATCAAGGACATTTTGGCAACAAGGTTTGTTAACGGTGTCACGTCTATAGTACGTGACTACTTTCCGTAAAATTTTATCAATAGCAAGTAATAGTAGGATACATTAACAAAAATTAAAACATAAGGGAGGCACATTTGTAAAATTAAAACATAATAGAAGGTTATCTATTGACCCCCATACTTCAAGGGGAGTCATCTGCAAGTTACCCATGAATTTATTTATAGAGCTGATATTCAAAAACTCTTATACAAGGGGCTATGGGCCTTAATAAAAATAAAAATAAAAACAGAAGGAGAAAGAAAGGCTTGTGGGTGGTTGTCGGGGGGGAGGCAACGGTGCTGTACCTCCCAGGGTTTCTCTTTTATAAATCTTATTCATTTATATATATTAATATTTTAATATTTGAAAGAAAAAAAAAAAAAAAAAGAAGAAGAAGAGTAAGTTTGACGCCCAATCTTTTCTGCAGTTTGTCTGCTGGTGGGAGAAGGCTGGGCTTCGCTATGTTTCTTGTCATATCAGATTTAAAACCAACTATATCTAGTGCAGAATCCCTAAAATTCCTCATCAAGCTACCAACAGGGATGCCTGTCCTTTAGGTACGCTAGCTTTGTTAACCTGTGTAAATATCCAATGGCATTCCTACCAGTGTCTTTGGTGTGTTTTGTTCCTCCTCTAGCCACCCAAATTCTCAATGAATTCTTGCTTATTCGAAGTTCTTTTCCTAAACCAACCCAAACCCCGCCCAACCACACATAAGCGGGTGGTTGGTTGCATCAAGCCATCAACTCCTCTTCAAACAGGATTAAACCAAATCCCTGGTTTTATCTAGGACAGGACAGAATTGATCCACTACTACACCTCTCCAAAGATGACAATGCCAACAACCAAAAGCACTGCTTGCATTCAATAACTCCCATAAATGATGGGCCTGATTGGAACTCCCATCAGAGCATCAGATTGATTGAACATTTTGATGATAAATAACTCATCTAATAAAATTTGATTCAGATAAGTACTAGTTCTCTAAATCTGCATCATCATATATACTACAAACACAAAGAAGACAAGCCAATCGAAGATTTGCCCTGGTTACAATGGAGACAAATTTCTAAACAAAGGACGAGACCATGAATCAACAATCCTGCTTGACAACAATGAGGAAACATAATTTATGGACAACTGTTCAACAGGCAAAACCAAGTTTATAACAACAAAACATGAAAGCTTACCTTTGAAAATGGCAGAGTGGTCTTGCAGCCAAGAAGTCTAACAAACCAAAAAGATAGCTCTTAACCGCTTCAAGTACAGGTCACATCCGATCAGCAAGGTACTTCGCTAGAGAATTGATTGGTTTAGCAGAATCAACATCTCCAGGTCCCCTTACGCCTAATCTTGATCCGAGCAAGATAATCAGCTGTGATCCAGGCAAAGCTCAACATTACTTTCTCCCCAGTACCATCTGGCTTTTGCAGTTCCAATGACTTCTTCACCCATTCAGGATGGTAAGTGACCTGGTACCATGCCGATGCCTTCTGTTCATACACTCTATTCCTCTCATTTTCCCCGAGTTGTTCAAATTTTGAGTCCATTTTCTCAAAAATCTGCCTGAACTCTTTCTTTAGGGCACTGTAAGCATGTTTGAGCCTCTCCTTTAGTTCCCCTTGCTTCTTGCTATTGGACTTCGGCATGGACCAAATATGCCCCGTTACAACCTCTTCTTCCCTGTTCACTTTATACTGCCCCAGGAGACCATTTAACTGCCCCTCATAAGAGCACTTGTAATCCCATGCATCAACAATGAAATCTTCAGATCCTGCAACCTCCAGATCTGTGTCATAAGGAATGTCTCCAGGAACAGATGTTAGCTCAGAAGATGTAGCCAGGTCTTCATCATAACCATCCTTAACATGGCGATAGAGTTTTCCCAGAATCTTCTCTGATTTGTATGATTGAAAATTTGCTTTGCCCATGAAATCTGGGTAAAGTTTTGGTTTGAGATGTGAAGGCATGGTCACCACCTTCCCAGTTTTTGGAAAATCAACGGCTGTGGCAGCAAGCTCAGCAAGTTTGATGCAGTTCTCATCCTGAGCTCCATATTCACTGCGGTCTGCATGAACCACATGGGCATTGCAGATTGTCCCAAGGCTCTCATTCACCATGTTTTTTGCAAAAAATTCTATTATATCCTGTAGGATAAACACAAAACACAATATCTCTGGAATTATTCTGTGGTCAACTTGGAAAATACATAGCGTGATAAGAACCAAAAAGAAAAATCAAAAACTGATAACAGTTGCAATCTCAAACTTCAGTAACTCAGAGAAATCTCAACGATTAAATATTTGTTGACACTATTTTGTATATTGCACTACTTACTCTTAAAATATCACTTACAAATCATCTCCTACCATCACCATGATTTTCGCTTGTATTTCTCCATATTAGAATTTGTTAATCAAAGAAATAAAATAGTAATATAACAACTTAAAAATAAAACTGCCATGGGGACACCATGATGCCATCTATATAATCTTTGTAGTACCCTCAAATAACATTTTAGTGCCATCTTATGTCTTCTAATAATCATGCTGATTGCAAAGAAACTCATACTGTAACACCAGAAAAAAATAATTATATTTTGGAAACATCGATGACCGTGATTTTAAGAAACGAATTTTAAAGAAATTTAGCATCAACTAATCCATTAACTTATAAAAAATATATATACTTTTTAAATGCAGTGTTTTCTTAGAGAATGTGAATGATAGCTTTAGACAGTGAAGCAAACCCAACAAATGGCAAAAAGATGTCTGTTAAAGGGAAGATGTATATGATAAGTTCTCTAAGAAAGCATATAAGGGAGAGCTAAAACTTAATTATATTCCCAAAATCAATTTCCATGGAATTCAGAAGACAATATTAGAAGAGGGTAGATAACTTACATGTTGGTTGACTTGGCGTGGCAACAATTTAGGCGTCTGCAGGAGCATAATCCATGGGCGGCGAGCTTCTCTTGCTTGGGGGAATGAGGTTTTCATCCCATGTTACAAAGTAAAGGTCACCATCTAGGTCACTTCCTGATGCTTCATTAGTATGCGGCCTGTCTCCCTTTTGAGGGAAAGCCAGACAATCAACGAGATGGTGCAAACCAGGGGCATCTACTGCTTCCAGAATCCTCACATCTCCTGGGTGAAGACAAGGATTTTTAGCTATTGCCACAAACCCTTTAATAACTTGTAGATTTTTCTCAGTCTTGGTAAACCTTGAGCCATGCTTTGAAAAAGAGTTCTCCAGTAACGGAGTTGACACTTGGATAAAGCACTGGCCTTGTTCAAGTACCCCTAGCTCGTCTAAGCAGCCCATCAACCACCTCCCTGAAGGAACAAAGATCCTAGCCTTTTCCCTAAGACCCCAAAGCTGTGCAGCTCTTATACAAGTTAACATGCCACGTAGATGAGGTTCTGTCTGAGGCTTAAGGCCTGCACTCAACATTATTGCTGCAGTATTTCCTTGCTCAGCGCATGAAGCAGTAAGAACATCGAAAGCCACATCCGTGTCTACAAGCATTTGATTTAGTTTAGAAATCATGGATTCCTGCATCTTCCAGAATATTTCATCTGCAACATTCAAGGTTGAAAGCAACGTGACTATCTGCCTGTTCAAGAACCCAGGCTGAAACCTAGTCCACGAACAGATTTCAAGGATTGTATGTTTTGACTGGAACTTGTTCATACTAGGCCTCAAAGACAGTCGGATCCCGTCATCTTTTCCAGGCCAGCAGGCTACAACCCCTTTGCATCCAGCAAATCTTATCTGGTATGCACAGGGTGGGTCCACTTCCAATTTCAATTTCTCTGCAACTTCCATTGCAAGATCAGGTGTTATCATGCCAATCCCATCAGAGAAATCATACTCATTCCTCTTGATATCTGGAAGCTCTGCATTGACCTCACTCGCTGGAACTTCAACCGTGGCATAGGTGGAAGAAAAGCATTGTCCCATCCTAGCGGCACATTTCGCAATATTCCTGTTCATGAACTTCCCCATCCAACTTATAATGTCACCCACACTTATTTTACTGTCTTCAGCAAAAAACCAGGCAGAACGGTCCCTCAGTTGATTAGATGAGAAGGCCAAAAATGTGTACTTCCGACCGCATAGATAGAACCCATCACTCAGAATGGTCCTCACCTTTTTAAAAACTCTGGTTTTCTGGGGAAAGGAATTTGAAGTGATGTCTCTCACAATTGATGCAACATAATAGGTAAGAACATTTGAATTAATAGTCTGCATGCCCTCATCCATGAAGGTAACCCTTAAAAATCGATCAGCAACTTCTTTAAAGTTCCTAAGAACCCGATTAGAAAGTTCAACTTCTGGTAAAAGACAATAGGCTTTAGTTGGGGTAATGACCAACCTCCTAACCTCCATGATATCATCTGACTGTTTAGGGATCTTGAGAAGCTTAGGATTCTTCAGTAACCATTCTTGAACAAGTTTCAACCTCTTATAAGCATCAAACACTGGGCGCCTGTAAGAACATATGTGCTTTAATGCTGCCACATTGACCTCCCTTGGTTGGCTTCTCAGTAAATCAAAGAACCTTTCTGATAACTGGTGCTGGTTGATTATGCCTTTGTGAATGACAGCATTCACCAAAAACAGTATCTCAAAGGTTATATCTCGCTGGTATTGAATACAGAAGAAAGGATCTGACATGGGAGTCCCAAAATCGGGTTCATCCCGGCTCCTAAGCTGCTGTCTGGGATGGTATTCTTGAACCCTCTGTTCTCTAAGATACTTCATGGCCTTTCTCAACTTCAGACCATGACGGGGTGGGATTGAAATTCTATAAGAATTACATCTACCAATGGCCCCACTAGGTGTAAAATCTGTGGTCCGTATCCAAGGATCATCATCATCCAACAAATCAAATGTAGCCGATTCTTCAATATCATCATCAGCTGTTCTGTAATAGATTCAAGGGAGATGAAGCTAGCTGCAACAGAACTATTAAAGATGACATATCTTTATATTCACTGACCTCATTGATGTCTCTCACCATGAACTCCATCTTAAAATCACATTTTATTACTGCATGTTTTACCTTACCTTTAAAGGAGAACGCAGTATCCTTTGTGAAAAGGAATTTGCATGTCCCATCAAAGGGATCCACAAGGAAATCAACCCCAGTAGCAGGTCCTTTCCAACCAACAAAAAATTCAGCTCGGCTGACCAAGACTCCAATCTCAACACACACATCTTTAAAACTAAAGGGAGTTGTAGTTCTCCTCCTCTGATTGATGCGGAATGGATTCTCAGGCCCCAAACTAACCTTCAAATGTTGGTTGTTCAAGAAAAGCTCGCCACGCCCTGCAGCATCCACAGCACAATTTACTGACTCGGGTGACACAAAATGAGCAAATGCATGGGGTTCCACCTTTTTATAATCATCAGTTCTTTGGATCTCATCAATGTTGATCTCAAAATTCGGAAAGGACTCTGGAGGGGTTGAAGAAGTCTTCAATCTACACCTCCAAACAAGCCCAATTGTATCTTCCAAGTACTCTGTAAGCTCTTTCGCAGTGACATAACTGTCAAATCCACCAAAACTAATTTGAGTTACCACCATGTCCTTGTCACTGCCCTCTGACTCCATTCGTTTCCCACAAATTCGCCGAAACAAAATCCCAAGAATAATAGGTTATAATCTAAATGTAGTCCTGTTATTCCACCTGATACAAAAACCAGAATTTGCATAAGAAAGAGAATATAAGACAGATTAACACTTCAATAAAAATTTAGAACAACCCCTTCCAGAATAATAAATAAATAAATAAATAAAACCCTAATCCATTCCACTGCAATAACACTTCTTTCAGTCACTAGGGCTACATTTGTTATGAGGGAATGAAGGAGGGAATGGAATGGTGATTCCATTCCCCTCAAAAACAGGTGAGTGTTTGGTAGCCCAAGAGAATGGAATGGCCATTCCTTTGTGGGGGTCTATTCCCTCCAAGGAGGGAATAGCCATTTCCTCCCAAATCAAGAGGAATGGCCATTCCCACCTTTTAAGGAATGGAAATCATTAAAAATGGGTTCCACCTATTCTTTTCCATTCCATTCCTACTCTTTACCAAACATTGGAATGGAATGACCATTCCCATTCTCATTCCATTCCCACTCCCATTCCATTCCCTCAAACCAAACGCAGCCTAAGAGAAAGGTAAATCATATTGAATGAAAAGAAAGGAACACCTAGTACATGAAAGGTATACAAAAGAGGTATGAATTTACATATACAGAATCAACATAAACAACCACAATCTAAAAAATTCAAAAAAGAAAGCCTCTCCTTCCTGTTCCAAAAATAAAAAATAAAAAAAAAGTAACACTCTATTTGTTTCAGCGTAATGTGCTTTACGGTGTAAAAGCTCTTTCACGTAAATCCAATTACAAGTAAATTTTGGATTTCCAAATACTTTTCCATTGTTTGGCTTGCCTCTTGAAATATGGCAGCATTTTACATCTTTATGGAGTTTACAAGCAGTTTTTTACATGTATTTTGCAGATTATGTTCTTTTACACCGTGTCAGTAAAACAACTTCACACCAAAAAAAAGCAAAGCGTAAGTCATTTTCCATTCTTTTTACTCTATGTGTGTAAAATGAATTACATTATTTCATTTTCCAGACCTAACCAAACATTGTAAATTACTGTTTTACACGTAATTTATTTTCCTTGTCCTATTATACGTCGAAACAAACACAGCCTAAAAGAAAAAAAGGAGAGCACCAAAAAATAGTGTTTTGAGGAAAAAATCTTTAATCATCAACAAAAGCATCTCCTCAACTCAAATATTCTTCTCTTCCTCTCATATCTAAAGGACGTAAAGAGCAGCCTTCCACATTAACTCGGCATTCTTGTTCCCGGCCCTACACTCCCAAGCATAAAACAAGATTGTCACATTCTTTGGCTGACCCACAATATACATAGTAAAGCAATAAGGACATCCCATAACTCCCTAGCCACCAAGAAATTAAGAAATAAATGGTTTTACCAATTCCCCACTTCCTTTGCACATATAACACCAATATGGAAACATCCACTCCCTACTACACAAATGATTGATAGTAAGACAGCATTTGTTTCATCCCAAAAAGGCAACATTACACAGAATATTAAGAGCCCACCACCCTTTTCACCAGAAAACTTCCATCCCATCCCAAAAGCACCCAAGTCATTCGACAAAGTGCTCACTAAAAACTTATCATTAGAAGACTTTCTCCACACCGAAAAATCCTCATCTCTTAATATGACCATATCATAAAGCTTTCCACAAAAATCCAATGCTGTTTTGTTGGTCAAGAAATGTAAAAGTTGCCTCAACTAAGTCAAATAAATAGAGGTTATTGTCTTCTCTGGCCCAAACAGTTCAGAATATAAGATTCAAAAAATTAACTCATTCACTTTTCCTAAATTTTCGTAGTAACCCAACATTGCAAAATCAAATATATTACAGAAGACAATCACCATGGTAAACTTCACTTCCAATCAATGTTACTTTTTGGTTATTTTATTTTATCTTCTGTTTCACATTTGCAGTTTGCATATGACACTTTGGTTTTTTCTTCTACGGATGAGCAGAAGTTTTTGAATCTTCAATCCATTTTGCAAGTTTATGAGTTGCTGTCAGACTTAAGGGTTAATTTGAGTAAGAGATTTATTGTGAGCATTAATGGTGAGGTTAATAAGATTCAAAGATTAGCAGTTCAATAGGGTGTTTGTTAGGTGATGAATGGCGTTTTACTTATTTGGGCCCTCCTTAGGATGGAAATCCATCTACTAAAGTGTTCTGGAGCCTAGTCATTGATGGAGTGAGGAGAAAATTGGATGGTTAGAAAAAGGCTTTAATTTCTAAGGAAGGAAGGTCGATATTACTATAATAAATTTTCTCTAATAATCCCACTTATTATGATCCCTTTTAGAATGCCAGTTAAAGTTGCTAGTAAGTTAGAAATGGTGATGAGGGACTTTTTGCGGGAGGGTAGTGGGGAGGTGGAGGAAAGATCATTTGGTGAGGTTGGGAGGTTGTATCTAGATCTAGTAAAAGGATTTGGTGAGTTGGGAGGTTGTATCTAGATCTAGGAAAAGGAGGGCTTGGTGTAGGGAATCTTGTGCAAAGAAATGTGGCTTTAGCTGGAAAATGGTTATGGAGATTTCCCCTCGAGCCCAATTCTTTACAACATGTTGTTATTAAGAGTAAGTATTGAATGCAATCTAATGGTTGGGATTCTCAGTGTTGGGAGATGGGATTCTCAGTTGTAGTGTGGTTATAAGTTCTAAACTTGTATATTAGGCTTGCAATGGTGGATTTTAGACTCTCCCATCTCCCAACAAGTGCTATCAGAGCCAATGGCTGACGATCGTAGGTGAAACTCTCCAAGCGATAGTGTGCTAGTTGGATAAGCTCGTGTTGGAATCGCTAGATCGTGGTGTTTGGTGAACTCCTGGGCTGGTCCTCCCAGGGATGATGTGGTATTCCGTGAGCAAGACATGGGCCACTTGGCAAGAGCCAGAGGAATTAGGCACAATGCTTGTGGAAAGTAATGGATTAGACTCAAAGGAGAGTTAAACTCGATGTGGTTTACACGTGAAGCAGGAGATTGCTGAGGTTACGTGTGGGTTTGTCCCACATCGGAGGAATAAATGAAAGGAAGTGTCTTAATTACAAGTAATGGGCTCATCACCAATAGGCTTAGACTTTTATGTGGGTATGAGTTCCAAACTTGTATTTTGGGCCTATTGTGTTGAATTTTAGACTCTCCTATCTCCCCAACATTAGGTGGGCAACAGGGTTTCTTCCAGATTACCCTAGAAATTTCTCTCCTCAAGTTTGCCTCGTTTCTTGGAGTTTACTAATTTGAGCATCAATATGGTGGATAAAATTTGCTTCTAGGAAGATATTTGGCTTGGGGATACTTCTTTTTCTTCTTTGTTTCCTAGATTGTATGTATAATTTGTCTTTGGCTCATAATGAGACTATATCTTCTTTAGTTTCTTCCTATGAATATCCTCATAGCTAGGACTTCAAGTATTTTCATAGTCTCAATGATAGGGAATGCACTTGGATTTCTTCTTTAGTTTCTATGTTGGATGGGGTGCGTTTAAAAATCAAATTCTGCAAGCTCTGTTTGGTTCACTGAAAGACCAAAGAAAAAAAAAGTAAGGGGAAAAAAAATGAGAAGGAAAAGAAAAGGAAAGGAAAATAGAAAACTTTCTAGTGTTTGGTTGTCTAGGGAAAAATGAGAGGAAAGAAAATGGTCTACATGATTGTGTCTGTGACTTATGCCTCAAGAAGCAAAGGTTCTCCGCAGTCCTTCTCAAGGCTAGTTACCAAGCACGTCTATCCTGGGAAATAACCTTACATATATCTAGGTGATTAGATGGGCAAAGGTCTACATGTTAACAAACATGTTCCCCTGTTAGCATTTACCATGCAACACCCATGTGCAGTATTCACAATCCCGGCGTGTGGAAATCATCCCAAGCCCACAACTTATTTTATAGAGAATTCTAGGAATAAAAATCAAAGGTATCAACAACTTATTTGTTTCTCAGTACCTTTTTATTATAATTAGCTGATTGTTTCTCAGTGTTAAGCCAAAAGAGGAAAAATAAGAAAAAGGAAAATTCAAGCACGTAACCCTCAATCCTTCTCCAAGCAAATTGGCTCACTTCATGCTAAAATACTAAATGAAACCAAGCCTGTGCTCTGGCCAGTGGCAAGGTTCAGACAACAAACTCAGCTAGTATCATCAAAAGAACCTAGTTACATTCTGGCCAGTTTGATTGAATGTATCATTTACAATACATACTTAGTACAGAGCATATTATTAGGCTCAACAATGAACATAAAACCTATTCTATAAATTAAATGAAAAAGTGAAGCCTTATCTTGGGTTCAAGACCAACAACATTCCAAAAAGCCACATATAGGAGTATAGGACAAAGCTTTTAAAAAATGACAAGCAGAAGCCTATGATGGAGAGCACCACATTGACACATATTTTCAAAATATTATACAGTACTCTTTTTTTTTTCTTTTTCCTTTTTTGGTACATAAAAGGTTGGGAGTCTATCAGACAGCCGTGTGACCATCACAGCCAGACAAGTCCAACTGAGAACAATCCTCTACTGCCTCAATGACCCAAGGATCAGTGTAGCTGTTAATCAGCACTCTGATCACACGGCCATAATTCATCCGCCAGACTTTGGTTCCTGTCTCCTTAGAACTCAAGGATACAGAGGTATGAACCTGTAGAACAGATCCTGTTCAAGTAAGGTCGTATATTATACACTACTCTTCTATATAACTTCAGTAGCCCAGGTGTACATTTTGTATAGTAGAATTTATTTTTATTTTTATTTTTAAATTTTTATAGAGAGAGCAAGCGCTACAAAGCAACATTTGTAACCAAAAAATTTCTCTCTTTCAAAAATTTTATCAAATAGTTTAGATACAATGGTTTCAACCCAAAGCCAATAAGGCCAACCCAAAACAATATCAATCAAAATAAGCTACAATTTACAAATGGATGACAAAGAAATTTCTAAATCAAATAAAGGAATACCCAATCGAACAGAACCTCTACTTTCCCAGCAGCAAAGTTATTTCAAATCCATTAAAAGACCATATAAGAAATGGCAATGGAAGACATGAAGTCTAGACCTAAAACTGACCACCATACACCTGATAAAACCACAAAAACCATTTTTTGTACAAGAAAGAAAGAACCTGAGCAGTGCTTGTTGAGTACACATTATCAACCAAAATTGTTGATTCAAAGTGATTGATCAGGCATCATGGTCAAGATTCTCCAATCGAATTTCAGGGACAACGATCAGTGGTCAGACGTCGCAGGCGATGGCTGTCGATTGGTGGTCAATTGAGGACGGCGGTTCAGTATAGGGAGGCATCATCGAAGAAGGGAGGGAGGTGAGAAAGTGAGACCATGAGAGGGTCGTATCCTTTTTGGAAGGACTGCAAGAGTTGAGCCCAATAAAAATTTGCTCCTTATTTTCCATGCTTTCCTCAAGTTTTTAAACGGAAAATGAGTAAAGGCATTTTCTCCTTCCTATTTTCTCTTATATTTTTTTTCCTTCTATTTTTCCAATGAAACCAGACACAGGAAAGTAGAATCCCTCATATTTTTTTTTTTCCATGGTAAAATCCATGAACCAAACAGAGGGTTAATCACTCAGTTCTTTAACTTACTTCACTTTGTTTTCTTTTCATGATTTGGAAACCAAAACAAAAGAACATAGAACACAGAACACAAAAAAATCTATTTTGTTCCCTAAATATTCCCAGCAACCAGAAGAGGCATTAAAGATTACTTATTCAACAAAAACATAAAGATTTCGATTGTTCACGGCAAAAACCAAAAATACACATTGAATCTAAACTCATCCCATTTTGATTGCAAAAATACGAAATTCAAAGCAAAACCCTACTAACCTCTCCAGTCGTTCAACCGACTAATTAGGAACAGAAAGCCCCATTTCGCACTACCGTCTGGTTGCTTGCCGAGAAAATGTAGGAAAACTAAAGATATCTATTTTTTCTTTTAATGACCCAGCTATTTAGCTTAGTTCACTGGTTATTTCTTTCCATAATTAGGAAACCAAAACACAAGGACATAAAACACAAAATTCATTTTTCTTCCCTTTTCCTGAACTTTCTCAGCAACCAAACAAGGCATTAAAGATTACTAACTGATCAAGTACATAAAATTTTCCAGAACTATAAACTGATCGCATGATATGTAAAACTGATCGCAAAACTGAGAAATTGAGAGAGGAAAGAAAAAAAAAACAAAAAGCCTACTAACCTCTCAAGTCGTTCAAGCAAACATCGAACCCATCTTCATATCTCCTTAGATAAGCGAAGATACATATGTTATATATATATATATATATATATATAGAGAGAGAGAGAGAGAGAGAGAGAGAGAGAGAGGAAGGGAGAAAGAGAAATGCGGGAGAGAATTGATATTGATATGAAGAAGAATAGATGGAAGAGTGAAGTGAAGAGAGACTTGAACAGACCGGTGGATATATATATGCTGGTGGCTTTCCTTGTACTTCTTCAGGAAGTTTTTAGAGAGGGAAACTAGAGAGAGAGAAAGGGGGAATAATCGTGTTGGTTTT
The DNA here is from genome assembly GCA_039720395.1 of Liquidambar formosana. Lineage (NCBI taxonomy): Eukaryota > Viridiplantae > Streptophyta > Magnoliopsida > Saxifragales > Altingiaceae > Liquidambar > Liquidambar formosana. The sequence goes on from CM077827.1 coordinate 11,342,455, forward strand.
CTTTTTTTTTTTTTCCCGCGTGAAGGCCTTTGTTGCTTTTCTATGTTGTTATTATTGTACAGACAAGGTGTGTGTGGGAAGATTCTGAATTGAAGGGATGCGATTGGAAGGATTGAAAGTAGGGAATGATTTCAAAAACATTGATTAGGGATTTATTTTGATTTGATGGAAAGAGAAAATGGTTGCTTAGGAAAGAAGGGTGGAAAAATTGGAGACTCGAAGAGGGCTCGGTTGTGGCGGTTGGAGCCGGGGTTGTGGGGCCTTAAATGTGGAGGGATATTTTGTTTCCATAGATTTAAGTTGCCTGTGATCAATACGCTTATGCTTGTGATAATCCTTCAAGCCGTCAGATTGAATGACCTCGTTAGCATATTGTGTTTGTGTATACTAGTTGTTGGGCACATGCATTACACACATGATGTGTATGCAATAAAATGGATAAGTGAGAAAATTTTGGGAGTTATGTAGTTTATAGAAGAGAATAAAAGATATAAGAACATGAGAAGAGAGAGAGTTTTTCTTTTTTTTTTTAATAAAAAAATTAGGAGATAAATGTGAGAGAGAGAGAGAGAGTTAGAAAGTGAGGAGAAGTAGAAAAATATGTTGGGGTGGTAACTGTTTTCAAGTTTGAAATTATTAAATTATCTATTAACCTGATGAAATTTTTAGAGTTTTTTTTAGTAATTCTAGGTGCAATCCAACGACAAAGTAAATTCTTTTAATAGTATACATAGATAAATAAATATATACATACTAGTAATAATGTGGTGTGAATTCAAAAGATTTAGCCACGAGGTGTGGCTCAGATGGCCTCGTGGTTGGAATACCAACAATGAGGTCTTAGGTTCGAACCTTGTGGCTAGCCCTTTGGGTGTAATAAGTATAGTAAAGGTTGGTAGGATATACCTCCAATGACGGGTAATCAATTCCTAAATCTGGGTGTAGGTATGAATCACTGCCGCTATATAAGTCCGTGACTTACTGGTGTGTGTGTTGTGAGGCCGGTGCACACATTCGGGGTTTACTTCTCTGTCCTACTCCAATTAACGGCATTAAGTATCGATTTCGAAGTCGTGGAGGAGGGGATTCATCCTCATATCCAAAAAAAAAAAAAAAAAAGAATTCAAAAGATTTAGACTAACATTCTCATTCCTTGTCAAAAAAAATGTGAACGTTTGGTAGCCCAAAAGAATGAAATGGTCATTTTTTTCTGAAGGACTATTTCCTCTAATAAAAGAAAAGTTATTCATTTTCAAATCAAGAAGAATAGCCATTCTTACTCTTCAACAAGTGAAATCTAAAAAAGTTGGTCTCACTTAATCTCTTACTAAACACTCTCATTCCATTTTTATTCACATTCCATTTCCTTTCCATTCTAATAACACAAATCAAACGCAACCTAAACTATGTTTGGAATAGATGCATTTGGGGGGATTGGAAGGGAATTCATTTCCTTTTTAGAATTCCAATGTGGCCCTATTCAATTCGCGATAATTAAAACTCTTTGAGAGTTTCAAATTCTTGGGAGTTTCAACTCTCATTTATTAAAATCCCAGAAGATGCCTCCATGCATATATATATATATTGTGTATTGGTTCATCCATGGATGTCGGAGTCAAACAAAGAGGAGAATTGCAAGATGACCTAAAGGCATCCACACACAAACTTTAGTTTTGTTGTGCAATCACCAAAACTCTTTTCGTCGTTGACGTGGCTCTAAGACAACCCGTAAAACACTCTATCTTGGAGAGAATGAAAAGAATATGATTTGGAGGCACATTGCAGAGAACAAAGTCAGTTTGCGCACACGAGAGTTTTCAATTCTTAATGTCACTACCCTCAGGAAGAATACCCCTTAAAAGTTTGGGACCTTCCCCCTCTTGTGAGCTTGTTAGAACAATATATTAAGTCCATACTAGAAAACTAGAACACATGGAAATAATAATAATAAATAATATGTACATACCTGTGGAAGCCATTGAATCCAATCAACAAACCTTTGCAAAAAAGACACACGGTTAGGAGACCGGTCTTCCTCTACTTGCTCCTCTTTTCTTTATGCAGCCACCAATGGGACAAGCTACTAAGGTTTTCAACTTATGGAGTGTAGAGAGGACCTGACCTATTTATAAAGAAACTTTATAGAGTCTTTCCCATCATGGACTCCTTGACTTACAAGGAATAGTCTCACACTTTATAATCCTATATCACAGACTAAGGTGCACTAGAGCCCAATTACATTATTGATCACATCATATATTGGGCTATACCGTATATCATTACAGGCTAGACATTCAACCCGTTTTTTACAATCCAAAAAATTAATCAATGTAAGCCCACATTATATAAAAATTCTAACATTCTCCCACTTGGGCTACATTAATTGTTATTTAACTAATAATAATAAAATAATACATACATATATATTATTTTGAAAAAATGACTCTCGGGCTGATTTACTTAAGTGGCCACACATACATATAGCCTAAATGAAAACACCTTAGTAACATAATCCGGTCCAATAAAAATATTAACGCCGAATCATGAAAGTCATTATATCATTTAGCGACATAAGACCACTGCACAGTTATAAGTACTAATATCCCTATCCACATGGATTTTAAAATAATGTGTAAGTGCGATATGAAAATAGCACACTAAATGTGATCAAAATTTGTGCTAAATTCAATATCAGTCCTCTTTATGGTTTCCCATAAAACCTCTTTATGCCTCACAAGGAAGTCTTTATATTTCTAACCGAAGCTCACATATCTCCAATGAGACTCTTATGTCTTTACTTTATATCTCGAGATCTTTATTGATGTCATACACAAAAATAAGACATAAGTACATAGCATATATCATATGCTCAAAATGACATCAATCATACTTTATGTGCATAATTATACAGTATAAGAAAATTAATTGGTATCCACTATACTTCAAGATAGACGTCTACTTTCTTAAACGATTTCTTTATGAGCTCATCCTACTATAAATAAAAAAACTACATGTGCACAAAATATGACAATATAACAAATAAATATTATTTCATGAAATAACTTCACAAACCTTAATGGCAAAAAACCTCGTATCTTATGGGTTACCTCATCCAGAATGGAATTATGCATCACATCAAAAAATTCAGTCATCACATAATTTTGAACTCCCACTGATCAAGCATATTCAAAATAGCCCAAGACAACTACAAAACTTTATAGGCTAGGCATGTTAGTGGAGACCAATCGCAATTATTGATAACCAAAGTTATTGTTTACTTTGACATTTTCTCTGATTACAATGAACATTATGTCCATATAATAATCACACCAAAATTTATTATTGTTGTCCCAAGTAAACAACCCTAAAGGGGGGGTGAATAGGGTTGTTGGCTAATTAAAAAATATAATTACAAACTAAAATCAGATTATTGCAAATAGAGATATTTCAATAATAAGCAGTAAAGAGAATGAGAGATAGAGAATGCAAACACAAGATTTAACGAGGTTCGGCCTTCCCACCTACGTCTTCGCCTTAAGAGCTCGCTTGGGTTTCACCAATCCATTATCACTCTCCTTCAAGGTGGAGCAGCAAACCTTTACAAATCAAGTGCCTTCAACCAACACTTGCTCAACTACACTTCCTCAAGTGCAAAGAATGGGGTTATCACCAACCCTTGATTACAAGTTTGTAGAGATGAGATTGTGTACAAAGAAAAACTCTCTTCAAGAGTGAATAACACAAAGATTAAAAGCTCAGTTCTCTTCTAATTGATTGCTCAATGAATGCTCTTAATGAATTTAGGGCTAGAAGGATGAAAACAATGAATTCTCTTGTATTGGTTATCATAAATGCATTTGAATCATTGTTTATATAGGCAATATGAATAATATGACCGTTTGGTGCAATAAATGTCGGGAAAGAGCCGTTTGGTGGCATTTAATGCCTCAACAACCTTTCAAAAACTAGCCGTTGGAGTCCTGATATCGCAAATTCAATCGACTGATTTGGCAAATCAGTTGACTGAATTGGGAATGCAGTGGACTGATTTAGGCAAAATAAGAAGACGCAACAGAGGTCTCATACTGGCCAAATGAGTCGACTGATTTGAAGAATGAGTCGACTGAAATGGACAGAAATGAACTATAATGAATATATCAAAAGTTTAAATCAATCAAGTTCATTTGTATCAACTTAGGCCTTGTTCAAATGATGAAATAAGTTTACCTAAGGGTCTTAAGGTCCATCTAAGTCAATTGAGCGATCATATGAGCAATCAAGTACATTAAAAACCTATTTCCTCACTCATAGCTATTTAAGTATCTTTATTGACGGTGTTAGCTTGGTCTTGAGTGTTTGTAGGTCTTTTGTATGCTTTCTATGCTCGTATGCTCTTATGCTTGATTGTCCATGACATCGTAAGCATGTACTTCGAGTTCCATGGTATGGATGTGCCTTTGTGCTTTATTTGGATCCATATGCTTGAGTACCTAGCTTTGATTAATATCTGACATCCAAACATTAGTACAGACATCGATCCTTTGTTATCACTCAAATCTTGGATATGCCCTTGGTTATATAACCTTAGGGCCAACAATCTCCCCCTTTTTTATGATGACAAACTATTGATGTATGAAGCAGATAAAAATATGAGATATACAATTATATGGAGCAAGCTCCCCCTCACAATATGCATAGATGAAATATAAAGCAATAGGACAAAACTTTGCAAACCAAATAAATTGAATATTAACTGTAGTTAACTGTGATTGTAGTTCAAATACAAATCCAAAAGAGTCATAAGTAAGAGTTAGATAACTGTGGTAAGCATAAGGAAAAGAAATGTGTCAAACAAGTTGTCTAAAATATTGTGTCAAAAAGTATGTCAAAAAAATACATCAATCAGAACATCTCCCCCTTTTGTTATCAGACAAAAAGCTAGGGGTCCAAGTCAATATGTTCAGGAAGGCTAGGTGCGTCCAGATCCTCAGGTGCAGGAGGTGGTAGGGGAGGTGGAGGTGCAGTGCGACGGGTATAGCGCTCGATGGCTGTCAATGAGTTGCGCACAGTGCACATATCAGTCTCTGTCCTGGCAAGATGTTGGTCCACCTGAGTCGTAAAGATATCACCATAATGCTTCAGGGTGTCCATGTCATTCTCGATCTGTGTCTGACGGTTCTCAAGAGCCAATAGACGCGTGCCAATACCATCCATGGATACCTGCAAACCCTGAATAGCGGTTAAGATGGTCTGAATGTCGGCAGAAGGGATAGTGGGCTGCTGCTATGGCTGCTGTGGAGGCTCAAATGGAGGAGGCTCGAACTCAGGAGGGGCTGTGGAGGCTCAACATCTATGCCATGCTCACCAAGCTCCTCATATTGCTGCTGTTCTTCTCTACCAGGAGGAATAGGATCATCAGCCTCCTGTTCCTCATCTGTCGCCTTATCTAGATCATCTTTCGGTACCCAACCCCGAGAGGTAAATTTGTAGTGCATTTGTTTGAGAGTCATTTCTGAGTAGGTGTTCGTGTGAGAAATGGCGACTACAACTTCCTCATCAAGAGGTATTTAGAAATGCTCAAAAACACTAGTCAAGGCGAAGCCGTAGGGGAGACTAGCCACTTTCTTCTTTTGACAATCAATGATATGGTTGGAAATGATGAAAGGCAAATCAATGGGAATAGTATTCATGATGCACCAGAAAAGAAAAATATCAAAGTATGAAACATGGTCACGTCCTCCACCCCGTGGAAGGATGTTGTACGTGATCATGTGATGAATCAATTGAGCATTGAGAGTTAGTTCTTTGGCTTTGGGTTTAAAACGGTTAACAATATCTTCGCGGCCACAGATCTGATTAAAGGCTTGCATAGGATCATAGCCTTGAAATAGAGTCCATTCGTTGGTCACAAGAATTTGATGTTGACCACGAGGAATATGAAAGATCTGGGCAAGAAGGTTTTGATCTATAGAGATAGTTTTACCACCAACTTGAGACCAAAGGATGTGATTGTTAATAAATTCAAGAGTGGTGTAGAAAATACGTACGAGATATGTATACATGGGTTTTTTTTAGAAAAATGAATGAATCCCAACCCAAAAGACAAAAATAATTCGCAATAAGAACAAAGTGCTCTTTAAAGAAATCCAAAGGGGCATATTTATCGAACACGACGGTGCGGCGACTGAAATCCTCATCAAACTTTCACTAGGCATCTAGAAAGACAAATTCCCCGCCTTCTTCTTCGTCGGGTTGTTGATCAACGGTTGGTTGCACCGAAGGAGGTGGTAGTGGAGGGTTTTGAACCCTTGGCCTTAGGTTTCGCGATGAACCTTCACCTGTGAGAGAGCGTTTGGAGGAATTCTTGGACTTGGGAACCACTTTCGTCAGGGCTTGGAAGGTTTGAGAGAGAGAGAAGTGAAAACGTTGCGGGAAGGGGTGCGATTTGAAATGAACAACCACGGGTTATATTTATAAAATTGTAGATTCAGTCGACTGATTTGGCATTTCAGTCTATTGAATTACCCTGTGAAAGAGTGCAAAGGCTACTGCCTAAATCAATAGATTGAATGTCCATTTCAGTCGACTGATTTACTCTTTAAGTCGACTGAAAGGATAATTTAGTCGACTAATTTACCTAGTAGGTGAAAGTAAATGTAGGACCAAATTCGGTGGACTGAATAGTCATTTCAGTCGACTTAATTGCCCATTCAGTCGACTGAATTGACTTTTCAGTCGACTTAATCACTTGGTAATTCAGTTATAGTCAAAATTTGTAGAGTGTGTGAGTGAAATGCAATGTATTAAGTATAAAACAACAAAGTATATCTTAAATAAGAATAGAAAAATAAATATATGCATCAATTCACTACATCATGCATTAAACACATGCCAAATTCTCTTTTAATGATGTTAAAACGGTCTTTTTGAAGTGGTTTGGTAAAGATATCGGCCAATTGATGGTCGGTACTTACGAAATCAATCTCAACATCACCTTTTTGGACATGATCACGAATAAAATGATGTATTATCTCAATGTGCTCAGTCTGTAAGTGTTGTATGGGGTTCTTAGTCAAGTTGATAGCACTAGTATTGTCACATTTAATGGGAATGTGATCAAAATGAAGTCCATAGTCCTCAAGTTATTATTTCATGTACAACACTTGTGCACAACAACTACCGGCCGCAATATATTCTCGGCTTCGGTGGTTGAGAGTGCAGCCGATGTTTGTTTCTTACTAAACCATGATACTAGTGAATGTCATAGAAAATGGCAAGTCCCACTAGTGCTCTTGCGATCATCTTTGCCATCGGCAAAGTCCGCATCAGAATAGCTCAACATATCAAACGATGTATACTTAGGAAACCATAAACTAAGGTTAATTGAGCCACTTAAGTATTTAAAGATACGCTTAATGGTTAGCATGTAAGATTCTTTAGGACATGATTGAAATCTAGCACAGAAGCAAACACTAAACATAATATCGGGTCTACTTGCGGTTAAATAGAGCAAACTACCAATCATACCTCTATACTTCTTTTGATAAACACTTTTACCTTTTCATCCTTGTCAATTTTGAGAGAGGTGCTCATGGGAGTAGGAAATTCTCTTCTATCTTCCAAACCATACTTTTTGAGTAGATCTTTGATATATTTGGATTGATTGATGAAAGTTCCTTCCTTTGTTTATTTGATTTGAAGTCCAAGGAAAAATGTTAATTCTCCCATCATGCTCATCTCAAATTCTTCCTGCATAATCTTAGAAAATTCTTTGCAAAGATTCTCATTAGTGGATCCAAAAATGATGTCATCAACATAGATTTGAACTAAAAGCATATCATCATCAATAGTTTTAATGAAAAGTGTGATGTCAAGTTTTCCTCTCTTAAAACCATTTTTAAGTAGAAAACCACTAAGTCTTTCATACCAAGCTCTAGGAGCTTGTTTCAAACCATACAAAGCTTTTCTTGGTTTAAAACCATGATTTAGGAATTCATGACTTTCAAAACCGAGAGGTTGTTTGACATAAACTTCCTCTTCTATGAAACCATTTAAAAATGCACTCTTGACATCCATTTGAAACAATTTAAAATCTTTATGACATGCCTATGCAAGTAACATTCTTATGGCTTCATGTCTAGCTACTGGAGTATAGGTTTCATCATAATCTATACCTTCTTGTTGATGATAACTTTGGGCTACAAGTCTAGCATTGTTTCTAGTAACAACTCCGGATTCATCTTTTTTGTTTCTAAATACCCATTTAGTTCCAATTACTCCATGGTCGTGTGGTCTAGGTACCAAGGTCCAAACCTTGTTCCTTTCAAATTGGTTGAGTTCTTTTTGCATAGCAAGGATCCATAATTCATCATTTTCAGCCTCATTAATATTTTTAGGTTCAATTTGAGATAAAAATGTAAGATGATCACATATATTTCTCATGGAAGAACGAGTTCTTACTCCACGTGAGGTTTCACTTAAGATTTGATCTTTAAGATGATTCTTCAAAAATTTCTAAGTCTTGGTGACATCCGGATGAGGTGGAGTGTCTTCAATTTCTACTTCTTCTTTCGATTTCTTGACTTCAATGGCTTCATCTCCTTCCTTCTCTTTGCTCTTGTCTTGTGAGTCTTGCTTGTTATTTAGGTTCAAGGTTTCAACTTGTTCTTGCAAACTTGTACCCATATCATCATCATCATCCACATGTCTCTTTGTGGCAAGAGGGTTAGTTTCATTAAATACTACATGCATTGATTCTTGAACGGTTAATGTTTTCTTGTTAAACACTCTATATGCCTTACTTTTCATAAAATAATCAAGAAATACACTTTCATCAGATTTAGAATCGAATTTGGAAAGTTTATCTCTATCATTTAATATAAAGCATTTACAACCAAAAACTCTAAAATAACTTATGTTAGGCTTCTTATCATTTTATAATTCATAAGGAGTCTTACCAAGTTTAGATTTTAATAGCACTCTATTCATTACATAGCATGCGGTATTAACGGCCTCGGCCCAAAAGTATTGAGGTAAAAAGTGTTCATTAAGCATGGTTTTAAATATTTCTTCAAGTGTTCTATTCTTTCTTTTAACCACACCATTTTGTTGAGGAATTCTAGGAGCAGAGAAATTGTGACCAAAACCATTCTCATCTCAATATAGTTCAATATCCTTATTGACAAATTCGCTCCCCCTATCATTCCTAACATGTGTAATAGTATAGCATTTCTCATTTTGGACTCTTCTACAATATGTAATAAATGTAGCATGAGTCTCATCTTTATATGCAAGGAAGAACACCCATGTATATCTAGAGTAGTCATCAACAATTACAAATGTATAGTGCTGTCACACCCCATTTTTGTCACCTTAGCTAAGACATATCATTTCATGTAGGGTTTTGAGTTCTTTTCGAGTCTAGTCTTTTGCATTGAGTTTCTATGGCGTTGAATATCATGAGTATGAATTTCGAAGTGATTTGGAGTTCATTTTGATAGTCAATAAGAACTTTTGCGACTTTAAGGGCATAATCATCTTTTAAGCCATATATTTTCCATTTGACCTTGAAATGAATCCCGAGTCATTCCCTTGAGTTCATATGAGTACATAGAGTCTATATATAGGTTCAATTTCATGAATTAATGGTTTAAGATCGATTCGGCTTATAATGGTTCGGGTTGGCTAAAAGACCCTTTCTTGGTTTGCTCAAATTGACTCAGAAGAACCACTCAATTTTTTCTCATTTAACTTCAATTGGGCTTTATTTACATCCTAGATATGTTTAGAAAGATCAAATTTCGATTAGGAAAGCATTTGGTTCGACCTTGTGTACAAACCCAACTTAGTAACGGTGAGACACCATGGTTAATGACCTTTTTAAAACCTAATCATGCACCCATGGTTGAGGATTTTTGTCCTAAAATGCTTAGAAATGTGTTCCCCTTCGAAACACGGTCGTTTTGGCTTTTATTTCGTCAAAATTGGACTTAATTTGAACATTTTAGGACTTCTGAAGCAAGTAGGAGTCAAAACTAGAGCAAAATGAGAGAGCCCTCAGGTGGGGCTGGACGATTAGCCATCCAAGCCCAGACGGCTAAGCATCTAGGCCTAGTTGGTCACCCGAGGACTCCGTCTTCAAATAGAATTCTGACTCTTCTCTCCCTCTTTTGACGGTTTCCTCCGCCATTACAACTTGTTTTCTCTTAAGAGTGTGTAAGTTTGAGTTGTTTGAGCACTAAGAGAGTCTCTAATAACCCTAAGATCATTATTTAATGAATTAATCTTAGCCATTGGTTTAGGAGGTCAGTTCTCTATATAAAGGACATGATATTCAGCACATAGGGGAGGTAAATTGCATTTTACACTTAGAGAGAGAGGGAGTTACGAGTTTGGAGAGCTAGAAGGACATCAAGAGGAGGCTCTTCAACCCAAGCAAGCAAGAGAAGAAGGAGTTTGAAGACAAGGAAGATTCTACAAGAGGTAAGCACTCTTCTTGAATGCTGAACATGGGCTTTCTCCTTCTCCTTCTCCTTCTTCTTCTTCTTCTATGATAGTTTTAGTGCATGATGTAACTCCACATGTTAGGATAGTTCAATGTTTTTAGGATGTATTATGAATGATTTTGAGATGGTTTATGGCTTTATATGCTTGATAATCCCTGGTTTACTAAGGATTGGATAGTGTTATTCTTATTATCCTCTTAAATCATGCATAGTTCATATGTCTAGGTTGCTGTGATTATTGTCATGAGTTGATGCTCCTGTTAGTTAATATATATGATATGAATGATATTCATGATGATTTGAGCATGTGTTAGAGTCTTTTCGTAGGTTTTTATGCATAGTTGTGAGATTAGGGTTTCGATAACCCAAAAATCACACAGGTTTTATACAGCATGCTTAGCTTAACTCTGTGAGTAGTTTCTTTTCATAGTCATTCTATATATGCTGCATATAGTTGAATTATGCTAGGTTTGCATTCATATAGTAGATTTTATAGGGTTTTTAGAGATATTATCCTTTTCTAGGGATAATTATCCTTTTCGTTAAGTAAGGTTTTGCATGAGAGATTTCTGTGATGTGTTTAAGCATGAAATCACTTCTATTGCATTCTAATATATATATTTTACATAGGATATGATGATTGCACCTCCCTATAGTGACTTTTTTACGTGAAATTATCTCAGGATAGTTTCGCTTAAGAAAGCTCACCGTAGGAAGGCCTATTTTCATATTTTACATAAAATATCATCTTTTTGGTTAGAATGGGCTTTGCTATCATGTTTATTGATATTATTGGAGTCTCTTATGATTGTTAGTGTGTCTTTGGTAGGTTTTTTTATGCATGTTAGTCAGGTCATTGCATGTAGAATTGAGTAAGGGTCCTTAGTTATTCATTATTCTTGTTGTTTGCATGATGAATGGATGATTTTAGGCCTTGTCATGGTTTTGTCTAGATTAGTATATTGTTCTCCTTGCACGGTTTTGTGCACTTGTAAGGGTGCAAACAGGTACAATGCTTGTCCTATTGCAAATAGAGCTGCTATTGCTAATGCTTGGAGCTTTTGCGCTCAGGTAAGAAGGGTATGAAGTGCCCTAATTCACTTTTCTTTTCTTTCTTTTCTCCCTCCTAGGGTTCTTTCCACCCCTTTTTTCAAAAAAGATTCTATCTTTTACTAAATTTTGATTGAGAATCATTTGTCTTTAAAAGCCGCAATGAAAGGAAACCTAAGGTTTACCATAACTCTCTATTAAGATTTAACCCTGTTCTTTTCGAACTACGTGGACTTTGATCCATGTATTTCGCTGCATGGTATGTAGGCGCTCGTTTTGAGGCTCAAGTCTGTTCTAGGATCCAAGTATTCTAGGCCTTTTCTTTTCTTTTCTTCTTTTTCTGTTTTATCTTATTTGTTTGATTATGGATGAGATGATTGGATGGAATATATGTTATGCATGCTACCTTGTGATGATATATGATGATATTTGAGTGAAAAAGATTTTAAGTTAGCCCAATCAAATTAAGAGACAAACTCGGGTGATGTGGGTCCCTATGGGCTTTGCCCAGAACCTTTCCACATCGTAACTTAGCCCCCGAATCCAATTTTCTGGTTTTAAGGACTTTGCTTTTCCTTTAATGGGGTCATGTGGTTTTGAAAATAAAACATTTTTGTGGTTTTCCTCTTTTTCCTAAAAAATGAGGTGGCGACTCCTTTTTGTTTGTTGTCTTTTAATCTCGTACCAATTTATTCTCGCCAAAACCCCCTTGTGGGCGCCGCACTTTTTTCATGGGTTCATAGTTTGGCGATTTCACTGGGGATATCGAGGGCTAGACTCATTTAATTTGATTGGACTAAATTAATTTCTTTATTGTTTAATAAAATCAATCATTTGCATCCGTTTGATTGTGTGCTTTCATTTATTGCATTGTGTGCGCAATTGTTGCATGATCACTTGATTGTCCCTCGATATATCCTTGCTAAATGATAGCCTAGTTCGACCTTGGTTTTCCTGATTCTATGTGTTGGGCGAAGCTATCAAACTTCTCTTGCCAAGTACCCTTGGGCTTGCCCTTGGGTATATCAAATGGATCAATCACGTACTACTGGACCCACGCGGCATTCCTGATGTCATATGTGGTTAGGTATAAAGATTGATACAAGCAAAGTTGAGGACCCTAGCCTACCCTCTTAAAAGAAGGAATTGCATGTAATGGGCCTTCTAGGACACCGTTGGATCACTTATATGCACACACATTGTTGTGATGATATGCTATCGTGTTTGTAATGTGTTGCCATGCTTTGTTGATTGAGTGGGTAATTAAAGGAAACTTTACATCTTACATCCTTAATACATACCCTTCCCCATGACCCCCGCAAGGGTAATTGGTTAAGATAACTAATTAAGGGTGTACGTTGTAAAAATTTTGAGATAATTATGGAAGCTTAGGATGGACCCTTAGGCTGAAAAATTGAGTGTTTGCCCTATGTTAGAGGGAGAGACGTGTTGGCTTAGATCCGTAATCAACAAGGGCGCCTAGTCAGTACTGATTCTGTCACCGAGTCGAATATGGCCGAGGAAAGAACTAGCAACCGGGGTTTCAACCTTAAGGCCACTTTGAAAGCTATCATGGAAAAGCTTGACTACACTGCCAGGTATCCGAGACCGCACTCAAGATGGCTCAAGACATTCAACAGAAGAACTCTGAACCTGAATCTAGGGCCCGCGTCACTAACAACAATCAAGGATCCAATGATTCTGAATCTGCTGAGGAACCATTAGGAAAGGGGGGAGAACCGCCTATGACCAAGGAAGGAGAAACCAAAGCCACATCAAGAGAGAACTCAACCATCCTGGAAAACAAGGTCAAGGCCTTAGAACGAACTCTGAAGGGAATCTGTAGATCTGATGATATGGTGGACATCCGTACTTTGTCCTTGTTCCCAAAGGCTCGCATTCCGCTACAGTTTAAGATGCCAGAATTGGAAAAATTCGATGGGATAGGCTGTCCTAAGACCCACCTCAAGATGTATGTGCGAGCTATGCACCCTCGAGGGGCGAACGATGAGTTATTGGCTCAAATGTTTCACGAGTCATTAACGAGTTCCGCCTTGAAACAGTTTTTGTCATTGGAGGAGAACAAAACCAAGACTTGGGAGGATGTGTGCAATGCATTTACGGACCACTACAAGTATAACACCGAAGTGGATGTCACGTGAAGGGACTTGGAAACTACTAAGCAAGGGGCTAATGAGACTTTCTCCGCCTTTATCACTAGGTGGAGACAAAAGGCTTCCAAAATGATGGATAGATCGAATAAGGAAGATCAAATTCAGTTGGTGGTGAAGAATTTGTTGCCCATGTATCACAAGAACCTCTTTGCTCACTACTTTCTGAACTTAAAGGCTCTTGTTGGGGCTGGTACACAGGTTGAAGATGCAATTGCTGATGGAATAATCAAAACAGAGGAGGTCCAAAGGAGTCGAAGGACAAATTTCGGAGGAAAAACCAATGCTGAGGTTAATACCATTACCCAACCCGCTCGCCCTTTCTCCCTAAATGATTCCACTTCACCTCGTCAATTTACCGAGCTATACATGCCACTCGAAAGAGTTTTTGAAATGCTGAAAAGCCATGACTTCTTGAAACCCCTCGACCCAAGGCTTCCACCAAACCCATTGCCCAAGAACTACAATGAAAATGAGTATTGCAAGTTCCACCAAACCAAAGGCCATCCAACGAACCGTTGCTATCGCCTCCGTTATGAGATTTAAGATTTGCTTGACAAGCAAATCATTTCACCACCCACTGCACTAAATCGCCCAAATATCACTCGAAATCCCTTCCCCACTCACAATATGCCTCCTCCCAATAACATAAATGCCATCGAGCTTGACTCATCCTAATCCCGTCAACCCATAAGGCAATACACACCATTTCCCATGACCTTGACTCAAGTTTTCCACCAATGTTGGGATAAAGGGCTCATATTGCCACACTATCCAAAGTCGAGACCTTCGACTCCTCACCAATTCTGCTTGTACCATCAGGCGCCCGGGCATGATACGGAGGATTGTGTTATATTGAAAAATGTAGTTCAAGACCTTATCGACCAAAAGGTTTTAGTATTGCTAAGGAAATCCGTTCAGCGACAATTGAAAGAAAGGTTCGATGCAGGAAATCCTAAAGTAGGTTTGCTAGGAGAGTCATCCGGAAAGTTTGATTACTATGTACTCTACCCCGACCCCACCCCTGATGAGCCTATAATCCCCACAGGTTGGGATGAGTTACCAGAGGAAGTTCAAACGGAGGAGATTGACATGATCACATGGGATGATCTCATGAGTGACGTAGGTGAGTTTGACGATATGTGGATGAGCAATAACGAGGTAGAGCACATAACTAGAGGGGGTTGCCATTTCAAGCCTCCGCACCTAGAATCTGACAACCCATTGGGAGATTTGGAAGGTAATCGCCACCTCGACTTGTAAGAAGAGGAGGACGAAGTGCTTAGGCAATTGAAGAAGACTAATGCCAACATCACTATATGGGGTTTGCTCAGGGCCTCTTACAGGCACAGGCAGACCATCTTGAAGTTGCTCAACCAGATACAGGTTCCCGTTAACACATCTCCAGAAAATTTGGTGAACTTGGTGAATCCTATCACGACCCAAATTAATTAAGCCGTGATCAATATTAATAAATCTAGTTTAATTAAGAAAATCATTTAGGAAGCACGTGAATGGCACGTGTTAGAAAATCGGTAATTTCAATAAAAATTTCGGCATGACCCATTCGTAAATGGAACATACCGTAACAAAATCCTGTATAAAAGAGTTATAAAAATTCTTGTCATCCATCATTGGTATCATCACATGCTAAATAAACCATATGAAGAAACCTACGAAATTAAAATATTACAAACCATGAGCTATTACGTGTCTAGCGCCCATTGGCCGAATACAAAGTGTTTAGTTAATACATATCCATAAAATTAAAATTTTTCCCATCAAAGCATAGCACCTCAAGGCGAGGTTTCCCCAGCTATGAAATCATTTGAAAAAGGTTTATAAAACATAGGAGTGAGTATAAAACTCAGTAGATATAATTTTCATATAGAAATAACCAAAGCATGATAATATAACCAATTACAATCATGCTTAAAATAATTAAAACCCATGCAATGTCATGAATGATATGCGACTCATGTCCATTTAACATAATCCATAATTACTGACCACTCTCGCAGGAGTCTTCGCGCGGAAACGGAGGATTTAAACCCACCTCCAAGAGGACAACACAAGGGTTCTTACCTGGAACCGGAAAGTAGCCTCTGATTCGGGAACACAAGGGTTCCTACTTGGAACCGAAAAGTACCCAGGACCAAAGGAATGGAAAATACCGCTAAGTCCCTTGACCGCTAGTAGTCCAAAACCAATGACCCTTTAATATACTTTTACCAAGTAATTAATTAAATCCATTTCATGCATTTTATGCCAATGAATGCCATGAAAAGCTTAAAAGCCCATACACGTGTCAGTTATTCCAGAAATCAACAATATATATAATTATTCCATAATTATATAATATGTGGGAGCTATGTAAAACATGTAAAATATAGACCAACAAGAATTTGCATAGCATATATGTAACGCCCCAAAATTTATAAACCTTAACACGTACCATTTTTTATGAGCTCCATACAAATAAACATTTTCAAAAATACATTCCATTTGAAAATACAGAGTATTGCGCAGCTGCGGGTAGCGATGGTTAACCCAAAACTTATCATCAATATACACTGGCTAACTAAATGAATAAAATTACATCAGTTTGAAATAAAAATAAATGTACACGATAACTTCTCCAAATCTCGACCCCAATTCTACTACGTGCCTCCAACAATTATCACCTGAAAATATATTGGGGTGAGCGAACAACAGCCCAGTAGGAAATCTAATTCCTATACAATAAATAATGTTTCAAAAATCACATGTAAGCATTTATATATTCAAAATAATATATAAATCAAATAATACAAACTCCAAATCATCAACCTGAAATATAATCTAACTGTCAATGAAATCAACCATCATAAACCTCAAATATATCACCATCAATAATTATCACCTTGCATAAATCAAATCTTAATATATGCTTTAAAATAATCATCATTTACTATACAAGAATTAAACCCCCTACCTCAAAAATAAGTGAATAAATTGAATAATCACCATTATAGATGCATAAATCTGCTCAAAAATATAAAATCCATACTCGCATGTGTGATCAAAACTCCCTTGATCCGGCAATTGGACCGTCGGCCCTCTACCTCTCTCGCTTCCCCACTGCCTACTCATTACTCTCCTCCTCTTCTCCCTTCTCTATTTATTTCTTTCTCCCATTCTCTCTTTCTCCCGTCCCTTTCTCCTTTTCTCTCTCTTCATTTATTTCTTCTTCTTATTTTCTACACCTACCGCCATCTTTCTTCCTGCCACCTTTTCTTCTTTTCTTCCTTCTTTTCCCCTCTTCCCACGCCACTTTTCCTTCCTTCTTTATTTCTTCTTTGACTATTCTTCTCTTCTTTTTCTTCTTTCTTCTTTCTTTTCTTATTCCACCGAAAACTAATCTTTATTCTCTTCTCTTTTTTCCTTTCTTTTTTTTTTTCTAATTTGTTTCTTTCTTCTTTTTGTCTTTTCCTTCCTCCTATATATATATATATATCTCAAAATTTAATCATTTTTTTTTCCATCCAAAGCAACTTAATGCAATGTCT
The DNA here is from genome assembly GCA_039720395.1 of Liquidambar formosana. Taxonomy (NCBI): domain Eukaryota; kingdom Viridiplantae; phylum Streptophyta; class Magnoliopsida; order Saxifragales; family Altingiaceae; genus Liquidambar; species Liquidambar formosana. Next base: position 11,359,729 of record CM077827.1, read on the forward strand.
CCCAACATCCAATTAACCTCAAAAATATTTAAAATTATTCTCTTGTATACAATTCCACTGAATATACACGTAAAATAAATCAATAAATATTCAGGGTATTACATTCTACCACCCTTAAAATAAATTTCGTCCTCGAAATTTGAATAGCCTCAGATCAAATACTTATTGGTTATACCATTATGCTTCCGCTGCAAAACTCTGATTTTAAAAGAGCTCATAAATCAAACAAAAATTTTCCATTCTTAAGAAAACAATTTTCTAAAAGAAAACAATTTTCTAAAACAGTAAGGTATTGTATTTTCTCATCAAGAATTTCAAATAAACCACAGTACCACACACGGCACGTACTAACTCAACCATGCCACGTCATAATAAAACAATACCTTCACTTTTCCCAGATCTTGGACTTGTCCACTTCTGATGTGAAATATGTGACTCATCCCTCAACCTCACCCTCACCTTATTGAGCCTATTGGGACTCTTGAGACTGTTGGTTCACTCAACCTCACCCTCACCCTCACCCATCTTGGGCCTATTAGGACTGTTGGTCCTATTGGGACTATTGCCACATCATCTCCCATCCAAAAGTCAGAGTCGTCCTTAGCTCTGATACCAAATTGTAACGCCCCAAAATTTATAAACCTTAACACGTACCATTTTTTATGAGCTCCATACAAATAAACATTTTCAAAAATACATTCCATTTGAAAGTACAGAGTATTGCGCAGCTGCAGGTAGCGATGGTTAACCCAAAACTTATCATCAATATACACTGGCCAACCAAATGAATAAAATTACATCAGTTTGAAATAAAAATAAATGTACACGATAACTTCTCCAAATCTCGACCCCAATTCTACTATGTGCCTCCAACAATTATCACCTGAAAATATATTGGGGTGAGCGAACAACAGCTCAGTAGGAAATCTAATTCCTATACAATAAATAATGTTTCAAAAATCACATGCAAGCATTTATATATTCAAAATAATATATAAATCAAATAATACGAACTCCAAATCATCAACCTGAAATATAATCTAACTGTCAATGAAATCAACCATCATAAACCTCAAATATATCACCATCAATAATTATCACTTTGTATAAATCAAATCTTAATATATGCTTTAAAATAATCATCATTTACTATACAAGAATTAAACCCCCTACCTCAAAAATAAGTAAATAAATTGAATAATCACCATCATAGATGCATAAATCTGCTCAAAAATATAAAATCCATACTTGCATGTGTGATCAAAACTCCCTTGATCCGGCAACTGGACCGTCGGCCCTCTGCCTCTCTCGCTTCCCCACTGCCTACTCGTTACTTTCTTCCTCTTCTCCCTTCTCTATTTATTTCTTTCTCCCCTTCTCTCTTTCTCCCGTCCCTTTCTCCTTTTCTCGCTCTTCATTTATTTCTTCTTCTTATTTTCTACACCTACCGCCATCTTTCTTCCTGCCACCTTTTCTTCTTTTCTTCCTTCTTTTCCCCTCTTCCCACACCACTTTTCCTTCCTTCTTTATTTCTTCTTTGACTATTCTTCTCTCCTTTTTCTTCTTTCTTCTTTCTTTTCTTATTCCACCGAAAACTAATCTTTATTCTCTTCTCTTTTTCCTTTCTTTTTTTTTTTCTAATTTGTTTCTTTCTTCTTTTTGTCTTTTCCTTCCTCCTATATATATATATATATATATATATATATATCTCAAAATTTAATCATTTTTTTTCCATCCAAAGCAACTTAATGCAATGTCTCCCAACATCCAATTAACCTCAAAAATATTTAAAATTATTCTCTTGTATAGAATTCCACTGAATATACATGTAAAATAAATCAATAAATATTCAGGGTATTACAATATACATCCAAAATAAACCAAAATATAACGAGTATATCAACCCATATACTCCCAAATGTAATATTCTTAAATATAGGGTTATGTAAACTAGACCCCTCAGTACATGCATTACAAAATATACATGATAGTCTACCCAAATATCACGTAAACTCGTAAATAACACCCAAAATACATTTTTATCTAACATATATGGGCTTATATACTAACCCATTATCATCCCTACGGTTAAAACCCATGAAAATTACACCTACCTCAAATATGTTGTACCCAACGTGGAGAAAATGTGTTGGGAGGGTCGGATCTGAGCCTAGAATGCAAGAATAAGCTTTAAACTCCACAGATCAGGTTTGAATCATCTCCAAGCACGTGTAGATCTTCAAATCCAGCTCCTAGAACGTGAATCCAAGCGTTGATATGAGGTAAGAGAGTCAAAAACCCATGCATGCAAGAGAAAAATGTGATTTTATCTCTTCAAACACTTCCTTTCTCTCTCCTATCTTTCCTCTCTCTCTCTCTCTTCTTTTCTCAAGTTCTCTAACTCTCAAAATGCTGAAAATGGGGGTTAGAGTCGTGATATGTGGGTTTTAAAAGGGGTGAGGGGCACATGCGTCATTTGACGCAAAAAAAATTGCAAAATCCGCGATGCACGATCAATCGTGGGTTAAGGGCACGATCGATCATGAAAAACAGAAGCAAAAATGCATTTTCGAGGCACCTATGATTGATCGTCCTCAGGGCAGAATCGATCGTCCCCAAGGTAGGATCGATCGTCCCCAAGTCAGGATCGATCGTCCCCAAGGTAGGATCGATCGTCCCCAAGTCAGGATCGATCGTCCCTTACTGAAAATGCCCAGTAACTCAGGCAAATGTGTATAAACTTCTATAGTACACACCACTGCCTTATTTTCATTAAAAACATTTAAGTAAAAGGAAGAATAAAAGAATGGTTACTTTAAGTTATTTAATGAAAATAAGCAAATAACCCCCCATTTGAATCCAAATAAAATATCAAGAAAATTAAATTCCAAGTATATCAAAATCTCATTTTCAAGTTTTAGTACAAAATCCGACTCCCGACAGATTTTTCAAAAACAAACGTACGAGGAACCTGATCGAATCGCGGTAATAAAATCCCATAAAATCACAGATGTCTTATAATATTATAAACTTCCATTACCGCAAAAAATTATCTTTAAAAACGAAGTTTTATGAAAATTCATTTTTTCCCAACACTTAGCCAAATTTTAGCAGTATAAAAGTGTGAAATCGTAAACACAACAACATCACACACATGCAATACACACGCGTGACAATACCCGACAAATCAACTGAAGTACATGCAAATTATGCATTAAAGGTGAGATTATCCTAATTAAATGACACGGGTATTACAATTCCTCCCTCCTAAAAGTGAATTCGTCCTTGAATTCAAATCATACCTTAATTGTCAAATAGATATGGATAGGTTTCACGCATGAACCATTCTAGTTCGCAAGTAGCTTCTTCCTCGCCATGATGGTTCCATAATACTTTTACCAAAGGGATAGTCTTTCCACGTAAGACCTTCTCACGATAATCTAAAACCCGGATAGGATATTCTGCATAGGTGGCATCTTCCTCCACTTCAATATCTTGCTAATCAATCACATGAGATGGATTGTGAACATACTTGCGTAACATGGACACATGGAACACATTGTGCACTTTACTAAATGCAATGGCAATGCCAACTCATAAGCATTGAGACCTCTAGTGCCAATGATCCTAAATGGTCCAATGAAACGTGGTGCAAGCTTTCCCTTCTTGCTAAAACAAAACACTCCTTTTCGGGGTGACACTTTCAACATTACAAAGTCTCCAAGTTGAAAGGTCAAAGGTGTTTGTCGCTTATCAGCATAGCCCTTGTACCTACTTTGAGCTGTCTTAAGTCGCTCTCTGATGAGTTTGACTTTATCTGTGGTCTCTTGAATCAACTCTAGTCCCAGTAAAGTTCCTTCACCGATCTCTGCCCAACACATAGGAGATCTACACGGTCTCCCATACAACGCCTCGAAAGGTGCCATCCCGATGCTAGCTTGAAAGCTGTTATTGTAAGAAAACTCGGCCAGAGCCAAGTGTTCTTGCCAACTTCCCTTAAAGTCCAAAACACATGCTCGCAACATATCCTCCAAGATTTGATTAATACGCTCAGTCTACCCATCTGTCTGTGGATGATAGGCTGAACTAAGGTGTAATCGAGTACCCAACTCCCTTTGTAAACTCTGCCAAAACTGAGAAAGGAAATGAGGATCTCTATTAGATACAATTGATTTGGGGACTCCATGCAAACGTATTATCTCTTTGATGTACAACCGAGCCAACTCCTCAGTTGAGTCAGTCGATCGCACAACCATAAAGTGAGCGGTCTTGGTGAAATGGTCTACTACCACCCAAATAGTGTCATGACCTCTCTGAGTACGTGGCAAACCACTGATGAAATCCATCGTGATTTCCTCCCACTTCCACTGAGGCGGCGGTAAAGGCTGCAATTGCCCAAAAGGCTTCCTATGGTCAGCTTTAACCTGCTGACACGTATAACATTTGGCAACAAATCTTGCTACGTCACACTTTATACCTTTCCACTAGAATTGCCTTTTCAAGTCTCTATACATCTTATTATTGCCTGGATGAATAGAAAACTTCAATCGATGAGCAAGACTAAGAACTTCTTCCTTAATCTTCTCATTACATGGAACTGCAAGTCTATTCTGGTACCTCAAACCACCATTAGGATCTATGGTCCATCCAGATACATCTTCACCATTCAGTAATCTACCACGGATATCCACCAACTTGGGATCTTTATATTGAGCTTTCACAATCTTAGGGATAGGGTAAGGTCTCACCAAATTATAGACACATTCTTTACCTGCCAAACCACCAATAAACAAGTTATGGTTACACAAGGTATTCACCATCCTCCAATGGTGGACAGAAATACTATATAAATTCCCACAAGACTTCCTGCTCAAAGCATCTGCCACTATATTAGCCTTCCCAGGGTGATACTTTAATTCAAAATCATAATCCTCTAAATACTCCACCCACCTTCTTTGCCTGAGATTCAAATCCCTCTGGGTAAAGATATACTTCAAACTTTTGTGGTTAGAAAAGACCTCAAACTTCTCACCATACAAATAACATCTCCAAAGCTTCAGTGCAAACACTACAGTTGCAAGTTCTAAGTCATGAGTAGGATAATTCATCTCATGCGGCTTCAACTGTCTAGAACCGTATGCAACAACTCTCTCAGTCTGCATCAACACACATCCCAATCCACTCAAGGATGCATCACAATACACAGTATACCCCAACCCACTAGTTGGAATAATCAAAATGGGTGCAGATGTCAGACAAGACTTCAACTCCTCAAATGCTTCCTCACAAGCATCATCCCAAACAAAGGGTACATCTTTCCTGGTCAACCTCGTAAGAAGTGCAGCAATGCTAGAGAAACCTTCTACAAATCTCTGATAATAACCCGCTAAACCTAAGAAACTGCGAACCTCTGTCACGTTCCTGGGTCTAGGCCAGTTCAAAATAGCTTCAACCTTGGACGGGTCTACTGCAATACCTTCTTCAGATACTATGTGTCCCAAAAACTTCACTTGGTTCAACCAAATGTTACACTTCTCCCACTTGGCATACAACCTATGCTCTCTCAAAGTCTGCAATACAATTGCTAAATGATGCGTGTGTTCCTCTTGAGTCCTTGAATATACCAAAATATCATCAATAAATACAACCACAAATTGATCTAGATAAGGACGAAACACTCGATTCATTAGATCCATAAAAGCTGCAGGTGCATTGGTCAAACCAAAAGGCATCACCAAGAACTCATAATGACCATATCAAGAATTAAAAGCGGTCTTCTCAACATCCTCACCTCGAACAAGCATCTAATGATAACCAGAATGCAAGTCAATCTTGGAAAAGAACTAGGACCCGCATAACTGGTCAAATAAATCATCAATACGAGGCAATGGATACTTGTTCTTAATAGTGACCCGATTCAACTGTCTATAGTCAATACATAATCTCAAGGACCCATCCTTCTTCTTCAACAAAAGTATAGGTGCACCCCATGGTGATCTACTCTCCTGGATAAAACCTTTGGCCTTGAGTTCTTCAATCTGAGTCTTTAACTCTCTAAGCTCAATAGGAGCCATTCTATATGGCATAATAGAAATAGGTCCCGTTCCCGATTGCAAATCAATAGTAAAGTCTACCTCCCTCCTAGGGGGCAAACCTAGTAATTCATCTGGGAATACATCAAGAAATTCCCGTTCAACGGGAATGTGGTGGGGATGTATACCCTCAGCATCTTCACCCTTGATTGCAGCTAGAAAACTCAAATAACTACTCTTCTTGAAACGCCGAATCTGGATATCAAACAAGATATCCGGATGGAGAGTAAGTCTATCTCCTTAGAAAGAGAAAACTTCACCACTAGAATTATGGAAAGTTACCTTCTTCTTGTAACAATCCATCACAGGTCTATAATTGGCTAACCAATCCATGCCAATGATGATATCATAACCAGATAAATCTAAAATGATGAGATCTATCAACATCTCCTGGCCCATAATGTTAATACAACACTCTCGGCAAATATAACTAGTCATGAAATAATTCCCTAGAGGAGTATCTACTTCCAATGTAAAACCCAAATCATTATACTTTAATTCCAAAGTATTAGCAAACGACGAAGAAATAAATGAATGTGTGGATCCCAGATCAAACAAAACTTTAGCCCATACTCTAAAGATTAGGAATGTACCTTCAACCACTGCATTAGAAGCTCCTTCTTCCTGGCGATGCATAGCAAACACTCGCTCATGCTGACGGTTACCCTGTCCTCTTCTACTGCCACCTCCACCTCCACCGTGCCCCTGGCGGTTCTGGGGTTGCTGACCATATCCCTGTAGTGGCTGTTGTTGTTGCTGCGGTGGTTGGTATTGAGGTTGTGGGTACTGGGGTGGTTAATAATATTGCTGTTGGTACAGTTGGGTGATGTGTTGTTGTCTATAATATGGGGGTGGCATGAAATAGGACTGAGAATGCACTGGCATTGGTGATTGTCCCTGATAACCATATCCTTGCTGGGAGAAATATGGTGGTGGGGAATTCACAGATGGTTGCCGGGAAGATAATGAACCCCCAATCAAAAGTGGACAATTGGGTTTGATATGCCCCTTCTACTTGTAGTGAAAACAAGTCTTCTGGGTCCTGTTACTTCCACTGGAACTACTACTACTACTATTCTTTCCTGGTTGTGGTTGTTTGAACTGAATCCCTTTAGGACGAAGATTGGGATTAGTTCCAGAACCTCTACCTTGCTGTTGTGGCTTCTTCCCTGATCCAGAACCACTAGCACTATTCTTCCGTGGTTGTGGATTATTCCTTCTGCGCTCTCTCTCTAGAGCCCTGTCTTCTCTATAGCCCAAGTGTTCCTCTTTAGCAGCTAAAATAGAACTCACAAGTCTTTTGAAATCATTAATCATTAAATGATTCACCTTGCCTTGTAGAATACGATTCAAACCCCACTCATATCTCCTACACTTTTCTTTCTCATCCGTATTCATTCCCACAGAAAATCTACATAACTCCACAAACTTGGAGGTATACTGTTGAGCAGTCATCTCCCTTTGCTTCAAATTCATTAATTCCCGGATCTTGTTGTTCTTGAAGGCTTCTGGATAAAAGTTATCATTGAACTTGGACTCAAATTGCTCCCAAGTCATAGCTCCCAACTCCTCAGGTGAACCTTGGCTAGTCCACCAATCCTCAGCCATGTCAATAAACAGGCTAGAGGCAAATTCCACCCAATAAGATTTGGGTATGCGGGCTAAGTTCAAATTAGCTTTCACCCTACGAATCTATTTGTCATCCTTAGCTGGGTCGTGGTCCCCATCAAACCTGGAAGGTTTGACCTCACGAAACTCCTTCCTCAATAGTGACTTCTGAGTCATCTCCACCAACTCTGGGTCCTGGTTCCGATAAGTATTAGTGGCTAAATTAGCCTGCAATCCTTGCATAGCAGCAAAAAGGGCATCCAACTGAGCCAGATTGAAATTTTCTTGTATAGGTGGAAGGTTTGTAGCTTGTTCCCCAACTAGAACCTGTAGTGGGTCTTGTACGTTGGCTTCAGCCTCAGCTCATGCTTGTGCTTCAGCTTCAGCCTGAGCCCGGACTTCAGCGGCACGACGACTGTTACGAGTGTTCCTCGGCATTCTAATAGACATAAACAAACTATCATATATGCCATAGATAGAAATTAGTTCTCTAGTGTGTGCTATATTATACCACGTGCATACTAAATCATTAACACCCAATATATTATCCAACATGTGTAACCTAACATGTTTCTAGGTTCGCATAAAACACAAACAAGTTCTCAATCAATATGTTATTATCCCTACATGTTAATAATAATTACACAGGTATACTCCTATATGGACCTACTAGCAAGCTCTGATACCAAAAAGAATTGTCACAACCCAAATTAATTAAGTCGTGATCAATATTAATAAATCTAGTTTAATTAAGAAAATCATTTAGGAAGCACGTGAATGGCACGTGTTAGAAAACCGGTAATTTCAATAAAAATTTCGGCATGACCCATTCGTAAATGGAACATACCGTAACAAAATCCTATATAAAAGAGTTATAAAAATTCCTGTCATCCATCATTGGTATCATCACATGCTAAATAAACCATATGAAGAAACCTACGAAATTAAAATATTACAAACCATGAGTTATTACGTGTCTAGCGCCCATTAGCCGAATACAAAGTGTTTGGTTAATACATATCCATAAAATTAAAATTTTTCCCATCAAAGCATAGCACCTCAAGGCGAGGTCTCCCCAGCTATGGAATCATCTGAAAAAGGTTTATAAAACATAGGAGTGAGTATAAAACTCAGTAGATATAATTTTCATATAGAAATAACCAAAGCATGATAATATAACCAATTACAATCATGCTTAAAATAATTAAAACCCATGCAATGTCATAAATGATATGCGACTCATGTCCATTTAACATAATCCATAATTACCGACCACTCCCGCAGGAGTCTTCGCGCGAAAACGGAGGATTTAAACCTACCTCCAAGAGGACAACACAAGGGTTCCTACCTGGAACCGAAAATTAGCCTCTGATTCGGGAACACAAGAGTTCCTACCTGGAATCGGAAAGTACCTAGGACCAAAGGAATGGAAAACACCGCTAAGTCCCTTGACCGCTAGTAGTCCAAATCCAATGACCCTTTAATATACTTTTACCAAGTAATTAATTAAGTCCATTTCATGCATTTTATGCCAATGAATGCCATAAAAAGCTTAACAGCCCATACATGTGTCAGTTATTCCAGAAATCAACAATATATATAATTATTCCATAATTATATAATATGTGGGAGCTATGTAAAACATGTAAAATATAGACCAACAAGAATTTGCATAGCATATACATTCAAAATAAACCAAAATATAACGAGTATATCAACCCATATACTCCCAAATATAATATTCCTAAATATAGGGTTATGTAAACTAGACCCCTCAGTACATGCATTACAAAATATACATGATAATCCACCCAAATATCACGTAAACTCGTAAATAACACCCAAAATACATTTTTATCCAACATATATGGGCTTATATACTAACCCATTATCATCCCTACGGTTAAAACCCATGAAAATTACACCTACCTCAAATATGTTGTACCTAACGTGGAGAAAATGTGTTGGGAGGGTCGGATCTAAGCCTAGAATGCGAGAATAAGCTTTAAACTCCACAGATCAGGTTTGAATCATCTCCAAGCACATGTAGATCTTCAAATCCAGCTCTTAGAACGTGATCCAAGCGTTGATATGAGGTGAGAGAGTCAAAAACCCATGCATGCAAGAGAAAAATGTGATTTTCTCTCTCCAAACACTTCCTTTCTCTCTCCTATCTTTCCTCTCTCTCTCTCCTCTTTTCTCAAGCTCTCTAACTCTCAAAATGCTGAAAATAGGGGTTAGAGTCGTGATATGTGGGTTTTAAAAGGGGTGAGGGGCACATGCGTCATTTGATGCAAAAAAATTGCAAAATCCACGATGCACGATCGATCGTGGGTTGAGGGCAAGATCGATCATGAAAAACAAAAGCAAAAATGCATTTTCGAGGCACCTATGATTGATCGTCCTCAGGGCAGAATCGATCGTCCCCAAGGCAGGATCGATCGTCCCCAAGTCAGGATCAATCGTCCCTTGCTGAAAATGTCCAGTAACTCAGGCAAATGTGTATAAACTTCCACAGTACACACCACTGCCTTATTTTCATTAAAAACCTTCTCTATTCTTTTATTCTTCCTTTTACTTTAAGTTATTCCTTTTACTTTAAGTTATTTAATGAAAATAAGCAAATAACCCCCCATTTGAATCCAAATAAAATATCAAAAAAATTAAATTCCAAGTATATCAAAATCTCATTTTCAAGTTTTAGTACAAAATTCGACTCCCAGCAGATTTTTCAAAAACAAACATACGAGGAACCCGATCGAATCGTGGTAATAGAAATGATCACGCGGAAATGCTAAAGAGGAATAAAGAGAAAGTAAAGGCTAAAGCCGAGGGAAGGGTGCCAGACCTGAGAATCTCGCCATATCGACCTACTTTGAATGGTTACTTCGTCAAAGAAGGGGATGATTTTCTATATTGCAGGTTTCCAGAACCCATCTTTGACCAAGCTACCAAGATCCGAGTTTCGGGTTTTGAAATCTTCTTCACCGAATGGTATCCAATCACAACTGAAATGGTGGATGATGAAGCCATCAATGATGAGTTCTGGGAAAAGAAAGAGGAGGACTGGGTAGAGAACCTTGATGTAGGGGCTATGAATGAAATGTTTCAAGACATGATCTTTACCATGGAAGACTCGACCATTGAAGAACTTCAGGGTTCGTCCATTAGCCATGCTACCATGCCACTCCTTAATTGGTACCTTGAAAGTAGTGTCATTGTGGAGATCCATAAAAAAGAAGACCTTGGCCTACCCGATAGCAGTTTGTAGGTGTCTTAGTTTAGTAATATTTCCCTAATTCAATAAGATGTATCTACTTAACTCACTTTATGGAGTCATAGTGTTAATACAGATTTGTTTGTTTTCCTTCTTTCTTTTGTGTGTCATTCCTATTATTCCTAGTCAATAAAGTGTGTTTTCTTTCTCTATATATGCAGTGTCTCTTTTCTCTCCTCTATGGATATTTATGGCATGGATATAGATCCTAGGAACGATGTCCCCTTGGAGCTCGTTGAGCAAAGGAAAAGGGGCGTCACTAAACTTAATATGGATGAATTGGAATCAATCAACTTAGGGACGAATGAATTGGCAAGAATAGTTAAAATTGGGAAAACCTTCTCCCCCGTTGAAAAAGAAAAGATGATCTCTCTCTTAAAAGCCAACATTATGGCTTTTGCATGGTCTTATGAAGACATGCCTGGCATTGACCCCGACATTGTGCAACACTATATCCCCACCAATTCCCTAAAGAAGCCGGTAAAGTAGAAACTCAGAAGATTAAAACCAGAATGGGCTCTAAAAGTAAAAGAAGAGGTAACTAAACAACTAGACGTGGGCTTCCTCCAAGTTGTGGAGTATCCCGAGTGGTTGTCAAACATAGTTCCTGTGCTTAAAAAAGATGGGAAAGTGAGGATGTGTGTCGATTTCCGAGATCTCAACGCTGCGAGCCCTAAGGATGACTTTCCTTTACCCCATATCGATGTGTTGGTGGACAGCACAGTGGGACATGCACTCCTCTCCTTCATGGACAGATTCTCTGGGTATAACCAGATAAAGATAGCGCCTCAAGACATGGAGAAAACGGCCTTTCTCACACAATGGGGAACGTACTGTTACAAGGTAATGCCTTTTGGCTTAAGAAACGCTGGGGCTACTTACCAAAGAGCAGCTACGACCTTATTGCATGATATGATCCATAAGGAAGTCGAGGTTTATGTTGATGATATGATCGTGAAGTTCGTGGATAGGGAAGGGCATTTTAAGGCACTAGATAAATTCCTGGAGCGAGCAAAGAAGTACAATCTCCATTTAAACCCACAGAAGTGTGCTTTTGGTGTCACCGTCGGTAAATTATTAGGGTTCATGATCACTCAGAGGGGTATCGAAGTGGACCCAGGGAAGATAAAAGCCATTGTGGAGATGGAACCGCCTAGCACTGAGAAGTAGATCAGGGGTTTTCTGGGAAGATTTCAGTACATAAGTCGATTTATTACCAACTTGACCATGGTTTGCGAACCAATCTTCAAATTGCTTAAGAAAGGTGTGCCAAAAGTGCGGAACGAAGAATGCCAAGAGGCCTTTGAGACCATTAAGAGGTACTTGAGCAATCCTCCAATTTTAGTTCCCCCACGGCAAGATGCACCGCTTTTGTTATACTTAACGGTCACCGAAACCGCGACGAGAGCTATGTTAGCTCAATATCTTGAAGGGTCAACAAAGGATAATGCCATCTACTACCTAAGCAAGAAAATGACAGACTATGACGTGAAGTACAATGCAATTGAAAAGGCTTGTGTGGCACCAGTATGGGCGACGCAGAAACTCCGGCACTACATGATGTCCTTCGAAGTGCTCTTGATAAGTCGCATGGATTTGTTGAAGTACCTGATAGAGAGGCCGGTATTGTCATACAGAACTGCTCGATGGTCAATTCTCCTCAACAAATTTGATATCAAGTACGTGAATCAGAAGTCTATCAAGGGGAGCGTCATCGCAGACTACCTAGCTAGCTGTCCTGTGTCATCATCCGCTCCATTCAACGATCAGTTTCGAGACGAGGACATGCTAGAGATTGGTAGAAAAACTTGGAGAGTATACTTCGATGGGGCAGCCAATAAGAAAGGTTATGGGATAGGAGTCCTGCTGGTCTCACCTAAAGAGGCATTTACACCGTTGGTGATCAAGTTGGGGTTTGAAGCTACCAATAACATTGCTGAGTATAAGGCTTGTATCTTAGCATTGGAAGCAGCACTTGAATTGGGGATCAAAGAATTGGAAGTGTTCGGGGACTCGGCGCTAATCATTTGTCAGATAAAAGGGGAATGGAAAACTCGAGATGAGAAGCTGTTGCCCTACCATGCCTATCTGGAAGCTCTAACCAAGGAGTTCTCAGAAATAGAGTTCAACTACCTGTCAAGGAACAAAAACCAGTTTGCTGATGCCTTGGCAACCCTAGCATCCATGGTGGAGATACCTGAAAGGGGAAATGTGAAGCCATTGGTGATAGAATGCCGAGACAAGCCTGTGTACTATTGTGTAATCCGAGGAGGGGAAGTGAATGATGGCCATCCGTGGTTCTATGACATAAAGAAGTTCATTGAAGAAAGGGAGTACCCAGAAGGAGCATCTCGTATTGATAGAAAAACCTTAAGACGGCTAGCAAGTCACTATGTACTTTGTGGAGGAAAGCTATATCGGAGATAATACAACGGGATCCACCTGTTTTGTGTCACCGAGGAGGAAGCTGAGCATCTGATTAAAGAAATCCATGAAGGGACAGGGGCTTCGCATATGAATGGCTATATGTTGGCTAAGAAAATCATGAGGCTAGGCTATTATTGGTCTACCATGGAAAGGGACTGCTACGCACATGTCAAGAAGTGCCACAAATGCCAACTGTTCGCTAGTGGACAACATTTGCCTTCTATGCCTTTAACAAGTATGTCGTCACCATGGCCGTTCGCAGTATGGGGGATAGATATCATCGGACAGATCAAGCCAAAGGCGTCAAATGGGCATGAATACATCCTGATTGCTATCGATTATTTCACTAAGTGGGTGGAAGCAGTGTCCTTCAATACCTTGAATTCTAAGAAGGTAGCACAGTTCATACAGCACAATATTATCTATCGATATGGGGTACCGCATGAAGTTATCTCAAACAATGGCCAGCATTTTCAGAAAGAAACCCATGAGCTCTTGCAAAAGTATGGCATAGTTCACTATCTGTCATCACCATACCGTCCTCAGACTAATGGAGCAGTGGAAGCGGCTAACAAGAACATCAAAAAGATACTACAGAAGACTGCAGACTCGCACACAGATTGGCATGAGAAGTTACCATTGGCTATATGGGGTTACAGAACATCAATAAGGTCGTCAACAGGGGCTACCCCTTACTCTCTTGTTTACAGAATGGAGGCCGTATTGCCAGTTGAATTAGAAGTTCCTTCATTAAGGGTTGCTGTGGAGAGCCAGATAACAGAAGTGGACTGGGTTAAGAGCCGCTATGACGAGTTAGCTTTACTGGATGAAAGGCGTTTAAGGGCGCTGTATCATGTGCAAGGGTATCAGCGGAGAGTTGCCAGAGCATTCAACAAGCATGTCAAAGATCGAGGTCTAAAGAAAGGGGATGTAGTGTTGAAAGAAGTCAGAGCTCCAGTATTTGATCTGCGAGGAAAATTCAAGCCAAGTTGGGGTGGACCATACATTATCAAAGAGATATTGCCAGCAGGGGCTCTTCGCCTCATGGATTTAGATGGAATTGAGTTCGCTCGTCCAACTAATTTGGATCAACTAAAGAAATATCATGTTTGAGGCTTGCTGGGTTGAAAACCCGTAAGGGCAGCCTAGGCAAAAGTTAAGGCATGAGAACTACGTAAGACCTAATTCTCCATTCAAAAAAAAAAAAAAACAAAAAACAAAAAAACAAAACAAAAAAGCAAAAAAAAAAAAAAAACCATGGAGATACGTAGGCAACCCATAAAGTTACCTTGGGTGCGGTCTAAATCAAACAACAAAATCCCAACTTTAATTTATTATTGGCAATTTATTCAAAACTAAAATTGATTGACATAGCAATTTATTGGTATTAAGTAAAAGAACTATAAATATGCCATAAATATCCTATTCTATTGAGTCTTTAATTTTTCTTGGGTTTCTTTGCAGCCCGTTCCTCAGCTTTCTTTGTTTCTCTCTTGAGTCTTCTTTTCTTTCTCAAGTCATGTTCATAAGCTGCTATCACTGCTTCCATAATATCTTCTTTGCAAGGTCCAAGTTCGTTACTCTTGATAAGTCTAAAAATCCTTTCTCTTCGAGTAGTCTCTCGCTCACCCAAATTGCTTTTCAACAATTCCTTATACTCGGGGCTCATCATATATGGACCATCAGTATTCGTAACTTGGGTTAGTGTCAGCTTACTAGGCCATCGATCCTTCGCCCAAGTCACTACAGAAAGACCCGCAGGCACCACAGAATAGTCACCTTTCAAGGAAGTGGGTATGGTTTGCATGGCACCCATCTGACGAAGAACCCTTGAAGGCCAATAGAAAGAAGTAGACCTCAGTCCTATGAGTCTCACCATGGCACATCCGAAAGTGCGTAGAAGCACCTGTTCATTGCAGCCCCCTATGAGGACAAACCACTTTATATTCCTCCATGAAAGGGTTTGAAAGTAACCTAGCCAATCCCTCAATGAAAATTCTCCAGGCAGTTCAATGCGGTGAAGACAGTAATGCTGGGGCTTGTATGGTGTAATGGCAGTGGGTGACAAGAAATTTAGTCTTTCAAGCAACCACATCTGTAGTAGAATGGGGCTACCTCTTAAGGGAACCTTTGGGTCCTCATGAGTTTTATCCAAACCATTCAGGGTTTCAGCTAGTACCATGGGAATCGGTTTATCGCCCTTGGCAAGGAGAGGAATCAATTCACAGATTTGTATGGGAACATGTGGAGTACCAGTTGAAATAAGGAAACGACCAATAAGGCAAAAGGCAAGTGCATGCTTAATAGGAAAGGTAAATTTCAGAATACCTTTGCGATCATAGGCCAAAAAAGAGGTTGCCAATTTCATCAAGTCTATTATATGGTCTTTTACAAACGTGGAGGCGTATTGTTGGTGAATCCCAAGGAGGTTGGAGAAAGAATTAAGAAAGCTTGGGCGAGGAGTAGGGAGAATGAAAGGACCTACTAGTGAAACTCCATACAACGCATAGAATTCCTCCATGGTTGGGAACAGTTCTTTATAGTTGAAGCGGAACACATGAATTTGGGGATCCCAAAAATATGTAGCAGCAGCTAGGAGGTTTGTTTCAAGCTTCACATGCCTCAAGGAAAGCAATGGATCCAAGCCAA
The DNA here is from genome assembly GCA_039720395.1 of Liquidambar formosana. Taxonomy (NCBI): domain Eukaryota; kingdom Viridiplantae; phylum Streptophyta; class Magnoliopsida; order Saxifragales; family Altingiaceae; genus Liquidambar; species Liquidambar formosana. The sequence goes on from CM077827.1 coordinate 11,375,782, forward strand.
AACACTTGAACTCAGATTTTGCTTCAGCACTCATAACTCTAAAAAACCCTCCTAAAATTTTGTCTAGAGCCTCCATAATTTCTAATGAATGAATACAAGTAGGTTTAGGAACCTCTTGGATGTGTTTTTATAGGGAAAAGGTCACAAATCCAAGTTCTGGAAGGAGAAAACCCGTCAAAATAGTGAGTTTCCTATTTGAAGTGGGATTCTCGCTTCAGGCTCGGGTAAGCACCTAGGCCTGGGCGGCTAGCCACCTAGGCTTGGGCGGCTAGCCGCCCAGCCTCGGGTGGTCACCCGAGGCCGTTTTCCTATTTTGCCCAGTTTTGCCTATTTTTGACCCTATTCGACCCCTATATGGTTATGTGACCTTAGGAAGCTTATTTTGAGCTTATTTTTTTCATGACAAGCATGATTGAACTACCACAATGGGATTCTAAAAGCCTCCCAAGGCTTGGTGGTCACCCAAGCCTGCTCTTTTGACTCCGCTTTCTCGCTTTGTCTCGCCTTGGCGCGTGATTAAGCCTTCTTCCAAATGAGATATTCAACACTTTTTGAGCCTAATTAAACATATTTCACCTTGAAATCAATTCTTTGAATTGATTTTATGTTCAAAAGGGTTGAATACATTTTCCCTGTGCCATGCCAACTCAAGTGACAATGTGTTAAGGCACTTTCCCCTTGCACCATGCTTGTTCAATCTTGATAAATTGATCATATATTCTCATTTCAAATCTTGATTTTCCATCCCACTTGGTTGAATATATTCATCACTTGAATATATTCTTCCATTTCAAAAGTGTATTCACCCTTTGAATATGCTTCCTAGTTTCAAATCCTCATTCTCTATCTTACTTGGTTAAATATATTCATCACTTGAATATATTTCTCCATTTCAATGGTATGTTCATCACTTGAACATACTTCTCAGTTCATTCTCTATCTTACTTGGTTAAATATATTCATCACTTGAATATATTTCTCTATTTTAATGGTATACTCATCACTTGAGTATACTTCTCAGTTCATTTGTCACTTACTTGGTTAAATATATTCATCACTTGAATATATTTCTCCATTTCAATGGTATACTCATCACTTGAGTATACTTCTCAGTTCATTGTCACTTACTTGGTTAAATATATTCATCACTTGAATATATTTCTCCATTTCGATGGTATGTTCATCACTTGAACATACTTCTCAGTTCATTGGCACTTACTTGGTTAAATATATTCATCACTTGAGGAAGGAGTTTCGTGAGGTTAAACCTTTTAGGTTTGATGGGGACCACGACCCAGCAAAGGCTGACCAATGGATTCGTAGGGTGAAAGCTGATTTGAAATTAGCTCGCATACCCAAGTCCTATTGGGTAGAATTTGCCTCTAGCCTGTTCATTGACATGGCTGAGGATTGGTGGACTAGCCAAGGTTCACTTGAGGAGTTGGGAGCTATGACTTGGGAGCAATTTGAGTCCAAGTTCAACGACAATTTTTATCCAGAAGCCTTTAAGAACAACAAGATCCGGGAACTGATGAATTTGAAGCAAGGGGAGATGACTGCTCAACAGTACACCTCCAAGTTTGTTGAGTTGTGTAGATTTTCTGTGGGAATGAATACGGATGAGAAAGAAAAGTGTAGGAGATACGAATGGGGTTTGAACCGTACTCTGCAAGGCAAGGTGAATCATTTAATGATTAATGATTTCAAGAGACTTGTGAGCTCTGTTTTAGCTGCTGAAGAGGAACACCTAGGCTATAGAGAAGACAGGGCTCTAGAGAGAGAACGCAGAAGGAATAATCCACAACCACGAAAGGATGGTGCTAGTGGTTCTGGTACAGGGAAGAAGCCACAACAGCAGGGTGGAGGTTCTGGAACTAATCCCAACCTTCGTCCTAAAGGGATTCAGTTCAAACCACCTCCACCAGGGAAGAATAGTAGTAGTAGCAGTTCCAGTGGAAGTAGTGGAAGCCAGAAGACGTGTTTTCACTGTAAATAGAAGGGGCATATCAAACCTAATTGTCCATTGTTGACTGGGGGTTCATCATCTTCCCGGCAACCATCTGTGAATTCCCCACCACCATATTTCCCCCAACAAGGATATGGTTATCAAGGACAATCACCAATGCCAGTGCATTCTCAGTCCTATTTTATGCCACCCCCATATTATTGACAACAACACATCACCCAGCCGTACCAACAGCAATATTATCAACCACCTCAGTACCCACAACCTCAATACCAATCACCGCAACAGCAGCAGCTGCCACAGGGATATGGTCAGCAACCCCAGAATCGCCAGGGGCGCGGTGGAGGTGGTAGTGGAAGAGGACAGGGTAATCGTCAACATGGGCGAGTGTTTGCTATGCATCGCCAGGAAGAAGGAGCTTCTAATGCAGTGGTTGAAGGTACATTCCTAGTCTTTGGAGTATGGGCTAAAGTTTTGTTCGATCCGGGATCCACACATTTATTTATCTCTTCATCGTTTGCTAATACTTTGGAATTGAAGTATGATGATTTGGGTTTTACATTGGAAGTAGATACTCCTCTTGGGAATTGTTTCATGACTAGTTATATTTGCCGTGAGTGTTGTATTAACATTGTGGGTCAGGAGATGTTGATAGATCTCATCATTTTAGATGTATCTGGTTATGATATCATCATTGGCATGGATTGGTTAGCCAATTATAGAGCTGTAATGGATTGTTACAAGAAGAAGGTAACTTTCCATAATTCTAGTGGTGAAGTTTTCTCTTTCTATGGAGATAGACATACTCTCCATCCGGATATCTTGTTTGATATCCAGATTCAGCGTTTCAAGAAAAGTAGTTATTTGAGTTTTCTAGCGGCAATCAAGGGTGAAGATGCTGAGGGCATACATCCCCACCACATTCCCGTTGTACGGGAATTTCTTGACGTATTCCCAGATGAATTACCAGGTTTGCCCCCTAGGAGGGAGGTAGACTTTACTATTGATTTGCAACCGGGAACGAGACCCATTTCTATTATGCCATATAGAATGGCTCCTGTTGAGCTTAGAGAGTTAAAGACTCAGATTGAAGAACTCATGGCGAAAGGTTTTATTCAGGAGAGTAGATCACCATGGGGTGCACCTGTACTTTTTGTGAAGAAGAAGGATGGGTCCTTGAGATTATGTATTGACTATAGACAGTTGAATCGTGTTACCATCAAGAACAAGTATCCATTGCCTCGTATTGATGATTTATTTGACTAGTTACGCGGGTCCCAGTTCTTTTCCAAGATTGACTTGCGTTCTGGTTATCATCAGATGCTTGTTCGAGCTGAAGATGTTGAGAAGACTGCTTTTAATTCTTGATATGGTCATTATGAGTTTTTGGTGATGCCTTTCGGATTGACCAATGCACCTGCAGCTTTTATGGACTTGATGAATCGTGTGTTTCGTCCTTATCTAGATCAATTTGTAGTTGTATTTATTGATGATATTTTGGTATATTCGAGGACTCAAGAGGAACACGCGCATCATTTGGCAATTGTATTGCAGACTTTGAGAGAGCATAGGTTGTATGCCAAGTGGGAGAAGTGTGACTTCTGGTTGAACCAAGTGAAGTTTTTGGGACACATAGTATCTGAAGAAGGTATTGCAGTACACCCGTCTAAAGTTGAAGCTATATTGAATTGGCCTAGACCCAGGAACGTGACAGAGATTCGCAGTTTCCTAGGATTGGCAGGTTATTACCGGAGATTTGTAGAAGGTTTTTCTAGTATTGCTGCACCTCTTACGAGGTTGACCAGGAAGGATATACCCTTTGTTTGGGACGATGCTTGTGAGGAAGCATTTGAAGAGTTGAAGTCTTGTCTGACATCTGCACCAGTTTTGATCATTCCAACTAGTGGTTTGGGGTATACCGTGTATTGTGATGCATCTTTGAGTGGATTGGGATGTGTGTTGATGCAAACTGAGAGAGTTGTTGCATACGGTTCTAGACAGTTGAAGCCGCATGAGATGAATTATCCTACTCATGATTTAGAGCTTGCAGCTGTAGTATTTGCACTGAAACTTTGGAGATGTTATTTGTATAGTGAGAAGTTTGAGGTCTTATCTAACCATAAGAGTCTGAAGTATATTTTTACCCAAAGGGATTTGAATCTTAGGCAGAGAAGGTGGGTGGAGTATTTGGAAGATTATGATTTTGAATTGAAGTATCACCCTGGGAAAGCTAATGTTGTAGCAGATGCTTTGAGCAGGAAGTCTTATGGGACTTTATATAGTATTTCTGTCCACCATTGGAGGATGGTGAATGCCTTGTGTGACCATAACTTGTTTGTTGGTGGTTTGGCAGGTAAAGAATGTGTCTATAATTTGGTGAGACCTTACCCCATCCCCAAGATTGTGGAAGCTCAATATTCAGATCCCAAGTTGGTGGATATCCGTGGTAGATTAAAGCATGGTGAAGAAGTATTTGGATGGACCATAGATCCTAATGGTGGTTTGAGGTACCAGAATAGACTTGCAGTTCCATGTAATGAGAAGATTAAGGAAGAAGTTCTTAGTCTTGCTCACCGATCGAAGTTTTCTATTCATCCAGGCAATAATAAGATGTATAGAGACTTGAAAAGGCAGTTCTGGTGGAAAGGTATGAAGTGTGACGTGGCAAGGTTTGTTGCTAAGTGTTACACATGTCAACAGGTTAAAGCTGACCATAGGAAGCCTTTTGGGCAATTGCAGCCTTTACCACCGCCTCAGTGGAAATGGGAGGAAATCACTATGGATTTCATCAGCGGGTTGCTGCGCACTCAGAGAGGCCATGACACTATTTGGGTAGTAGTGGACCGCTTCACTAAGTCCGCTCACTTTATGGCTGTGCGATCGACTGACTCAGCTAAGAAGTTGGCTCGGTTGTACATCAGAGAGATAGTACGTTTGCATGGAGTCCCTAAATCAATTGTATCTGACAGAGATCCTCATTTCCTTTCTCAGTTTTGGCAGAGTTTACAAAGGGAGTTGGGTACTCGGTTACTCCTCAGTTCAGCCTATCATCCACAGACAGATGGGCAAACTGAGTGTGTTAATCAAATCTTGGAGGATATGTTGCAAGCATGTGTTTTGGACTTTAAAGGAAGTTGGCAAGAACACTTGGCTCTGGCAGAGTTTTCTTACAATAACAGTTTTCAGACTAGCATCGGGATGGCACCTTTTGAGGCGTTGTATGGGAGACCATGTAGATCTCCTATGTGTTGGGCAGAGATTGGTAAAAGAACCTTACTGGGACCAGAGTTGATTCAGGAGACCACAGATAAAGTCAAACTCATCAGAGAGCGACTTAAGACAGCTCAGAGTAGGTACAAGAGCTACGCTGATAAGCGACAAACACCTTTGACTTTTCAACTTGGAGACTTTGTAATGTTGAAAGTGTCACCTCGGAAGGGAGTATTTCGTTTTGGCAAGAAAGGGAAGCTTGCACCACGTTTCATTGGACCATTTAGGATTATTGGCACTAGAGGTCTCAATGCTTATGAGTTGGCATTACCATTGCAGTTTGCTAAAGTGCACAATGTGTTCCACGTGTCCATGTTACGCAAGTATGTTCATGATCCAGCTCATGTGATTGATTGGCAAGATATCGAAGTGGAGGAAGATGCCACCTATGCGGAATATCCTATCCGGGTTTTGGATTACCGTGAAAAGGTCTTACGTGGTAAGACTATTCCTTTGGTAAAAGTATTATGGAACCATCATGGCGAAGAAGAAGCTACTTGGGAATTGGAGTGGTTCATGCATGAAACCTATCCATATCTGTTCGACAATTAAGGTAAGATTTGAATTCGAGGACGAATTCTCTTTTAGGAGGGAGGAATTGTAATGCCCGTGTCATTTAATTAGGTGGATCTCACCCTAATATATGGTTTGCATGTATATTAGTTGTTTTGTCAGGGTAAGGCATGCACGAGTATTGCATATGCATGATTTAGAATGCTGGGGCATGTTATTTTAACTTAGTTTTAAATATTGGAGAATTTTAGTTACTACAAGCGGGAGATTGTGAGGACTTGAGCCATGAGTGATGAGGATTTTGGGTTGAATTGTGATAAGTTATGCTTTAGGGAAACCACACGCCTCTTTTTGTGCATATTGAGTGATTTGGTTGACTGCAGGTTGTTTTGGTCGACTAAATTGCAGATAGAATGTCACGGTACTGTTCACTGGGAAGTTTGGTCGACCACTTCCTGTGTTGGTCGACTATAACGCACGAATTTTGCTGAATGGCTAGATATTTTTGGGCAAAAAGACGCATATGCCCCTCCTTATTATAAAACCCCTCAAGTCCGGATCTAACACCCTCATTTCTACATTTTAAGCTCGTAACACTTAGAAGAGAAGGAAAGAGAGGGAGGAGAGAGAAAGGACTTGTTTGGAGAGAGAAAGTGGGTTCTTGGCTTGCATATGTGGGTTTCCCACTCTCTCACTTCACTTTAATGCTTGGGGAAGCTTCCTAAGGGCTGGATCCATCTTCTACCACATTTAGTTTGTAGATCAAGCTTGATTTGTGGAGCTTGGAGCTTGATCTTGTATCCAAGGCTTGGATTTCACCCTCCTAACATATTTTTTTTCTACGTTTGGTGCAACATATTTGAGGTAGGTGTAATTTTCATGGGTTTTAACCGTAGGGATGACAATGGGTTAGTACATAAGCCCATATATGTTGGATAAAAGTGTATTTTGGTGTTATTTATGAGTTTTCGTGATTTTTGGGTGTATTATCATGTATATTTTGTAATGCATGTACTGAAGGGTCTAGTTTACATAACCCTATATTTAGGGATATTAATTTTGGGAGTATATGGGTTGATGTACTTGTCATATTTTGGTTTATTTTGAAGGTATATGCTATGTAAATTCTTGTTGGTCTATATTTTACATGTTTTACATAGCGCCCATATGTTATATAATTATGAAATAATTATATATTGTTGATTTTTGGAATAACCGACACATGTATGAGTTTTTATGCTTTTCATGGCATTCATTGGCATAAAATGCATGAAATGGACTTAATTAAATACTTGGTAAAAGTATATTAAAGGGTCATTGGACTTAGACTACTAGCGGTCAAGGGACTTAGCGGTGTTTTCCATTCCTTTGGTCCTGAGTACTTTCCGGTTCCAGGTAGGAACCCTTGTGTTGTCCTCTTGGAGGTGGGTTTAAATCCTCCGTTTCCGCGTGAAGACTCCTGCGGGAGTGGTCGGTAATTATGGATTATGTTAAATGGACATGAGTCGCATATCATTCATGACATTGCATGGGTTTTAATTATTTTAAGCATGATTTGTAATTGGTTATATTATCATGCTTTGGTTATTTCTATATGAAAATTATATCTACTGAGTTTTATACTCACTCCTATGTTTTATAAACCCTTTTCAGATGATTTCATAGCTGGGGAGACCTCGCCTTGAGGTGTAATGCTTTGTTGGGATCGAATTTTAATATTATGGTTATGTATTAACTAAACACTTTGTATTCGGCCAATGGGCACTAGACATGTAATAATTTATGGTTTGTAATATTTTAATTTCGTAGGTATCTTTATATGGTTTATTTAGCATGTGATGATACCAATGATGGATGACAGGAACTTTATAACTATTTTCTACAGGATTTTGCTACGGTATGTTCCATTTACGAATGGGTCATGCCAAAATTTTTATTGAAATTACCGGTTTTCTAACACGTGTTATTCACGTGCTTCCTAAATGATTTTCTTAATTAAACTGGTTTTATTAAAATTGAGCACGGCTTAATTAATTTGGGTCGTGACATGTGTCACGGAGGAAGAAGCCAGAAAACTCATTGAAGAAATCCATGAAGGAATGGGGGCTCCGCATATGAATGGATACATGTTGGCTAAGAAGATCATGAGACTAGGGTATTACTGGTCTACAATGGAAAGGGATTGCTATGCCCACATCAAGAAGTGCCATAAGTGTCAACTCTTCGCCAACGGACAACACTTGCCCTCCATGCCCCTAACAAGCATGTCAACTCCGTGGCCATTTGCAGTATGGGGAATAGATATCATCGGACAGATTAAGCCGAAGGCATCCAATGGTCATGAATACATCTTGGTAGCCATCGATTACTTCACCAAATGGGTAGAAGCAGCTTCCTTCAAAGTTTTGAATACTAAAAAGGTGGCGCAGTTCATACAGCTCAACATTATCTACCGATATGAGGTACCACATGAGGTCATTTCAGATAACGGTCAACATTTCTAGAAGGAGACCAAAGAACTCTTGCAAAAGTACAAGATCGTTCACCACTTGTCGTCCCCGTATCGCCCACAGACAAACGGTGCAGTGGAAGCCGCCAACAAGAACATCAAGAAGATATTACAGAAAACGGCTGACATGTACACTGATTGGCATGAGAAGCTACCATTGGCATTGTGGGGGTACAGAACGTCAGTCAAATCGTCAACAGGGGCTACACCGTATGCTTTGGTGTATGGAATGGAGCCAGTTCTGCCAATGGAATTAGAAGTTCCTTCGTTAAGGATTGCAGTGGAAAGTCAGCTGGCAGAGGTGGACTGGATTAAAGGTCATTATGATGAGTTGGCATTGCTAGATGAAAGGCGATTGAGGGCTCTCTACCATGTGCAAGGGTACCAGAGAAGAGTCACAAGGGCGTTCAACAAACATGTCAAAGACAGAGGCTTGAAGAAAGGGGATTTAGTATCGAAAGAAATTCGAGCTCCAATTTTTGACCCACGAGAAAAATTCAAACTGAGTTGGCGTGGACCGTACGTCATCAAGGAGATATTGCCAGCAGGGGCTGTTCGACTTATAGATTTGGATGGGATCGAGTTCGCTCGTCCTACCAATTTGGATCAATTAAAGAAGTATTATGTATAAAGCCCACTAGGTTGAAAACCTGTAAGGGCGGCCTAAGCAAAAGTTAAGGCATTTGAACTACGAGGACCTGATTCCCCAAAAGAAAAAAAAAAAAAAAGAGAGAGAAAAGAAAAAAAAGGAAAAAAAAAGAAAAAGAGAAAAAAGAAAAAGAAAAAAGAAAACGGGGATACGTAGGCAGCCCATAAAGTTACATTGGGTGCAGTCCAAACAACACAATCACAACAAAATCTCGAAAGTAGATTATTATTGGCAATTCATTTGAAACTAATTGTTTGACATAACAATTTATTGGTGTTAAATAAAAGAACTATCGACATGCCATAGATATTCTATTCCTTGAGTCTTTAAGTCCTCTTGAGTTTCTTCAGAGTCATTTTGTTTGTCTTCTATCTTTCTCTATCAAGTCTTCTTTTCTTTCGCAAGTCATGGTCGTGGGATGCCTCCACTGCTTCAAGAATGTCTTCTCTGCAAAGTCCAAGTCTCGTGTCCTTGATAAGGTCATAAATTCTTTCTCGACGAGAAGTCTCCCTTTCGCCCAAATCATCCTTCAACCATTGCTTGTATTCTTTATTCATCTCGAAAGGTCCTTCAGTGTTGGTAATCCGAGTCAATTTCAGGTCTGTAGGCCAGCAAGTCCTCGCCCACTTGATTATGGTAGGACCGATAGGTTCCACAGAGCAACAAGGTCCTATTAAGGACGGTATGGTTTGCATGGCGCCCATCTGGCGAAGAATTCTCGAAGTCCAATAGAAGGAAGTCGATCTCAGTCCTATGAGCTTGACAAAAGCACACCCCGAGGTTCGAAAAAGTACCTGCTCTTTACACCCCCATGTAAAGACGTACCATTTGATGTTCTGCCATGACAGCGTTTGGAAATAACCCAACCAATCTCTTAAAGAGAATGGCCCAAGGAGTTCAACTCGACGTAGACAGAAGTGCTGGGGCTTGTATGGAGTGATAGTGGTGGGAGATAGAAAGTTCAAGCCCTCGAGCAGCCACATTTGCAGTAAAAAGGGGCTACCTTCTAAAGGCGCTTTGGGGTTGCCATGAACTTTATCTAAACCATTTAAGGTTTCAGCTAATACCAAAGGAATGATGTTATGTCGCTTGAGAAGAGGGGCAACCAACTCGCATATTTGAACAGGGGCTTGAAGAGTGCCGGTGGAGATGAGAAAGCGACCAATTAAACAGAAAGCGAGTGCACGCTGAATTTGAGGGGTGAAAGTCAGAGTACCTTCGCTATCATGAGCCAAGAATGAGGTTGCTAACTTTATTAAGTCCACCATATGATCCTTGACAAAGATCGTTGCGTCCCTTTGAGGAATGCCAAGAAAATCCGAGAAGGAAGCAAGGTAATCAGAGCGAGGTGTAGGAAGAATGAATGGCCCTGTGGGCGAAACTCCAAATAAAGCACAGAATTCCTCCATGGTTGGGCATAATTCTTCATAATTGAATCGAAAGACATGGAGTTAAGGATCCCAGAAGTATGTAGCCGCGGTGAGAAGAGCCGTCTCGAGCTTCATGTGCCTTATGGAGAGCAATGGTTCCAAGCCGAAGCGCTTAAACTCAGTTTTGTCTTTGGCAGCCATGACTGCCAAAAACCCTCTTAAGAACCCATCCAAGGCTTCCATAATTATTGTCAATGAAAATAGGTGAGTTAGAAGGCTCCCCTCATGTGTTTTTATAGGGAAAGGGTCACAAATTCGAGTCCTAAAGGGAGTAGAACCGTCAAAATAGGAAAAAACCTGAAAAATCGCAAAAAAACACGTCAACCTCGGGTAACCGTCTGGGGCTGGACGGTTAACCGTCTAGGCCCAGACGGCTAACCGCCTGGGGCCAGATGGTCACCCGAGGCCCCCGCCTTGTTTTGCCTTGTTTCGCCCGGTTTTGCCTATTTTCGCGTTCGGATGGCCTTTTTAGGCCATTTTCACTCCTATGAACTCACATTGACTCAAATTTTCATGAGAAAGGCACCATAACATCATCATGATAGATTCAAACAAGCACAACAAGTATCCATAGCAAGGGATAAGAGAGTTGGTTTTAGGTGGCAATTACAAAACACAAGCATGAAATGAAAAAGATAGCTATTGTTTCATTGTTTCTACAAGCCCAACAAGAAAGTAAATGAACTCAGCGGTTCCCAGAGCTTCTTTTGCGGCTCGGCCCAGCTCCGTCACGACCCCCACGAGGTGCTCTAGGAGGGCGCATTGCTGGTGGTGGCTGCATATACAAAATCCATTGCAAAGAAGTCAAATATGAGAATAGGGTTGGTTGAAAACCACAAATAGGAACTTTAAAATGGGTTGAACACTTACCATAACATCTAAACGAGCTTCCGCCATTGATTTGGCTAGGCTCATCCTCACAAGGTCACGCCTCAAGCCCTCACTCAGGTCAATAAACTCTTGGGCATATGCCGCAGACACCTAGGATAATCAATAAGGATAAAATTGAAGGTAATGTTCAAAGAAAGAAAAGAAATACCCATAAAGAGAACTCACCTGTTCTCGATTTGGGTCGATCCTGGGGGATTCATCGAATGCAGGATGAGTAATGGCGGTCTTGACAAAGTCTGACCCACAGCACAAATCAATGAACCAATTAGGCTGAGGCAAGGGTAGTGACCTATCCCCCTCCATCTCATCATCCTCAGAGCCAGGAACCACTCCTGAGCCCACTGTAGAGCTATGCCCTCGTGCTCGTCGACCCTGCAAGTGTTTACCTATTAAATAGAGTCTCTATCAAAAGAAAAGGCCAGGAAAATGTTAAAGACTTACCCCCTGAGGAGGAAGGCCTGTCATCCTGGGCCTCATCAAATATTGGAGACAGAAAGTGTCATATGCAATGTCTAGAGAAGTGAACTCCTCCGCATCCCAGCCTCTCAAGGCATCCCACAACTCCTCCCCCTCCATTAAGTTAGCATGCCTCATGTTAAGTGGTGGAGGCATTGGAGCCATGGCGGCATTCACATCATCCATGACTTGTCGTAAGACACGCTCCCCTAGGTACCAGTACCTACCCACGGGGCCTTCCAAGAGCACCCTTTTGCCAATCAGCATCAGGCTAGGAATGCATCGCTTGGCTAGCATTGGCACCCATATCTTCCATGGATTCCATTCAATCTGTTCAAAAATCCAAAAATGAGAAATTGGGAGTAAAAAGAAAAGGAAAAGAATAGGGAAAGAATTTCACCATATCAGCAGTGAGGCTTGCTAGGTGAGCTCTAGCAAAGGCGTAATCATGACTATTCGCCGCCCGGATGGACACATAACTAGGAGAGTAATTCTTGAGGGTAGGCCATTCGATGGTTTCCTCAGCAAGGGGTGGGCGACATAGGTTGAGGTACTCATAGCACCAAACCTGTCAAAAGTTGAGAAAAGAGTAAAAAAGAAAAGATAATATAAGAAAAAAAAATAAAAAGAAATGAAAGGGAAGTGGCATTACCTCCCAAACAAAGGGCATCCCGCCGAAGTCCTTGGTCACACTGCGTGACATGTCACACATTGTGCGATACATGGTGGCTAGAGCAGCCCCTCCCCAGTTGAATTTCCTGATCTTGTCAACATCCTCCATGCTTGCAAGAAGACCCAAAGGGGCTAGGTCGCCCGTCCCGGCAAAGAATGTGCATGAGATCATGTACAGAAGGAATGCCCTTGTAATACAATCGGGGCTCGTACCTTCGCTCTCCCTTTGTTTGGCAAACTTGTTGAAAAGCCAAGTGCGGCGCACTGCTTTCTTGATTACCTCAACTTCCATCCCAAGGTAAGCTAAGAGATAATCCTCATCCGTGTGAGCCTCCTCATAGAACTCCAAGCTTTTGCCCTTAATGCTTAAGCCCGTGATCATGGTGAAGTCCTTGGGGGTTAGTGTCATCTCCCCGAAGCCAAAATGGAATGTGTTGGTGGTGTCCCACCATAGCTCAGACAAGGCTAGCAAGGCTTGCCTATCACATTGGTCATTCCACAAAGAGTCTAGGAATGGACCAAAACCGGCCTTTTCGACATAGTCCTTGATAATGGGTTGGAAGTTTTCCATGTTCCGCCACCATTCAATGAGTCCTTTGACAGAGGACCGAGTGCGCATGTCCTGAAAGTTGGGCTATAGCCATTGAAAACACCTTGAGAGTTAGTTGAAAGAACATGGAAATAATAAACCTACACTAGCAATTGGTTTCAAATCATTTTCTAAAAGATGTCAAAAAGTTGTTTTTATTCATGAAATGAATTGCTAATGTATGTTTATGAGTTTACTTGTTCTTATGCCTTAATTTGGCAAGGATTGAACACTTTTTTATCACTTGGGCATTTTATCGAACACTTGGTGGGTGACACCTCCCAAGGCTTGAAACAAAAGAATTTTTTATGATCAATCCTTGCTAAATCATAGCATATTACTCACTTGAATGTTTACTTGTTGATATACATTGATTTGGTGAAGATTGAACATCTTTATTTCACTTGGGAATTTTATCGAATACTTGGTGGATGCCATTTTTCAAGCTTTCAAATGAAAAGAATTTGTGTGTTCAATCCTTGCCAAATCAAGGGATATCACTCAACAACCCAAGGGGTATTCAAAAGAAGTAGAAGGGAATGCAATTTCATCAAAAGAATCGAAAGATTCAAAAGAAAAGTGTTAAGTTGGGTAAACTTACTTCTTGTTGGGAATGGAGGAATGAGAGATGCTTGTCGGGTTCAAGCAACACCCTATCTTGTGGAGTATCATAGAGTGGTGCCTTGTACTTGCTTTTAACCCCATAGAATGGATACTTGGTGCTTGAGTCCTTGCTTGATGACATTCTTGATGATGGAGTTAGGTTTGTGAAAAATGGGTTTGATTTGGTTTGATTTCCAAAGATGATGTGAATTGGTTGTTTTGATTGTTAAATGGGCTTGATTTGTTGTTTTTTTGATGTGCATTTGATGTTTGAATTGAATGTTTTTGAAGTAGGAATGAGAGAATGAGAGAAGGAGAAGATAGGATGAGAGTTTAGAGAGAGAAACTCTCTAATTTTCGAGCTAGGAGAATGTGGGAATGAGTGGGCAAGAGTTGGGTTTTATAAACCCAGATTTTTCCTTGGTGGGCTCGGGTAACCGTCCTCCCTTGGACGGTCAGCCGTCTTGCCCTGGACGGTTGACCATCTGAGGGCAGATGGTCACCCTAGCCCGCTTTGCCCGTTTGCCCCGTCTCGCGCGCTTGCGACCTCTAAACTTCTCCAAATTGACTTCTTATGCAATCCTTGAGTTATGGGATGAATATATCCCTCAGGTTTATCAAGTTTCAATGAAATTTTTGAATCTTGGGTGATTGTATTTGCCCGCATAACGAGGAGTTGCAACAGCCATGATAAATGGCTTTCTCATGAAATGAGCTTGGTGTTGAATAGATTGACTTTCAAGTCTTGGAATTCAATTCTCTAGGAGATGATAGTGATATCATATCATGTGATAAAGATAATTTCACATGGAATGACTTGCTAATCATGTGATAAAGATAACTTCACATGAAATGATGATTCATGAGCTATGCTAGTTACGAAGTAACTTGCTATCTTTGTGAAGAGGGCATGAAATGCACCTTGTTTTTCAATCAATTGACTTTCAAAATCAATGTTGCATCATGTGATAAAGATAATTTCACATGAAATGACATGAAATAAGCTTGATTTCTAATCAATTAACTCTCAATTCAATGTCATTTCATGTGATAAAGATAATTTCACATGAAATGATAAGTAATGAACTTGATTTCGAGTTGAATGACTCTCAATACATTGTCATTTCATGTGATAAAGACAATTTCACATAAAATGAACTTGATTTTGAGTTGAATGACTCCCAGTACATTGTCATTTCATGTGATAAGGATAATTTCACATGAAATGATAAGAAATGAGCTTGATTTTGAATCAATTGACATGTAATTGGGTCTCATATCATGTGATAAAGATAATTTCACATGAAATGATGATTCATGAGTTATGAAATAACTCCCTATCTTTGTTGCTTCCACAGAAAGTGGCATTATTTCACATGAAATGATGATTCAAGAGTTATGAAATAACTCCCCATCTTTGTTATTTCCACTGAAAGTGGCATGAAATCATGTGATAAAGATAATTTCACATGAAATGATGATTCAAGAGTTATGAAATAACTCCCCATCTTTGTTATTTCCACTGAAAGTGGCATGAAATCGTGTGATAATGATAATTTCACATGAAATGATGAGTCATGAGTTATGAAATAACTCACTACCTTTGTTATCCCCAGTGAGACTGGCATGAAATGCCCTTGTTTTTGAATTGACGGAGATTCAATTCAAATTCACATGAAATGATGACTTATGAGTTATGAAATAACTCGTTTTGAGAATTACCAATGAAATTGATAGGATACCTTGTGATGCACTAGTGCAACTAGCTTTGCATCATGAGAAGACCATGTGGATATCACTAATGCAATTAGTGCATGGTAAAGGCATTTGCATGAGCGCACCAATGAAGTTGGCATGCATAGAAATGCAATCAATTCTTTGCTTTGATGAAATCGTCGCATGCTTGGATATGACGAAGTCTATCCTTATGGTTCCATTTGAGTTTGTTGGTATTAATGAGATTAATCCATCAAGCAAAAATGAGTTGTTATATCACTAATGCAATTAGTGCAGGCATTTGCATGAGCGCACCAACAAAGTTGGCATGCATAGAAATGCAATCTATTCTTTGCTTCGATGAAATCGTCGCATGCTTGGATATGACGAAGTCTATCTTTTTGGTTCCATTTGAGTTTGTTGGTATTAATGAGATTAATCCATCAAACAAAAATGGGTTGTTCTTAGATCATTGGCTCGCAAGTGAAACTTGTTCACCAATGAGGGGCTTCTGTCACACCCCATTTTTGTCACCTTAGCTAGGACATATCATTTCATGTAGGATTTTGAGTCCTTTTCGAGTCTAGTCTTTTGCATTGAGTTTCTATGGCATTGAATATCATGTGTATGAATTTTGAAGTGATTTGGAATTCATCTCGATGGTCAATAAGAACTTTTGCGACTTTAAGGGCATAATCGTCTTTTAAGTCATATATTTTCCATTTGACTTTGGAATGAATCCCGAGTCATTCCATTGAGTTCATATGGTTATATAGAGTCCATATATAGGTTCAATTTCATGAATTAATGGTTTAAGATTAATTCGGTTCGTAATGGTTCGGGTTGGCTAAAAGACCCTTTCTTGGTTTGCTCAAATTGACTCATAAGACCCAATCAATTTTCTCTCATTTAACTTCAATTGGGCTTTATTTATGTCCTAAACATGTTTAGAATGATCAATTTTCGATTGGGAAAGCATTTGGTTTGACCTCGTGTACAAACCCAGCTTAGCGACGGTGAGGCACCATGGTTAACCACCTTTGTAAAACCTAACCATGCACCCATGGTTAAGGATTTTTGTCCTAAAATGCCTAAAAATGCGTTCCCCTTCGAAACACAGTTGTTTTGGCTTTTATTTCGTCAAAATCGGACTTAATTTGAAGATTTTAGGACTTCTACAGCAAGTGGGAGTCAAAAGCGGAGCAAATATAGGAGACCCTCGGGTAACTGTCCGGGGCTGGATGGTCAGCTGTCTAGTCCCAGACGGCTAACCGTCCAGGCCTAGATGGTCACCCGAGAGACTCCTTTCTCAACTCAAATTCTGACTCTATCCTCCCTCTTTTGACGGTTTCCTCCGCCAATACAACTTGTCTGAGCTTAGGAGTGTGTAAGTTTGAGTTGTTTGAGCACCAAGAGAGTCTCTAATAGCCCTAGGATCATTATTTAATGAATTAATCCTAGCCATTGGTTTAGGGGGTCAGTTTTCTATATAAAGGACATGGTATTCAGCACATAGGGGAGGTTAATTGCACTTTACACTTAGAGAGAGAGGGAGCTACGAGTTTGGAGAGCTAGAAGGACTTCAAGAGGAGGCTCTTCAACCCCAAGCAAGCAAGGAAACAAGAGGTTTGAAGACAAGGAAGAGTCTACAAGAGGTAAGCATGTCTCTTTAATGCTGAACATGAATTTCCTGCTTCTCTTTCTTCTTCTTCTTCTAGGATAGTTGTGGTGCATGAAATAGCTTCTCTTATGGATTGAATTCAATGTTTATGTGATGTTATATGAATGATTTTAGGATAGTTTATGGCTTCATATGCTGGATAATCCCTGGTTTATTAAGGATTAGATAGCTTTACTTCTTTCTATCCTCTTAAATCATGCATAGTTCACATGTCTAGGTTGCTGTGATTATTATCATGTGTTGATGTTCCTGTTAGTTAATATCTGCTATATGAATGATATTCATGATAATTTGAGCATGTGTTAGAGTCATTTAATAGGGTTTTATGCATAGTTGTGAGATTAGGGTTTCGATAACCCTAAAATCACGTAGGTCTTATACAGCATGCTTAGCTTAGCTTTTTGAGTTATTGCTCATCATAGTCATTCTATATATGCTGCATATAGTTGAATCATGCTAGGTTTGCATTCATGTAGTGGGTTTTATAGGGTTTTTGGAGACATTATCCTTTTCTAAGGATAATTATCCTTTTCGTTGAGTGAGGTTTTGCATGAGAGTCTTCTGTGATGTGTTTAAGCATGAAATCACTTCTATTGTGTTCTAGGGTATATATTTTACGTAGGATATGCTGATCGCACCTCCCCATAACGACTTTCTTACGTGAAATTATCTTAGGATAGTTTCGCTTAAGAAAGCTCGCCGTATTTTCATATTTTACATAAAATATCATCTTTTTGGTTAGAATGTGCTTTGTTATCATGTTTATTGATATTATTGGAGTCTCTTATGCTTATTAGTGTGTCTTTAGTAGGTTTTTTATGCATGTTAGTCGAGTCATTGCATGTAGGATTGAGTTAGAGTCCTCAGTTATTCATTATTCTTGTTGTTTGCATGATAAATGAATAATTTTAGGCCTTGTCAAGGTTCTGTCCACATTAGTATTTTGCTTTCTTTGCATGATTGTGTGCACTTGTAAGGGTGCAAATAGGTACAATGCTTGTCCTATTGCAAATAGGGCTGCTATGGTCTGAAATGGCTAATGCTAGGAGCTTGTGCGCTCAGGTAAGTAGGGTTTGAAGGTGCCCCAATTCACCTTTCTTTTTCTTTCTTCTCTCTTCTCCCTCCTAGGGTTACTTCTTAATACAAGTCTATGGTTTTAATCAAAGGTTTCCTTCAATAATAAATTCTGTTTTTTTTTTTATCAAGGTTTCCATTTTGTGGAAGTTTTCCTAAATTCAAACTTGTTTATTCAATTCTCTTTCAAATAAGGAAACCTAGGGTTTTTCCCATAGGTTTGTATTAGATTGTAACCCTATTCTCTTCGAACTACGTGGACTTTGATCCATGTATTTCGCTGCATGGTACGTAGGCGCTCTTCATGAGGCTCAAGTCCGTTCTAGGATCCAAGTATCCTACGTTTTTTTCTTTTCTTTTCTTTTCTTTTTGTTTTGTTTTATTTGAGTGATTGTGTATGAAATGATTAGATGGGATATATGATATGCATGCTGCCTTGTGATGATATATGATGATATTTGAGTGAAAAAGATCCTAAGTTAGCCCAATTGAATTAAGAGACCAACTCGGGCGATGTGGGTGCCTATGGGCTTTTGCCCAGAACCTTCCCACGTCGTAACTTAGCCCCCGAATCCAATTTTCTAGTTTCAAAGACTTTGCTTTTCCTTTAATGGAGTCATGTGGTTTTGAAAATAAAACATTTTTGCGGTTTTCCTCTTTTCCCTAAAAAATGAGGTGGCGACTCCTTTTTGTTTGTTGTCTTTCACCCATCCCACATATATACCAAAAATCTTTTCCCTTTTCCGCCAAATCCTTGTGGGCCGTTTTCCGGGGTTCACAATTGGCACACATTTTAAATTTGTGACCATAATTCTCATGCTAAAATTCAAATAAAATGCTCTAACAAGTAGTGCAGTTGGTAAACAAGCTAGACTTAAATAAAAATTTCAAAAAATTGCATAATGATCTACTCAAAACGCATGTGTCCGTACAAAAAAATGAGTGTGTAATATGATGCACGTGTCTCACATGTGCCAACAATGCATGTAGGCTTAGTGTGTCAACAATTTTGGTATCTTCACTAGTCTAAACAATTTTGGTATCTTCCCCTACCTCCAACTGGGTCACACACACACATACGGATCTATGATTTGGGTCTACATGCATTCTCATATGCATGCAATGATTTTGACAAAAAATTTCTTATAGGAAAACTAATTTATGGTGCATATCAAAACACATGTAATGATTTTTCAAACCTTTTTTTTTTTGTTTAAAAAAAATTTATTGATATAATTCTTATAGCATAATCATGTGATTGGCCTGTCAAAATTAACCCACATGGTTCTAGAAAAAGTTTTGCATCAAAACCAATTAATTTTATACTTGTTCTATGAATTGGACAAATTAATCATAGGGAATACTAATTAATTCCTTAAAACACAAAAATAATGATTTTGGGCTATCAATATAATATATCATGGCTAAGAAATACACTGTCATGAACATAGGGTTTCAACCCAAAACTTAGAATCAAATCCACGATACCAGGTACTGCCATGTCATGAATTCATACAAACAAGCACAATGAATTTAGGTCCCATAATTCTTAGTTCATATCGTAAAATTTAATCATATTGCCTTTTTTGGCAAGTACCTTGAAATAAAAAATTTCTAGAAAATTGTGCATATGAACTCCAACAAAGTGCATGTGTACTGTGGAAACCTTAGCATATCAACTGAAAACTGCAGAATGGTGAACCATATTACGAGCAGTTGCGACATTATTTTATGTAATTTATCAACCAAGACAAAATCAAGACCAAATTAAAACTTTGAGTAAGCTAGAATGAAGGGGGTTTTTTTTTTATATTTTAAATATATATATTTATTTTATTATAATAATAATAAAACAACCCCTGCGAGAAGGTGGGATAAGGTAGACCTGTAACGATCGAAATTGGGGCTGTTAGTTAAGTAGTAAGAAAATCAATTTTAAACCAAATTTGGTGGATATTTGTTAAAAATATTTATTTTGAAAACCTTTTTAGAAAATCTGGCATGGTCCTGTTTGTAAATAGGACATACCAAGTTATCGACTAGTCATAAAACCTATAGAAAACACATTTATAAGCATTTCCAGCCATCCACACAATATTCAAAAAATAAAGAAATCTACTAGCTATATCGTAGTCACATAGGTCCCATTCAAATATGCATCCACTACTCAATTAATTATTACAGGCCATGAAATTAAAATTAATACATGCCTAGGCTCAAAACCTATTTCAAATATTCTTTACATAAATGCAAGCATGCCAACGTGCTTCCAAAACCCAAGTCAACTCAGCTTTAAAAATATGACTTGCAAGAAAACTATGGGGGTTTGAGCTACACGCTCAGTAGGAAAACATTTCTCAAAATAATCCAAGATTTTAAAAACTATAATTTATCTATTTTTCAAGGAGTCTTGTAAAACCATTGATTAGTTTGCAATATAATTCTCAGTAAATAAAACTAATACAGATATAATGAAATAAATTGTGGAAGTTTAAATCATTTGATACCAACAACCTTTTTTCTTTTTTTAAAAAAGGTAAAAAAATAACTCAAGTTATTTATGATTCATCATCATTCTTTCCAAATTCCATATTATGGCCTTATAAGCCAATAATCATCATCTGCCATATCTAGCAATCCATAATATCAGTCTTTTAAACTGATAAATCCTCCCCAGGTCATGCGGAGCCCTTGCACGCGAAAATAAGAGTAAACACTATGGATCTGCTTTGATCCAAAAAGTAACCTCATTTCGGGAACACTATGGTCATTGGGACCAGAAAGTACCCCTTATTATCACATTCATATCATCACCACTTGTCTATTCAATTATCCATTTCATAATTCCCACATAAATTGAAAAATTATATATAAATTTTTTAAAAACCACATAATAGGTTTGTGTTTTGAAAACCATATGAAATAATTTCATAAATCATGATAATCATTTCCCAACCATTTTTTAAAATAATGGTTTCAAAAACATGTATATAAAAGTGATCCCTAATATTTTGACCACCCAAAAATAATCCAATAGGTTTTAAAACCAACCCATTTAAACCATTAACATATAAGAGTTTTATAATTAACAAGAATATAACAAAAGGGGTTATGTAAATCAACCCTAGGTTTCCCACAATTTGTAAAACTTAGCAAATATATACCCCATGCATGATATTTATGCAAAAACTACTAAATACATGAAAAACTACATGATTTATACCCAAACCCCCATGCATCAAGGGTTTAAAATGAAAAAATGTCCCCTACCTCATTGATGAGTGATGAAAACGCAAAACTACTGTCGTAGATATGTAGATTGGGCCAAATAACGCAAGATCTGCGCTTGCCGGCGTTGGAACGGAGCTCTAATGCTCCGGCGAATCACCGTCGACCTCCTATGGCACTTTCTCTTTCTCTTCCACTCTCTTTCCCTCTTTCTTAAGTTGGGAGGCCTGAAAATGAGGCCTAAGGGTCGAGTGAAAGGGGTTTTAAAACATAAGGGTAGGAGCACATGCATCATTTAACCTTTTATAAAAATTGCCAGTCGAAGGTTCCATTTACTTTGAGTTATTTAATGAAAATAAGCAAATAACCCTCCATTTGAATCGAAATAAAATATCAGAAAAATCAAATTCCCAATATATCAAAATCTCATTTCCAAGTTTTAGTACAAAATCCGTTTCCCGACAGATTTTCCCAAAACAAATATGTGAAGAACCCAATCAAAACATGCTAATAAAATTCCATAAAATCACAGAAGTCTTATAATATTATAAACTTTTATTACCGCAAAAAAATTATCTTTAAAAACAAAGATTTACGAAAATTCATTTTTCTTAACGCTTAGCCAAATTTCAGCAACTTAAACCTGAAACTGCAAAATAAGGCCCAACACTCACTTAAGACACTTAATGCATAAAAATAAGCATCAAATCACAAATCACATCATATTATCATACACATGGATTACCCATATATGAGGTTATCCAACAAATCAAGGGATTAATTACGCTAATCGTACTGTGGACCCTAAAAAGAGGCCCACAAGGGATTTAAAAGGAAAAGAGTCGCCACCTTATTTTTTAAAGGAAACAAGGAAAATCCTAAAAAACGGTTTTGTTTTAGGAAAACAAAAGATTGACTCCATATTTAAAAATGGTAAGGCAAATGATCTTTTGAAAACCAGAGAAATCGGGGATTCGGAGGCTAAGTTACGATATGGGAAGGTTCTAGGCAAAGCCTATAGGCACCCATATCGCCCTAAACGGTCTCTTAATTTAATTGGGCTAAATCAAAGTCTTAATCACACACAAATCAATAATTATCATCACAAGACAGCATGCTTATCATTCATTCATTCATCTATATAATCAAGTAAATCAAAGAAAAAAACAGAAAAGAGAAAGAGGGAGGGGAGAAAACCTAGGATACTTAGTATCCTAGGGCGGACTTGAACCTCACGAAGAGCGCCTACGTACCATGTATGGAAATACATGGATCAAAGTCCACGTAGTTCGAAAAGGAATAGGGTTATAACCTAATCAAGGCCTATGGTAAACCCTAAGTTTCCTTTCAAGTAAAACATGGTAAGTTTCCAAAAATGAATGATTCTCAAAAGATTTTTGGTAAATATAGAATTCGATAAAGATGGAAACTTTGATTTAAAAGGTATTTTTTATTGAAAGGAAACTATAAGGATTGCCATGTTCCCCTATTAGGAAATAACCCTAGAGGGGAGAAAGGGAAAGTTTCAAGGAAAGGAAAGAAGGGTGAATTGGGGCACCCTCATACCCTACTTACCTTAAGCAAAAGCAACCTGTCAAAGTAACCACCCTATTGCATAGGGTAATCACCTTATTTGTAAGATTTCATCTTACAATAGCCAAAATAACCACCCCACATTGGTGGGGTAGTTGCACCTGTTGTACCTGTCAAAGCACCTGCAATTTCCATGCAAAGAACACCAAAAATACCAACCAACCAGGCTAGATTCCAAATCAAGCCATTATCATGCTTAAACATAAGCAAACACATGCTCAAAATATCATATCAAGGACAAATAACAGATCTGGACAGAATTGAAATAAGGCTTAAAATCAACCACAAGTCATGCAACAACATGAATCATAAGCTAACTAAAACCCTAATTCAACCCTACATGCAATGACATGCAAAAAACCCTAAAATCAACTATATGAATGCTAGAAATATCATAGTTACCTAATATGGAACACATATGCAGCAACTATGAAGAAAAAACAGAGAAAATCCCTAACTAATCATGCTATATGCAACTTTCCTAATACAAGGATGAATGAAACCCTAGAATCACACTAGTGCATAAAATTCCATGAAATAACCCTAAATCATGCAAAACAGAATATGAACAGCATTCTAACCATGCATATTAATCAATGGAATGATCCACACATGATAAAGACATAGACTTTCACATGAAATAAAGCTATTCTAAGCATAAACTCAATTTCAGCACTAAGGAAACCCTAGAATCCCAAACATTCAGTAAATCACATGGAATAACATCCTAGCATACTAAACAGCCCATGAATATCATCCTAAACATGCATACTAGCTAATAGAAGCAACAAGACATGATAAAGACACAAACTTGAACATGAAATAATGACTATTCCATGTAAAACCCTAGAAAAGACTCTAAAAAACCCTAAAAACACAAACACTCATAAAACCACATAGAATGACATTATATCATGCAAAACCAGCCATAAATAATATCCTAATCATGCATTCTAAGCATTAGAAGCATCAACACATGATAAAACAATAAGCTTTAAACATGAAATAATGCAAAGCTATGCAAAGAACCCTAGTTTGAATGAAAGAGAGAAAGGGGGAGAGGTATACCTATGGTGGCTGCTGTAGAGAGTCCTCCTCCTCTTATGTGCTGCTGGAAACAACCTCCTTCAAGCCTTCAAGCAATGCTCCAGCCCTCCTTCAAGCCTTCTCTCACACTCTCTCACTCAAAGTTTAGGTTAAACTACCCTAAGGATGGCTGCCATAGCCTCCAATGTCCCTCTCACTTCAGAAAATGCCTCCTCTCCCCCATCGCTGAAGTATAAGGGGGTATTTATAGGGATTGAGGGGAAACCCTCAATGGTTGGGATTAAAACCCTATGGATTGATCCAAGGGCTCTTAGAGGTTCCCTTGGGGCTCAAGTAGGTCAAATAGGGCTGAAATTAGGGTTAAATGGCGGCTAGAGGCGAGCAAATCCGAGGAAATAGGGAGGGAGCCGCGTCAAAGCTCAAAAAAGGAAAGTGGCTCGGATGACCACCTGGGGCTGGGCGGTCACCCGAGGCCATGTCATCTTATGCCCTATTTTGACTCCTTCGACTTCCAAATGTGTTTCAAGGCTCAAATCAACTCCGATTTTGACGAAACGAAAGCCAAAACGACCGTGTTTCGAAGGGGAATGTAATTTGAGTCACTTGAGGGCAAGAAACCCTAGCCATGGCTGCATGGTTGGGCCCTACAAAGGTGGTTAACCGCTATGCCTCACCATCGCTTAGCTTAGGTATGTACATAGGGTCGCACCAAATGCTTTCCAATTCGAAATTCAACCTCCCTAAACACATTTGGGGATGAAATTAAGACTAATCAAGGTCAAATGAGTAGTCATAGAGTGAAAATCATGAACCAATTCGGGCAAACCCGAAGTAGGTCTCTTAGCCAACCTGAGCCTTGTTGAGCCATTCTAATCCCGAACCTTCAATTCATCGAATTGAACCCAAAAATACCTCAAATGCAACCATATGAACTCCAATAGGCAACTTGGAGATCATTTCAAGGTCCAATGGAAAGTTTGTGACCAAAAAGACGATTATGCCCCTCAAGTCACAAAAGTTCTTATTAACCCTCAAGATCAACTCCAAATCGAACCAAAATTCATACACACCATCCTTAGGACCCTAGAAACTCAATGTAAAAGACTAGACTCAAAAAGGAAACAAAAAGACACATGCAATGACAAACCCTAGCTAAGGTGGCAAAAATGGGGTGTGACAGAAGCCCCTCATTGGTGAGCAAGTTTCACTTGCAAGCCAATGACCAAAAGAACAACCCGTTTTTGCCCGGGGAATTGATTTCATCAAGACTCACTGGGGAAAAGAGGGTGAACATATCATTGAATTCTTCGAATTCATCACACACAAGCACAAAGGTACTCTTCATAAGTTCTACAGAACTTTTCTTATACTGCATACCAGTTTCACTGGGGGAACAAGATGAGGTATCCACCGCTTACATCGAACTTCGTTCGATGAAAGGTCTTCCCATACTATACCAGTGACAACTAGTGAATAGTACGAGGTATCCATAGCTTACATCGAACTTCGTTCGATGAAAGGTCTTCCCATACTACAACAGTGACAACTGGTGAATAGTATGAGGTATCCATAGCTTACATCGAATTTCGTTCGATGAAAGGTCTTCCCATACTACAACAGTGACAACTGGTGAATAGTATGAGGTATCCACAGCTTACATCGAACTTCGTTCGATGAAAGGTCTTCCCATACTATACCAGTGACAACTGGTGAATAGTACGAGGTATCCATAGCTTACATCGAACTTCGTTCGATGAAAGGTCTTCCCATACTAC